>JAPDOI010000596.1:0-360899 GCA_029168955.1 Aplectana chamaeleonis
ATCTGATGACGTCATCAGGTGTCATGTAAAGTACATAGGGCATCTGATGACGTCATCAGGGTGTCATGTAAAGTACATAGGGCATCTGATGACGTCATCAGGGTGTCATGTAAAGTACATAGGCATCTGATGACGTCATCAGGGTGTCATGTAAAGTACATAGGGCATCTGATGACGTCATCAGGTGTCATGTAAAGTACATAGGCATCTGATGACGTCATCAGGTGTCATGTAAAGTACATAGGCATCTGATGACGTCATCAGGATGTCATGTAAAGTACATAGGGCATCTGATGACGTCATCAGGTGTCATGTAAAGTACATAGGGCATCTGATGACGTCATCAGGTGTCATGTAAAGTACATAGGGCATCTGATGACGTCATCAGGGTGTCATGTAAAGTACATAGGCATCTGATGACGTCATCAGGTGTCATGTAAAGTACATAGGGCATCTGATGACGTCATCAGGGTGTCATGTAAAGTACATAGGGCATCTGATGACGTCATCAGGTGTCATGTAAAGTACATAGGGCATCTGATGACGTCATCAGGGTGTCATGTAAAGTACATAGGGCATCTGATGACGTCATCAGGATGTCATGTAAAGTACATAGGGCATCTGATGACGTCATCAGGGTGTCATGTAAAGTACATAGGGCATCTGATGACGTCATCAGGGTGTCATGTAAAGTACATAGGGCATCTGATGACGTCATCAGGGTGTCATGTAAAGTACATAGGCATCTGATGACGTCATCAGGTGTCATGTAAAGTACATAGGCATCTGATGACGTCATCAGGGTGTCATGTAAAGTACATAGGGCATCTGATGACGTCATCAGGTGTCATGTAAAGTACATCATCTGATGACGTCATCAGGTGTCATGTAAAGTACATAGGGCATCTGATGACGTCATCAGGGTGTCATGTAAAGTACATAGGGCATCTGATGACGTCATCAGGGTGTCATGTAAAGTACATAGGGCATCTGATGACGTCATCAGGGTGTCATGTAAAGTACAGAGGGCATCTGATGACGTCATCAGGGTGTCATGTAAAGTTTAGAGGGCATCTGATGACGTCATCAGGGTGTCATGTAAAGTACATAGGGCATCTGATGACGTCATCAGGATGTCATGTAAAGTACATAGGGCATCTGATGACGTCATCAGGATGTCATGTAAAGTACATAGGGCATCTGATGACGTCATCAGGGTGTCATGTAAAGTACATAGGGCATCTGATGACGTCATCAGGTGTCATGTAAAGTACATATAGCATCTGATGACGTCATCAGGTGTCATGTAAAGTACATAGGGCATCTGATGACGTCATCAGGTGTCATGTAAAGTACATAGGCATCTGATGACGTCATCAGGGTGTCATGTAAATTACATAGGTCATCTGATGACGTCATCAGGGTGTCATGTAAAGTACATAGGGCATCTGATGACGTCATCAGGGTGTCATGTAAAGTACATAGGGCATCTGATGACGTCATCAGGGTGTCATGTAAAGTACATAGGGCATCTGATGACGTCATCAGGATGTCATGTAAAGTACATAGGGCATCTGATGACGTCATCAGGGTGTCATGTAAAGTACATAGGGCATCTGATGACGTCATCAGGGTGTCATGTAAAGTACATAGGGCATCTGATGACGTCATCAGGTGTCATGTAAAGTACATAGGGCATCTGATGACGTCATCAGGATGTCATGTAAAGTACATAGGGCATCTGATGACGTCATCAGGTGTCATGTAAAGTACATAGGCATCTGATGACGTCATCAGGTGTCATGTAAAGTACATAGGGCATCTGATGACGTCATCAGGGTGTCATGTAAAGTACATAGGGCATCTGATGACGTCATCAGGTGTCATGTAAAGTACATAGGGCATCTGATGACGTCATCAGGTGTCATGCGAAGTACATAGGGCATCTGATGACGTCATCAGGTGTCATGTAAAGTACATAGGCATCTGATGACGTCATCAGGTGTCATGTAAAGTACATAGGGCATCTGATGACGTCATCAGGGTGTCATGTAAAGTACATAGGGCATCTGATGACGTCATCAGGTGTCATGTAAAGTACATAGGCATCTGATGACGTCATCAGGGTGTCATGTAAAGTACATAGGGCATCTGATGACGTCATCAGGTGTCATGTAAAGTACATAGGCATCTGATGACGTCATCAGGGTGTCATGTAAAGTACATAGGGCATCTGATGACGTCATCAGGTGTCATGTAAAGTACATAGGGCATCTGATGACGTCATCAGGGTGTCATGTAAAGTACATAGGGCATCTGATGACGTCATCAGGTGTCATGTAAAGTACATAGGGCATCTGATGACGTCATCAGGGTGTCATGTAAAGTACATAGGGCATCTGATGACGTCATCAGGTGTCATGTAAAGTACATAGGGCATCTGATGACGTCATCAGGGTGTCATGTAAAGTACATAGGGCATCTGATGACGTCATCAGGGATGTCATGTAAAGTACATAGGCATCTGATGACGTCATCAGGTGTCATGTAAAGTACATAGGGCATCTGATGACGTCATCAGGTGTCATGTAAAGTACATAGGGCATCTGATGACGTCATCAGGTGTCATGTAAAGTACATAGGCATCTGATGACGTCATCAGGTGTCATGTAAAGTACATAGGGCATCTGATGACGTCATCAGGTGTCATGTAAAGTACATAGGGCATCTGATGACGTCATCAGGTGTCATGTAAAGTACATAGGCATCTGATGACGTCATCAGGGTGTCATGTAAAGTACATAGCATCTGATGACGTCATCAGGTGTCATGTAAAGTACATAGGGCATCTGATGACGTCATCAGGGTGTCATGTAAAGTACATAGGGCATCTGATGACGTCATCAGGGTGTCATGTAAAGTACATAGGGCATCTGATGACGTCATCAGGGTGTCATGTAAAGTACATAGGGCATCTGATGACGTCATCAGGGTGTCATGTAAAGTACATAGGGCATCTGATGACGTCATCAGGTGTCATGTAAAGTACATAGGGCATCTGATGACGTCATCAGGGTGTCATGTAAAGTACATAGGGCATCTGATGACGTCATCAGGGTGTCATGTAAAGTACATAGGCATCTGATGACGTCATCAGGTGTCATGTAAAGTACATAGGGCATCTGATGACGTCATCAGGGTGTCATGTAAAGTACATAGGGCATCTGATGACGTCATCAGGTGTCATGTAAAGTACATAGGGCATCTGATGACGTCATCAGGTGTCATGTAAAGTACATAGGGCATCTGATGACGTCATCAGGGTGTCATGTAAAGTACATAGGGCATCTGATGACGTCATCAGGTGTCATGTAAAGTACATAGGGCATCTGATGACGTCATCAGGTGTCATGTAAAGTACATAGGCATCTGATGACGTCATCAGGGTGTCATGTAAAGTACATAGGGCATCTGATGACGTCATCAGGTGTCATGTAAAGTACATAGGGCATCTGATGACGTCATCAGGTGTCATGTAAAGTACATAGGCATCTGATGACGTCATCAGGTGTGTCATGTAAAGTACATAGGGCATCTGATGACGTCATCAGGTGTCATGTAAAGTACATAGGGCATCTGATGACGTCATCAGGTGTCATGTAAAGTACATAGGCATCTGATGACGTCATCAGGGTGTCATGTAAAGTACATAGGGCATCTGATGACGTCATCAGGGTGTCATGTAAAGTACATAGGGCATCTGATGACGTCATCAGGTGTCATGTAAAGTACATAGGGCATCTGATGACGTCATCAGGTGTCATGTAAAGTACATAGGGCATCTGATGACGTCATCAGGGTGTCATGTAAAGTACATAGGGCATCTGATGACGTCATCAGGTGTCATGTAAAGTACATAGGGCATCTGATGACGTCATCAGGTGTCATGTAAAGTACATAGGGCATCTGATGACGTCATCAGGTGTCATGTAAAGTACATAGGCATCTGATGACGTCATCAGGTGTCATGTAAAGTACATAGGGCATCTGATGACGTCATCAGGATGTCATGTAAAGTACATAGGGCATCTGATGACGTCATCAGGGTGTCATGTAAAGTACATAGTTCATCTAATGACGTCATCAGGGTGTCATGTAAAGTACATAGGGCATCTGATGACGTCATCAGGGTGTCATGTAAAGTACATAGGGCATCTGATGACGTCATCAGGTGTCATGTAAAGTACATAGGCATCTGATGACGTCATCAGGGTGTCATGTAAAGTACATAGGGCATCTGATGACGTCATCAGGATGTCATGTAAAGTACATAGGGCATCTGATGACGTCATCAGTGTGTCATGTAAAGTACATAGGGCATCTGATGACGTCATCAGGGTGTCATGTAAAGTACATAGGGCATCTGATGACGTCATCAGGGTGTCATGTAAAGTACATAGGGCATCTGATGACGTCATCAGGGTGTCATGTAAAGTACATAGGGCATGTGATGACGTTATCAGGGTGTCATGTAAAGTACATAGGGCATCTGATGACGTCATCAGGATGTCATGTAAAGTACATAGGGCATCTGATGACGTCATCAGGGTGTCATGTAAAGTACATAGGGCATCTGATGACGTCATCAGGGTGTCATGTAAAGTACATAGGGCATCTGATGACGTCATCAGGGTGTCATGTAAAGTACATAGGGCATCTGATGACGTCATCAGGATGTCATGTAAAGTACATAGGGCATCTGATGACGTCATCAGGGTGTCATGTAAAGTACATAGGGCATCTGATGACGTCATCAGGGTGTCATGTAAAGTACATAGGCATCTGATGACGTCATCAGGGTGTCATGTAAAGTACATAGGGCATCTGATGACGTCATCAGGGTGTCATGTAAAGTACATAGGGCATCTGATGACGTCATCAGGTGTCATGTAAAGTACATAGGGCATCTGATGACGTCATCAGGGTGTCATGTAAAGTACATAGGGCATCTGATGACGTCATCAGGTGTCATGTAAAGTACATAGGGCATCTGATGACGTCATCAGGGTGTCATGTAAAGTACATAGGGCATCTGATGACGTCATCAGGGTGTCATGTAAAGTACATAGGGCATCTGATGACGTCATCAGGTGTCATGTAAAGTACATAGGCATCTGATGACGTCATCAGGTGTCATGTAAAGTACATAGGGCATCTGATGACGTCATCAGGGTGTCATGTAAAGTACATAGGGCATCTGATGACGTCATCAGGATGTCATGTAAAGTACATAGGGCATCTGATGACGTCATCAGGGTGTCATGTAAAGTACATAGGGCATCTGATGACGTCATCAGGTGTCATGTAAAGTACATATAGGCATCTGATGACGTCATCAGGTGTCATGTAAAGTACATAGGGCATCTGATGACGTCATCAGGTGTCATGTAAAGTACATAGGGCATCTGATGACGTCATCAGGTGTCATGTAAAGTACATAGGGCATCTGATGACGTCATCAGGTGTCATGTAAAGTACATAGGCATCTGATGACGTCATCAGGTGTCATGTAAAGTACATAGGCATCTGATGACGTCATCAGGGTGTCATGTAAAGTACATAGGGCATCTGATGACGTCATCAGGTGTCATGTAAAGTACATAGGGCATCTGATGACGTCATCAGGTGTCATGTAAAGTACATAGGGCATCTGATGACGTCATCAGGTGTCATGTAAAGTACATAGGGCATCTGATGACGTCATCAGGTGTCATGTAAAGTACATAGGGCATCTGATGACGTCATCAGGGTGTCATGTAAAGTACATAGGGCATCTGATGACGTCATCAGGGTGTCATGTAAAGTACATAGGGCATCTGATGACGTCATCAGGTGTCATGTAAAGTACATAGGGCATCTGATGACGTCATCAGGGTGTCATGTAAAGTACATAGGGCATCTGATGACGTCATCAGGGTGTCATGTAAAGTACATAGGGCATCTGATGACGTCATCAGGGTGTCATGTAAAGTACATAGGCATCTGATGACGTCATCAGGTGTCATGTAAAGTACATAGGGCATCTGATGACGTCATCAGGTGTCATGTAAAGTACATAGGGCATCTGATGACGTCATCAGGTGTCATGTAAAGTACATAGGGCATCTGATGACGTCATCAGGGTGTCATGTAAAGTACATAGGGCATCTGATGACGTCATCAGGATGTCATGTAAAGTACATAGGGCATCTGATGACGTCATCAGGGTGTCATGTAAAGTACATAGGGCATCTGATGACGTCATCAGGTGTCATGTAAAGTACATAGGGCATCTGATGACGTCATCAGGTGTCATGTAAAGTACATAGGGCATCTGATGACGTCATCAGGTGTCATGTAAAGTACATAGGGCATCTGATGACGTCATCAGGGTGTCATGTAAAGTACATAGGGCATCTGATGACGTCATCAGGTGTCATGTAAAGTACATAGGGCATCTGATGACGTCATCAGGGTGTCATGTAAAGTACATAGGGCATCTGATGACGTCATCAGGGTGTCATGTAAAGTACATAGGCATCTGATGACGTCATCAGGGATGTCATGTAAAGTACATAGGGCATCTGATGACGTCATCAGGGTGTCATGTAAAGTACATAGGGCATCTGATGACGTCATCAGGGTGTCATGTAAAGTACATAGGGCATCTGATGACGTCATCAGGTGTCATGTAAAGTACATAGGGCATCTGATGACGTCATCAGGGTGTCATGTAAAGTACATAGGGCATCTGATGACGTCATCAGGTGTCATGTAAAGTACATAGGCATCTGATGACGTCATCAGGTGTCATGTAAAGTACATAGGGCATCTGATGACGTCATCAGGTGTCATGTAAAGTACATAGGGCATCTGATGACGTCATCAGGGTGTCATGTAAAGTACATAGGGCATCTGATGACGTCATCAGGTGTCATGTAAAGTACATAGGGCATCTGATGACGTCATCAGGTGTCATGTAAAGTACATAGGCATCTGATGACGTCATCAGGGTGTCATGTAAAGTACATAGGGCATCTGATGACGTCATCAGGTGTCATGTAAAGTACATAGGGCATCTGATGACGTCATCAGGGTGTCATGTAAAGTACATAGGGCATCTGATGACGTCATCAGGGTGTCATGTAAAGTACATAGGGCATCTGATGACGTCATCAGGTGTCATGTAAAGTACATAGGGCATCTGATGACGTCATCAGGTGTCATGTAAAGTACATAGGGCATCTGATGACGTCATCAGGTGTCATGTAAAGTACATAGGGCATCTGATGACGTCATCAGGGTGTCATGTAAAGTACATAGGCATCTGATGACGTCATCAGGGTGTCATGTAAAGTACATAGGGCATCTGATGACGTCATCAGGTGTCATGTAAAGTACATAGGGCATCTGATGACGTCATCAGGGTGTCATGTAAAGTACATAGGGCATCTGATGACGTCATCAGGGTGTCATGTAAAGTACATAGGGCATCTGATGACGTCATCAGGGTGTCATGTAAAGTACATAGGGCATCTGATGACGTCATCAGGGTGTCATGTAAAGTACATAGGGCATCTGATGACGTCATCAGGTGTCATGTAAAGTACATAGGGCATCTGATGACGTCATCAGGTGTCATGTAAAGTACATAGGGCATCTGATGACGTCATCAGGTGTCATGTAAAGTACATAGGGCATCTGATGACGTCATCAGGGTGTCATGTAAAGTACATAGGGCATCTGATGACGTCATCAGGGTGTCATGTAAAGTACATAGGGCATCTGATGACGTCATCAGGTGTCATGTAAAGTACATAGGCATCTGATGACGTCATCAGGTGTCATGTAAAGTACATAGGGCATCTGATGACGTCATCAGGGTGTCATGTAAAGTACATAGGGCATCTGATGACGTCATCAGGTGTCATGTAAAGTACATAGGGCATCTGATGACGTCATCAGGTGTCATGTAAAGTACATAGGGCATCTGATGACGTCATCAGGGTGTCATGTAAAGTACATAGGCATCTGATGACGTCATCAGGTGTCATGTAAAGTACATAGGGCATCTGATGACGTCATCAGGTGTCATGTAAAGTACATAGGGCATCTGATGACGTCATCAGGTGTCATGTAAAGTACATAGGGCATCTGATGACGTCATCAGGGTGTCATGTAAAGTACATAGGGCATCTGATGACGTCATCAGGTGTCATGTAAAGTACATAGGGCATCTGATGACGTCATCAGGGTGTCATGTAAAGTACATAGGCATCTGATGACGTCATCAGGGTGTCATGTAAAGTACATAGGGCATCTGATGACGTCATCAGGGTGTCATGTAAAGTACATAGGGCATCTGATGACGTCATCAGGGTGTCATGTAAAGTACATAGGGCATCTGATGACGTCATCAGGTGTCATGTAAAGTACATAGGGCATCTGATGACGTCATCAGGGTGTCATGTAAAGTACATAGGCATCTGATGACGTCATCAGGTGTCATGTAAAGTACATAGGGCATCTGATGACGTCATCAGGTGTCATGTAAAGTACATAGGGCATCTGATGACGTCATCAGGGTGTCATGTAAAGTACATAGGGCATCTGATGACGTCATCAGGGTGTCATGTAAAGTACATAGGCATCTGATGACGTCATCAGGTGTCATGTAAAGTACATAGGGCATCTGATGACGTCATCAGGGTGTCATGTAAAGTACATAGGGCATCTGATGACGTCATCAGGTGTCATGTAAAGTACATAGGGCATCTGATGACGTCATCAGGTGTCATGTAAAGTACATAGGGCATCTGATGACGTCATCAGGTGTCGCGTAAAGTACATAGGCATCTGATGACGTCATCAGGGTGTCATGTAAAGTACATAGGGCATCTGATGACGTCATCAGGGTGTCATGTAAAGTACATAGGGCATCTGATGACGTCATCAGGTGTCATGTAAAGTACATAGGGCATCTGATGACGTCATCAGGTGTCATGTAAAGTACATAGGCATCTGATGACGTCATCAGGTGTCATGTAAAGTACATAGGGCATCTGATGACGTCATCAGGTGTCATGTAAAGTACATAGGGCATCTGATGACGTCATCAGGTGTCATGTAAAGTACATAGGGCATCTGATGACGTCATCAGGGTGTCATGTAAAGTACATAGGGCATCTGATGACGTCATCAGGGTGTCATGTAAAGTACATAGGGCATCTGATGACGTCATCAGGGTGTCATGTAAAGTACATAGGGCATCTGATGACGTCATCAGGGTGTCATGTAAAGTACATAGGGCATCTGATGACGTCATCAGGTGTCATGTAAAGTACATAGGGCATCTGATGACGTCATCAGGTGTCATGTAAAGTACATAGGGCATCTGATGACGTCATCAGGTGTCATGTAAAGTACATAGGGCATCTGATGACGTCATCAGGTGTCATGTAAAGTACATAGGGCATCTGATGACGTCATCAGGGTGTCATGTAAAGTACATAGGGCATCTGATGACGTCATCAGGGTGTCATGTAAAGTATAGGGCATCTGATGACGTCATCAGGGTGTCATGTAAAGTACATAGGGCATCTGATGACGTCATCAGGTGTCATGTAAAGTACATAGGGCATCTGATGACGTCATCAGGTGTCATGTAAAGTACATAGGGCATCTGATGACGTCATCAGGGTGTCATGTAAAGTACATAGGCATCTGATGACGTCATCAGGGTGTCATGTAAAGTACATAGGGCATCTGATGACGTCATCAGGGATGTCATGTAAAGTACATAGGGCATCTGATGACGTCATCAGGGTGTCATGTAAAGTACATAGGGCATCTGATGACGTCATCAGGTGTCATGTAAAGTACATAGGGCATCTGATGACGTCATCAGGTGTCATGTAAAGTACATAGGCATCTGATGACGTCATCAGGTGTCATGTAAAGTACATAGGGCATCTGATGACGTCATCAGGTGTCATGTAAAGTACATAGGGCATCTGATGACGTCATCAGGGTGTCATGTAAAGTACATAGGCATCTGATGACGTCATCAGGTGTCATGTAAAGTACATAGGGCATCTGATGACGTCATCAGGTGTCATGTAAAGTACATAGGCATCTGATGACGTCATCAGGGTGTCATGTAAAGTACATAGGGCATCTGATGACGTCATCAGGTGTCATGTAAAGTACATAGGGCATCTGATGACGTCATCAGGTGTCATGTAAAGTACATAGGGCATCTGATGACGTCATCAGGTGTCATGTAAAGTACATAGGCATCTGATGACGTCATCAGGTGTCATGTAAAGTACATAGGGCATCTGATGACGTCATCAGGGTGTCATGTAAAGTACATAGGGCATCTGATGACGTCATCAGGTGTCATGTAAAGTACATAGGGCATCTGATGACGTCATCAGGTGTCATGTAAAGTACATAGGGCATCTGATGACGTCATCAGGTGTCATGTAAAGTACATAGGGCATCTGATGACGTCATCAGGGTGTCATGTAAAGTACATAGGGCATCTGATGACGTCATCAGGGTGTCATGTAAAGTACATAGGGCATCTGATGACGTCACCAGGTGTCATGTAAAGTACATAGGGCATCTGATGACGTCATCAGGGTGTCATGTAAAGTACATAGGGCATCTGATGACGTCATCAGGATGTCATGTAAAGTACATAGGGCATCTGATGACGTCATCAGGGTGTCATGTAAAGTACATATAGGCATCTGATGACGTCATCAGGTGTCATGTAAAGTACATAGGGCATCTGATGACGTCATCAGGTGTCATGTAAAGTACATAGGGCATCTGATGACGTCATCAGGGTGTCATGTAAAGTACATAGGCATCTGATGACGTCATCAGGGTGTCATGTAAAGTACATAGGGCATCTGATGACGTCATCAGGGTGTCATGTAAAGTACATAGGGCATCTGATGACGTCATCAGGTGTCATGTAAAGTACATAGGCATCTGATGACGTCATCAGGTGTCATGTAAAGTACATAGGGCATCTGATGACGTCATCAGGATGTCATGTAAAGTACATAGGGCATCTGATGACGTCATCAGGGTGTCATGTAAAGTACATAGGGCATCTGATGACGTCATCAGGGTGTCATGTAAAGTACATAGGCATCTGATGACGTCATCAGGGTGTCATGTAAAGTACATAGGGCATCTGATGACGTCATCAGGGTGTCATGTAAAGTACATAGGGCATCTGATGACGTCATCAGGTTGTCATGTAAAGTACATAGGCATCTGATGACGTCATCAGGTGTCATGTAAAGTACATAGGCATCTGATGACGTCATCAGGGTGTCATGTAAAGTACATAGGGCATCTGATGACGTCATCAGGTGTCATGTAAAGTACATAGGCATCTGATGACGTCATCAGGGTGTCATGTAAAGTACATAGGGCATCTGATGACGTCATCAGGGTGTCATGTAAAGTACATAGGGCATCTGATGACGTCATCAGGTTGTCATGTAAAGTACATAGGGCATCTGATGACGTCATCAGGTGTCATGTAAAGTACATAGGCATCTGATGACGTCATCAGGGTGTCATGTAAAGTACATAGGCATCTGATGACGTCATCAGGTGTCATGTAAAGTACATAGGGCATCTGATGACGTCATCAGGGTGTCATGTAAAGTACATAGGGCATCTGATGACGTCATCAGGGTGTCATGTAAAGTACATAGGGCATCTGATGACGTCATCAGGTGTCATGTAAAGTACATAGGGCATCTGATGACGTCATCAGGTGTCATGTAAAGTACATAGGCATCTGATGACGTCATCAGGGTGTCATGTAAAGTACATAGGGCATCTGATGACGTCATCAGGGTGTCATGTAAAGTACATAGGGCATCTGATGACGTCATCAGGTGTCATGTAAAGTACATAGGCATCTGATGACGTCATCAGGTGTCATGTAAAGTACATAGGGCATCTGATGACGTCATCAGGGTGTCATGTAAAGTACATAGGGCATCTGATGACGTCATCAGGTGTCATGTAAAGTACATAGGGCATCTGATGACGTCATCAGGGTGTCATGTAAAGTACATAGGGCATCTGATGACGTCATCAGGGTGTCATGTAAAGTACATAGGGCATCTGATGACGTCATCAGGGTGTCATGTAAAGTACATAGGGCATCTGATGACGTCATCAGGTGTCATGTAAAGTACATAGGGCATCTGATGACGTCATCAGGGTGTCATGTAAAGTACATAGGGCATCTGATGACGTCATCAGGTGTCATGTAAAGTACATAGGGCATCTGATGACGTCATCAGGGTGTCATGTAAAGTACATAGGGCATCTGATGACGTCATCAGGGTGTCATGTAAAGTACATAGGGCATCTGATGACGTCATCAGGGTGTCATGTAAAGTACATAGGCATCTGATGACGTCATCAGGGTGTCATGTAAAGTACATAGGCATCTGATGACGTCATCAGGTGTCATGTAAAGTACATAGGGCATCTGATGACGTCATCAGGTGTCATGTAAAGTACATAGGGCATCTGATGACGTCATCAGGGTGTCATGTAAAGTACATAGGGCATCTGATGACGTCATCAGGTGTCATGTAAAGTACATAGGGCATCTGATGACGTCATCAGGGTGTCATGTAAAGTACATAGGGCATCTGATGACGTCATCAGGGTGTCATGTAAAGTACATAGGGCATCTGATGACGTCATCAGGTGTCATGTAAAGTACATAGGGCATCTGATGACGTCATCAGGTGTCATGTAAAGTACATAGGGCATCTGATGACGTCATCAGGTGTCATGTAAAGTACATAGGCATCTGATGACGTCATCAGGTGTCATGTAAAGTACATAGGGCATCTGATGACGTCATCAGGGTGTCATGTAAAGTACATAGGGCATCTGATGACGTCATCAGGTTGTCATGTAAAGTACATAGGGCATCTGATGACGTCATCAGGGTGTCATGTAAAGTACATACGGCATCTGATGAAGTCATCCAGCTGACAGGTAAAGTACATAAGGCATGTGAGGACGTCACCACTGTGTCATGTAAACTACATAGGGCATCTGATGACGTCATCAGGTGTCATGTAAAGTACATATAGGCATCTGATGACGTCATCAGGTGTCATGTAAAGTACATAGGGCATCTGATGACGTCATCAGGGTGTCATGTAAAGTACATAGGGCATCTGATGACGTCATCAGGGTGTCATGTAAAGTACATAGGGCATCTGATGACGTCATCAGGGTGTCATGTAAAGTACATAGGGCATCTGATGACGTCATCAGGGTGTCATGCAAAGTACATAGGGCATCTGATGACGTCATCAGGGTGTCATGTAAAGTACATAGGGCATCTGATGACGTCATCAGGGATGTCATATAAAGTACAATAGGGCATCCTGATGACGTCATCAGGATGTGTCATGTAAAGTACATAGGGCATCTGATGACGTCATCAGGATGGTCAGTGTGAAGTACATAGGGCATCTTGATGACGTCATCAGGGTGTCATAAAAAGTACATAGGGCATTCTGGATGACGTAAACACTCAGGGTGTTCATGTATAAAGTACATAGGGCATCTGATGACGTCATCAGGTGTCATGTAAAGTACATAGGGCATCTGATGACGTCATCAGGGTGTCATGTAAAGTACATAGGGCATCTGATGACGTCATCAGGTGTCATGTAAAAGTACATAGGGCATCTGATGACGTCATCAGGGTGTCATGTAAAGTACATAGGGCATCTGATGACGTCATCAGGGTGTCATGTAAAAGTACATAGGGCATCTGATGACGTCATCAGGATGTCATGTAAAGTACATAGGGCATCTGATGACGTCATCAGGGTGTCATGTAAGTACATAGGGCATCTGATGACGTCATCAGGGTGTCATGTAAAGTACATAGGGCATCTGATGACGTCATCAGGGTGTCATATAAAGTACATAGGGCATCTGATGACGTCATCAGGGTGTCATGTAAAGTACATAGGGCATCTGATGACGTCATCAGGGTGTCATGTAAAGTACATAGGGCATCTGATGACGTCATCAGGGTGTCATGTAAAGTACATAGGGCATCTGATGACGTCATCAGGGTGTCATGTAAAGTACATAGGGCATCTGATGACGTCATCAGGGTGTCATGTAAAGTACATAGGGCATCTGATGACGTCATCAGGGTGTCATGTAAAGTACATAGGGCATCTGATGACGTCATCAGGGATGTCATGTAAAGTACATAGGGCATCTGATGACGTCATCAGGATGTCATGTAAAGTACATAGGGCATCTGATGACGTCATCAGGGTGTCATGTAAAGTACATAGGGCATCTGATGACGTCATCAGGGTGTCATGTAAAGTACATAGGGCATCTGATGACGTCATCAGGGTGTCATGTAAAGTACATAGGGCATCTGATGACGTCATCAGGGTGTCATGTAAAGTACATAGGGCATCTGATGACGTCATCAGGGATGTCATGTAAAGTACATAGGGCATCTGATGACGTCATCAGGGTGTCATGTAAAGTACATAGGGCATCTGATGACGTCATCAGGGTGTCATGTAAAGTACATAGGGCATCTGATGACGTCATCAGGGTGTCATGTAAAGTACATAGGGCATCTGATGACGTCATCAGGGTGTCATGTAAAGTACATAGGGCATCTGATGACGTCATCAGGGATGTCATGTAAAGTACATAGGGCATCTGATGACGTCATCAGGGATGTCATGTAAAGTACATAGGGCATCTGATGACGTCATCAGGGATGTCATGTAAAGTACATAGGGCATCTGATGACGTCATCAGGATGTCATGTAAAGTACATAGGCATCTGATGACGTCATCAGGGTGTCATGTAAAGTACATAGGGCATCTGATGACGTCATCAGGGTGTCATGTAAAGTACATAGGGCATCTGATGACGTCATCAGGGTGTCATGTAAAGTACATAGGGCATCTGATGACGTCATCAGGGTGTCATGTAAAGTACATAGGGCATCTGATGACGTCATCAGGGATGTCATGTAAAGTACATAGGGCATCTGATGACGTCATCAGGGTGTCATGTAAAGTACATAGGGCATCTGATGACGTCATCAGGGTGTCATGTAAAAAGTACATAGGGCATCTGATGACGTCATCAGGGTGTCATGTAAAGTACATAGGGCATCTGATGACGTCATCAGGTGTCATGTAAAGTACATAGGGCATCTGATGACGTCATCAGGGTGTCATGTAAAGTACATAGGGCATCTGATGACGTCATCAGGGATGTCATGTAAAGTACATAGGGCATCTGATGACGTCATCAGGGTGTCATGTAAAAAGTACATAGGGCATCTGATGACGTCATCAGGGTGTCATGTAAAGTACATAGGGCATCTGATGACGTCATCAGGGTGTCATGTAAAGTACATAGGGCATATGATGACCTCATCAGGGAGTCATGTAAAGTACATAGGAGATCTGATGACGTCATCAGGATGTCATGTAAAGTACATAGGGCATCTGATGACGTCATCAGGGATGTCATGTAAAGTCCATAGGGCATCTGATGACGTCATCAGGGTGTCCTGTAAAGTAAATAGGGCATCTGATGACGTCATCAGGGTGTCATGTAAAGTACATAGGGCATCTGATGACGTCATCAGGATGTCATGTAAAGTACATAGGGCATCTGATGACGTCATCAGGGTGTCATGTAAAGTACATAGGGCATCTGATGACGTCATCAGGGATGTCATGTAAAGTACATAGGGCTTCTGATGACGTCATCATAGTGTCATCTAAAGTACATAGGGCATCTGATGACGTCATCAGGGATGTCATGTAAAGTACATAGGGCTTCTGATGACGTCATCAGGGTGTCATGTAAAGTACATAGGGCATCTGATGACGTCATCAGGATGTCATGTAAAGTACATAGGGCATCTGATGACGTCATCAGGGTGTCATGTAAAGTACATAGGGCATCTGATGACGTCATCAGGGTGTCATGTAAAGTACATAGGGCATCTGATGACGTCATCAGGGTGTCATGTAAAGTACATAGGGCATCTGATGACGTCATCAGGGTGTCATGTAAAGTACATAGGGCATCTGATGACGTCATCAGGGTGTCATGTAAAGTACATAGGGCATCTGATGACGTCATCAGGTGTCATGTAAAGTACATAGGGCATCTGATGACGTCATCAGGGTGTCATGTAAAGTACATAGGGCATCTGATGACGTCATCAGGTGTCATGTAAAGTACATAGGGCATCTGATGACGTCATCAGGGTGTCATGTAAAGTACATAGGGCATCTGATGACGTCATCAGGGTGTCATGTAAAGTACATAGGGCATCTGATGACGTCATCAGGGTGTCATGTAAAGTACATAGGGCATCTGATGACGTCATCAGGGTGTCATGTAAAGTACATAGGGCATCTGATGACGTCATCAGGGTGTCATGTAAAGTACATAGGGCATCTGATGACGTCATCAGGGTGTCATGTAAAAGTACATAGGGCATCTGATGACGTCATCAGGGTGTCATGTAAAGTACATAGGGCATCTGATGACGTCATCAGGGTGTCATGTAAAGTACATAGGGCATCTGATGACGTCATCAGGGTGTCATGTAAAGTACATAGGGCATCTGATGACGTCATCAGGGTGTCATGTAAAGTACATAGGGCATCTGATGACGTCATCAGGGTGTCATGTAAAGTACATAGGGCATCTGATGACGTCATCAGGGTGTCATGTAAAGTACATAGGGCATCTGATGACGTCATCAGGGTGTCATGTAAAGTACATAGGGCATCTGATGACGTCATCAGGGTGTCATGTAAAGTACATAGGGCATCTGATGACGTCATCAGGATGTCATGTAAAGTACATAGGGCATCTGATGACGTCATCAGGGTGTCATGTAAAGTACATAGGGCATCTGATGACGTCATCAGGGTGTCATGTAAAGTACATAGGGCATCTGATGACGTCATCAGGGTGTCATGTAAAGTACATAGGGCATCTGATGACGTCATCAGGGTGTCATGTAAAGTACATAGGGCATCTGATGACGTCATCAGGGTGTCATGTAAAGTACATAGGGCATCTGATGACGTCATCAGGAATTGTCATGTAAAGTACATAGGGCATCTGATGACGTCATCAGGGTGTCATGTAAAGTACATAGGGCATCTGATGACGTCATCAGGGTGTCATGTAAAGTACATAGGGCATCTGATGACGTCATCAGGGTGTCATGTAAAGTACATAGGGCATCTGATGACGTCATCAGGGTGTCATGTAAAGTACATAGGGCATCTGATGACGTCATCAGGGATGTCATGTAAAAGTACATAGGGCATCTGATGACGTCATCAGGATGTCATGTAAAGTACATAGGGCATCTGATGACGTCATCAGGGTGTCATGTAAAGTACATAGGGCATCTGATGACGTCATCAGGGTGTCATGTAAAGTACATAGGGCATCTGATGACGTCATCAGGATGTCATGTAAAGTACATAGGGCATCTGATGACGTCATCAGGGTGTCATGTAAAGTACATAGGGCATCTGATGACGTCATCAGGTGTCATGTAAAAGTACATAGGGCATCTGATGACGTCATCAGGGTGTCATGTAAAGTACATAGGGCATCTGATGACGTCATCAGGGTGTCATGTAAAGTACATAGGGCATCTGATGACGTCATCAGGGATGTCATGTAAAGTACATAGGGCATCTGATGACGTCATCAGGATGTCATGTAAAGTACATAGGGCATCTGATGACGTCATCAGGTGTCATGTAAAAAGTACATAGGGCATCTGATGACGTCATCAGGATGTCATGTAAAGTACATAGGGCATCTGATGACGTCATCAGGGTGTCATGTAAAGTACATAGGGCATCTGATGACGTCATCAGGGTGTCATGTAAAGTACATAGGGCATCTGATGACGTCATCAGGGTGTCATGTAAAGTACATAGGGCATCTGATGACGTCATCAGGGTGTCATGTAAAGTACATAGGGCATCTGATGACGTCATCAGGATGTCATGTAAAGTACATAGGGCATCTGATGACGTCATCAGGGTGTCATGTAAAGTACATAGGGCATCTGATGACGTCATCAGGGTGTCATGTAAAGTACATAGGGCATCTGATGACGTCATCAGGGATGTCATGTAAAGTACATAGGGCATCTGATGACGTCATCAGGGTGTCATGTAAAGTACATAGGGCATCTGATGACGTCATCAGGGTGTCATGTAAAGTACATAGGGCATCTGATGACGTCATCAGGGTGTCATGTAAAGTACATAGGGCATCTGATGACGTCATCAGGGTGTCATGTAAAGTACATAGGGCATCTGATGACGTCATCAGGGTGTCATGTAAAGTACATAGGGCATCTGATGACGTCATCAGGATGTCATGTAAAGTACATAGGGCATCTGATGACGTCATCAGGGTGTCATGTAAAGTACATAGGGCATCTGATGACGTCATCAGGGTGTCATGTAAAGTACATAGGGCATCTGATGACGTCATCAGGATGTCATGTAAAGTACATAGGGCATCTGATGACGTCATCAGGGTGTCATGTAAAGTACATAGGGCATCTGATGACGTCATCAGGGTGTCATGTAAAGTACATAGGGCATCTGATGACGTCATCAGGGTGTCATGTAAAGTACATAGGGCATCTGATGACGTCATCAGGGTGTCATGTAAAGTACATAGGGCATCTGATGACGTCATCAGGGTGTCATGTAAAGTACATAGGGCATCTGATGACGTCATCAGGGTGTCATGTAAAGTACATAGGGCATCTGATGACGTCATCAGGGTGTCATGTAAAGTACATAGGGCATCTGATGACGTCATCAGGGTGTCATGTAAAGTACATAGGGCATCTGATGACGTCATCAGGGTGTCATGTAAAGTACATAGGGCATCTGATGACGTCATCAGGATGTCATGTAAAGTACATAGGGCATCTGATGACGTCATCAGGGTGTCATGTAAAGTACATAGGGCATCTGATGACGTCATCAGGGTGTCATGTAAAGTACATAGGGCATCTGATGACGTCATCAGGGTGTCATGTAAAGTACATAGGGCATCTGATGACGTCATCAGGGTGTCATCTAAAGTACATAGGGCTTGTGATGACGTCATCAGGGTGTCATGTAAAAGTACATAGGGCATCTGATGACGTCATCAGGGTGTCATGTAAAGTACATAGGGCATCTGATGACGTCATCAGGGTGTCATGTAAAGTACATAGGGCATCTGATGACGTCATCAGGGTGTCATGTAAAGTACATAGGGCATCTGATGACGTCATCAGGGTGTCATGTAAAGTACATAGGGCATCTGATGACGTCATCAGGGTGTCATGTAAAGTACATAGGGCATCTGATGACGTCATCAGGGTGTCATGTAAAGTACATAGGGCATCTGATGACGTCATCAGGGTGTCATGTAAAGTACATAGGGCATCTGATGACGTCATCAGGGTGTCATGTAAAGTACATAGGGCATCTGATGACGTCATCAGGGTGTCATGTAAAGTACATAGGGCATCTGATGACGTCATCAGGATGTCATGTAAAGTACATAGGGCGTCTGGTGACGACATCAGGGATGTCATGTAAAGTACATAGGGCATCTGATGACGTCATCAGGGTGTCATGTAAAGTACATAGGGCATCTGATGACGTCATCAGGATGTCATGTAAAGTACATAGGGCATCTGATGACGTCATCAGGATGTCATGTAAAGTACATAGGGCATCTGATGACGTCATCAGGGTGTCATGTAAAGTACATAGGGCATCTGATGACGTCATCAGGGTGTCATGTAAAGTACATAGGGCATCTGATGACGTCATCAGGGTGTCATGTAAAGTACATAGGGCATCTGATGACGTCATCAGGATGTCATGTAAAGTACATAGGGCATCTGATGACGTCATCAGGGTGTCATGTAAAGTACATAGGGCATCTGATGACGTCATCAGGATGTCATGTAAAGTACATAGGGCATCTGATGACGTCATCAGGGAGTCATGTAAAGTACATAGGGCATCTGATGCCGTCATCAGGGATGTCATGTAAAGTACATAGGGCATCTGATGACGTCATCAGGGTGTCATGTAAAGTACATAGGGCATCTGATGACGTCATCAGGATGTCATGTAAAGTACATAGGTGCATCTGATGGCTCCATCAGGATGTCATGTAAAGTACATAGGGCATCTGATGACGTCATCAGGGTGTCATGTAAAGTACATAGGGCATCTGATGACGTCATCAGGGTGTCATGTAAAGTACATAGGGCATCTGACGACGTCATCAGGGTGTCATGTAAAGTACATAGGGCATCTGACGACGTCATCAGGGTGTCATGTAAAGTACATAGGGCATCTGATGACGTCATCAGGGTGTCATGTAAAGTACATAGGGCATCTGATGACGTCATCAGGGTGTCATGTAAAGTACATAGGGCATCTGATGACGTCATCAGGGTGTCATGTAAAGTACATAGGGCATCTGATGACGTCATCAGGGTGTCATGTAAAGTACATAGGGCATCTGATGACGTCATCAGGGTGTCATGTAAAGTACATAGGGCATCTGATGACGTCATCAGGGATGTCATGTAAAGTACATAGGGCATCTGATGACGTCATCAGGGTGTCATGTAAAGTACATAGGGCATCTGATGACGTCATCAGGGATGTCATGTAAAGTACATAGGGCATCTGATGACGTCATCAGGGTGTCATGTAAAGTACATAGGGCATCTGATGACGTCATCAGGATGTCATGTAAAGTACATAGGGCATCTGATGACGTCATCAGGATGTCATGTAAAGTACATAGGGCATCTGATGACGTCATCAGGGTGTCATGTAAAGTACATAGGGCATCTGATGACGTCATCAGGGTGTCATGTAAAGTACATAGGGCATCTGATGACGTCATCAGGGTGTCATGTAAAGTACATAGGGCATCTGATGACGTCATCAGGGTGTCATGTAAAGTACATAGGGCATCTGATGACGTCATCAGGGATGTCATGTAAAGTACATAGGGCATCTGATGACGTCATCAGGGTGTCATGTAAAGTACATAGGGCATCTGATGACGTCATCAGGGTGTCATGTAAAGTACATAGGGCATCTGATGACGTCATCAGGGTGTCATGTAAAGTACATAGGGCATCTGATGACGTCATCAGGGATGTCATGTAAAGTACATAGGGCATCTGATGACGTCATCAGGGTGTCATGTAAAGTACATAGGGCATCTGATGACGTCATCAGGGTGTCATGTAAAGTACATAGGGCATCTGATGACGTCATCAGGGTGTCATGTAAAGTACATAGGGCATCTGATGACGTCATCAGGGTGTCATGTAAAGTACATAGGGCATCTGATGACGTCATCAGGGTGTCATGTAAAGTACATAGGGCATCTGATGACGTCATCAGGGATGTCATGTAAAGTACATAGGGCATCTGATGACGTCATCAGGAGTGTCATGTAAAGTACATAGGGCATCTGATGACGTCATCAGGATGTCATGTAAAGTACATAGGGCATCTGATGACGTCATCAGGGTGTCATGTAAAGTACATAGGGCATCTGATGACGTCATCAGGGTGTCATGTAAAGTACACAGGGCATCTGATGACGTCATCAGGGTGTCATGTAAAGTACATAGGGCATCTGATGACGTCATCAGGGTGTCATGTAAAGTACATAGGGCATCTGATGACGTCATCAGGATGTCATGTAAAGTACATAGGGCATCTGATGACGTCATCAGGGTGTCATGTAAAGTACATAGGGCATCTGATGACGTCATCAGGATGTCATGTAAAGTACATAGGGCATCTGATGACGTCATCAGGATGTCATGTAAAGTACATAGGGCATCTGATGACGTCATCAGGGTGTCATGTAAAGTACATAGGGCATCTGATGACGTCATCAGGATGTCATGTAAAGTACATAGGGCATCTGATGACGTCATCAGGGTGTCATGTAAAGTACAGAGGACATCTGATGACGTCATCAGGGGCGTCATGTAAAGTACATAGGGCATCTGATGACGTCATCAGGGTGTCATGTAAAGTACATAGGGCATCTGATGACGTCATCAGGGTGTCATGTAAAGTACATAGGGCATCTGATGACGTCATCAGGGTGTCATGTAAAGTACATAGGGCATCTGATGACGTCATCAGGGTGTCATGTAAAGTACATAGGGCATCTGATGACGTCATCAGGATGTCATGTAAAGTACATAGGGCATCTGATGACGTCATCAGGGTGTCATGTAAAGTACATAGGGCATCTGATGACGTCATCAGGATGTCATGTAAAGTACATAGGGCATCTGATGACGTCATCAGGGTGTCATGTAAAGTACATAGGGCATCTGATGACGTCATCAGGATGTCATGTAAAGTACATAGGGCATCTGATGACGTCATCAGGATGTCATGTAAAGTACATAGGGCATCTGATGACGTCATCAGGGTGTCATGTGAAGTACATAGGGCATCTGATGACGTCATCAGGGTGTCATGTAAAGTACATAGGGCATCTGATGACGTCATCAGGGATGTCATGTAAAGTACATAGGGCATCTGATGACGTCATCAGGGTGTCATGTAAAGTACATAGGGCATCTGATGACGTCATCAGGGATGTCATGTAAAGTACATAGGGCATCTGATGACGTCATCAGGGATGTCATGTAAAGTACATAGGGCATCTGATGACGTCATCAGGGTGTCATGTAAAGTACATAGGGCATCTGATGACGTCATCAGGATGTCATGTAAAGTACATAGGGCATCTGATGACGTCATCAGGGTGTCATGTAAAGTACATAGGGCATCTGATGACGTCATCAGGGTGTCATGTAAAGTACATAGGGCATCTGATGACGTCATCAGGGATGTCATGTAAAGTACATAGGGCATCTGATGACGTCATCAGGGTGTCATGTAAAGTACATAGGGCATCTGATGACGTCATCAGGATGTCATGTAAAGTACATAGGGCATCTGATGACGTCATCAGGGATGTCATGTAAAGTACATAGGGCATCTGATGACGTCATCAGGGTGTCATGTAAAGTACATAGGGCATCTGATGACGTCATCAGGTGTCATGTAAAGTACATAGGGCATCTGATGACGTCATCAGGGTGTCATGTAAAGTACATAGGGCATCTGATGACGTCATCAGGATGTCATGTAAAGTACATAGGGCATCTGATGACGTCATCAGGGTGTCATGTAAAGTACATAGGGCATCTGATGACGTCATCAGGGTGTCATGTAAAGTACATAGGGCATCTGATGACGTCATCAGGATGTCATGTAAAGTACATAGGGCATCTGATGACGTCATCAGGATGTCATGTAAAGTACATAGGGCATCTGATGACGTCATCAGGGTGTCATGTAAAGTACATAGGGCATCTGATGACGTCATCAGGGTGTCATGTAAAGTACATAGGGCATCTGATGACGTCATCAGGGTGTCATGTAAAGTACATAGGGCATCTGATGACGTCATCAGGATGTCATGTAAAGTACATAGGGCATCTGATGACGTCATCAGGGTGTCATGTAAAGTACATAGGGCATCTGATGACGTCATCAGGATGTCATGTAAAGTACATAGGGCATCTGATGACGTCATCAGGATGTCATGTAAAGTACATAGGGCATCTGATGACGTCATCAGGGTGTCATGTAAAGTACATAGGGCATCTGATGACGTCATCAGGATGTCATGTAACGTACATAGGGCATCTGATGACGTCATCAGGGTGTCATGTAAAGTACATAGCGCATCTGATGACGTCATCAGGATGTCATGTAAAGTACATAGGGCATCTGATGACGTCATCAGGGATGTCATGTAAAGTACATAGGGCTTCTGATGACGTCATCAGGATGTCATGTAAAGTACATAGGGCATCTGATGACGTCATCAGGGTGTCATGTAAAGTACATAGGGCATCTGATGACGTCATCAGGGTGTCATGTAAAGTACATAGGGCATCTGATGACGTCATCAGGATGTCATGTAAAGTACATAGGGCATCTGATGACGTCATCAGGGTGTCATGTAAAGTACATAGGGCATCTGATGACGTCATCAGGGTGTCATGTAAAGTACATAGGGCATCTGATGACGTCATCGGGATGTCATGTAAAGTACATAGGGCATCTGATGACGTCATCAGGATGTCATGTAAAGTACATAGGGCATCTGATGACGTCATCAGGATGTCATGTAAAGTACATAGGGCATCTGATGACGTCATCAGGGTGTCATGTAAAGTACATAGGGCATCTGATGACGTCATCAGGGTGTCATGTAAAGTACATAGGGCATCTGATGACGTCATCAGGGTGTCATGTAAAGTACATAGGGCATCTGATGACGTCATCAGGATGTCATGTAAAGTACATAGGGCATCTGATGACGTCATCAGGGTGTCATGTAAAGTACATAGGGCATCTGATGACGTCATCAGGGTGTCATGTAAAGTACATAGGGCATCTGATGACGTCATCAGGGTGTCATGTAAAGTACATAGGGCATCTGATGACGTCATCAGGATGTCATGTAAAGTACATAGGGCATCTGATGACGTCATCAGGGTGTCATGTAAAGTACATAGGGCATCTGATGACGTCATCAGGATGTCATGTAAAGTACATAGGGCATCTGATGACGTCATCAGGATGTCATGTAAAGTACATAGGGCATCTGATGACGTCATCAGGGTGTCATGTAAAGTACATAGGGCATCTGATGACGTCATCAGGATGTCATGTAAAGTACATAGGGCATCTGATGACGTCATCAGGGTGTCATGTAAAGTACATAGGGCATCTGATGACGTCATCAGGATGTCATGTAAAGTACATAGGGCATCTGATGACGTCATCAGGGTGTCATGTAAAGTACATAGGGCATCTGATGACGTCATCAGGGTGTCATGTAAAGTACATAGGGCATCTGATGACGTCATCAGGGTGTCATGTAAAGTACATAGGGCATCTGATGACGTCATCAGGGTGTCATGTAAAGTACATAGGGCATCTGATGACGTCATCAGGGTGTCATGTAAAGTACATAGGGCATCTGATGACGTCATCAGGATGTCATGTAAAGTACATAGGGCATCTGATGACGTCATCAGGGTGTCATGTAAAGTACATAGGGCATCTGATGACGTCATCAGGGTGTCATGTAAAGTACATAGGGCATCTGATGACGTCATCAGGGTGTCATGTAAAGTACATAGGGCATCTGATGACGTCATCAGGATGTCATGTAAAGTACATAGGGCATCTGATGACGTCATCAGGATGTCATGTAAAGTACATAGGGCATCTGATGACGTCATCAGGATGTCATGTAAAGTACATAGGGCATCTGATGACGTCATCAGGATGTCATGTAAAGTACATAGGGCATCTGATGACGTCATCAGGATGTCATGTAAAGTACATAGGGCATCTGATGACGTCATCAGGGATGTCATGAAAAGTACAAAGGGCATCCGATGACGTCATCAGGGTGTCATGTAAAGTACATAGGGCATCTGATGACGTCATCAGGGTGTCATGTAAAGTACATAGGGCATCTGATGACGTCATCAGGATGTCATGTAAAGTACATAGGGCATCTGATGACGTCATCAGGGTGTCATGTAAAGTACATAGGGCATCTGATGACGTCATCAGGATGTCATGTAAAGTACATAGGGCATCTGATGACGTCATCAGGGATGTCATGTAAAGTACATAGGGCATCTGATGACGTCATCAGGGTGTCATGTAAAGTACATAGGGCATCTGATGACGTCATCAGGGTGTCATGTAAAGTACATAGGGCATCTGATGACGTCATCAGGGTGTCATGTAAAGTACATAGGGCATCTGATGACGTCATCAGGGTGTCATGTAAAGTACATAGGGCATCTGATGACGTCATCAGGGATGTCATGTAAAGTACATAGGGCATCTGATGACGTCATCAGGATGTCATGTAAAGTACATAGGGCATCTGATGACGTCATCAGGGTGTCATGTAAAGTACATAGGGCATCTGATGACGTCATCAGGATGTCATGTAAAGTACATAGGGCATCTGATGACGTCATCAGGATGTCATGTAAAGTACATAGGGCATCTGATGACGTCATCAGGATGTCATGTAAAGTACATAGGGCATCTGATGACGTCATCAGGGTGTCATGTAAAGTACATAGGGCATCTGATGACGTCATCAGGGTGTCATGTAAAGTACATAGGGCATCTGATGACGTCATCAGGATGTCATGTAAAGTACATAGGGCATCTGATGACGTCATCAGGGTGTCATGTAAAGTACATAGGGCATCTGATGACGTCATCAGGATGTCATGTAAAGTACATAGGGCATCTGATGACGTCATCAGGGTGTCATGTAAAGTACATAGGGCATCTGATGACGTCATCAGGATGTCATGTAAAGTACATAGGGCATCTGATGACGTCATCAGGGTGTCATGTAAAGTACATAGGGCATCTGATGACGTCATCAGGGTGTCATGTAAAGTACATAGGGCATCTGATGACGTCATCAGGGTGTCATGTAAAGTACATAGGGCATCTGATGACGTCATCAGGGTGTCATGTAAAGTACATAGGGCATCTGATGACGTCATCAGGATGTCATGTAAAGTACATAGGGCATCTGATGACGTCATCAGGGTGTCATGTAAAGTACATAGGGCATCTGATGACGTCATCAGGGTGTCATGTAAAGTACATAGGGCATCTGAGGACGGCATCAGGGTGGCATGGAAAGTACATAGGGCATCGGATGACGTGATCGGGATGTCATGTAAAGTACATAGGGCATCTGATGACGTCATCAGGGTGTCATGTAAAGTACATAGGGCATCTGATGACGTCATCAGGATGTCATGTAAAGTACATAGGGCATCTGATGACGTCATCAGGATGTCATGTAAAGTACATAGGGCATCTGATGACGGCATCAGGATGTCATGTAAAGTACATAGGGCATCTGATGACGTCATCAGGGTGTCATGTAAAGTACATAGGGCATCTGATGACGTCATCAGGGTGTCATGTAAAGTACATAGGGCATCTGATGACGTCATCAGGGTGCCATGTAAAGTACATAGGGCATCTGATGACGTCATCAGGGTGTCATGTAAAGTACATAGGGCATCTGATGACGTCATCAGGGATGTCATGTAAAGTACATAGGGCATCTGATGACGTCATCAGGGTGTCATGTAAAGTACATAGGGCATCTGATGACGTCATCAGGGTGTCATGTAAAGTACATAGGGCATCTGATGACGTCATCAGGGTGTCATGTAAAGTACATAGGGCATCTGATGACGTCATCAGGGTGTCATGTAAAGTACATAGGGCATCTGATGACGTCATCAGGATGTCATGTAAAGTACATAGGGCATCTGATGACGTCATCAGGATGTCATGTAAAGTACATAGGGCATCTGATGACGTCATCAGGGTGTCATGTAAAGTACATAGGGCATCTGATGACGTCATCAGGGTGTCATGTAAAGTACATAGGGCATCTGATGACGTCATCAGGATGTCATGTAAAGTACATAGGGCATCTGATGACGTCATCAGGATGTCATGTAAAGTACATAGGGCATCTGATGACGTCATCAGGGTGTCATGTAAAGTACATAGGGCATCTGATGACGTCATCAGGGTGTCATGTAAAGTACATAGGGCATCTGATGACGTCATCAGGGTGTCATGTAAAGTACATAGGGCATCTGATGACGTCATCAGGGATGTCATGTAAAGTACATAGGGCATCTGATGACGTCATCAGGATGTCATGTAAAGTACATAGGGCATCTGATGACGTCATCAGGGTGTCATGTAAAGTACATAGGGCATCTGATGACGTCATCAGGGATGTCATGTAAAGTACATAGGGCATCTGATGACGTCATCAGGGTGTCATGTAAAGTACATAGGGCATCTGATGACGTCATCAGGATGTCATGTAAAGTACATAGGGCATCTGATGACGTCATCAGGGTGTCATGTAAAGTACATAGGGCATCTGATGACGTCATCAGGGTGTCATGTAAAGTACATAGGGCATCTGATGACGTCATCAGGGTGTCATGTAAAGTACATAGGGCATCTGATGACGTCATCAGGGTGTCATGTAAAGTACATAGGGCATCTGATGACGTCATCAGGATGTCATGTAAAGTACATAGGGCATCTGATGACGTCATCAGGGTGTCATGTAAAGTACATAGGGCATCTGATGACGTCATCAGGATGTCATGTAAAGTACATAGGGCATCTGATGACGTCATCAGGATGTCATGTAAAGTACATAGGGCATCTGATGACGTCATCAGGATGTCATGTAAAGTACATAGGGCATCTGATGACGTCATCAGGGTGTCATGTAAAGTACATAGGGCATCTGATGACGTCATCAGGGTGTCATGTAAAGTACATAGGGCATCTGATGACGTCATCAGGATGTCATGTAAAGTACATAGGGCATCTGATGACGTCATCAGGATGTCATGTAAAGTACATAGGGCATCTGATGACGTCATCAGGGTGTCATGTAAAGTACATAGGGCATCTGATGACGTCATCAGGGTGTCATGTAAAGTACATAGGGCATCTGATGACGTCATCAGGATGTCATGTAAAGTACATAGGGCATCTGATGACGTCATCAGGATGTCATGTAAAGTACATAGGGCATCTGATGACGTCATCAGGATGTCATGTAAAGTACATAGGGCATCTGATGACGTCATCAGGGTGTCATGTAAAGTACATAGGGCATCTGATGACGTCATCAGGGTGTCATGTAAAGTACATAGGGCATCTGATGACGTCATCAGGATGTCATGTAAAGTACATAGGGCATCTGATGACGTCATCAGGGTGTCATGTAAAGTACATAGGGCATCTGATGACGTCATCAGGATCTCATGTAAAGTACATAGGGCCTCTGATGACGTCATCAGGGTGTCATGTAAAGTACATAGGGCATCTGATGACGTCATCAGGATGTCATGTAAAGTACATAGGGCATCTGATGACGTCATCAGGGTGTCATGTAAAGTACATAGGGCATCTGATGACGTCATCAGGGTGTCTGTAAAGTCCTTAGGGCATCTGATGACGTCATCAGGATGTCATGTAAAGTACATAGGGCATCTGATGACGTCATCAGGATGTCATGTAAAGTACATAGGGCATCTGATGACGTCATCAGTGTGTCATGTAAAGTACATAGGGCATCTGATGACGTCATCAGGGTGTCATGTAAAGTACATAGGGCATCTGATGACGTCATCAGGATGTCATGTAAAGTACATAGGGCATCTGATGACGTCATCAGGATGTCATGTAAAGTACATAGGGCATCTGATGACGTCATCAGGATGTCATGTAAAGTACATAGGGCATCTGATGACGTCATCAGGATGTCATGTAAAGTACATAGGGCATCTGATGACGTCCTCAGGATGTCATGTAAAGTACATAGGGCATCTGATGACGTCATCAGGATGTCATGTAAAGTACATAGGGCATCTGATGACGTCATCAGGGATGTCATGTAAAGTACATAGGCCATCTGATGACCTCATCAGGCTGTCATGTAAAGTTTATAGCGCATCTGATGACGTCATCAGGGTGTCATGTAAAGTACATAGGGCATCTGATGACGTCATCAGGATGTCATGTAAAGTACATAGGGCATCTGATGACGTCATCAGGATGTCATGTAAAGTACATAGGGCATCTGATGACGTCATCAGGATGTCATGTAAAGTACATAGGGCATCTGATGACGTCATCAGGATGTCATGTAAAGTACATAGGGCATCTGATGACGTCATCAGGATGTCATGTAAAGTACATAGGGCATCTGATGACGTCATCAGGATGTCATGTAAAGTACATAGGGCATCTGATGACGTCATCAGGATGTCATGTAAAGTACATAGGGCATCTGATGACGTCATCAGGATGTCATGTAAAGTACATAGGGCATCTGATGACGTCATCAGGATGTCATGTAAAGTACATAGGGCATCTGATGACGTCATCAGGATGTCATGTAAAGTACATAGGGCATCTGATGACGTCATCAGGATGTCATGTAAAGTACATAGGGCATCTGATGACGTCATCAGGATGTCATGTAAAGTACATAGGGCATCTGATGACGTCATCAGGATGTCATGTAAAGTACATAGGGCATCTGATGACGTCATCAGGATGTCATGTAAAGTACATAGGGCATCTGATGACGTCATCAGGATGTCATGTAAAGTACATACGGCATCTGATGACGTCATCAGGGGTCATCTAAAGTACATAGGGCATCTGATGACGTCATCAGGATGTCATGTCAAGTACATAGGGCATCTGATGACGTCATCAGGGTGGGATGTAAAGTACATAGGGCATCTGATGACGTCATCAGGATGTCATGTAAAGTACATAGGGCATCTGATGACGTCATCAGGATGTCATGTAAGAAACATAGGGCATCTGATGAAGTCATCAGGATGTCATGTAAAGTACATAGGGCATCTGGTGACGTCATCAGGATGTCATGTAAAGTTTACAGGGCATCTGATGACGTCATCAGGGTGTCATGTAAAGTACATACGGCATCTGATGGCGTCATCAGGGTGTCATCTAAAGTACATAGGGCATCTGGTGACGTCATCAGGATGTCATGTAAAGTACATAGGGCATCTGATGACGTCATCAGGATGTCATGTAAAGTACATAGGGCATCTGATGACATCATCAGGATGTCATGTAAAGTACATAGGGCATCTGATGACGTCATCAGGATGTCATTTAGAGTACATAGGGCATCTTATGACGTCATCAGGACGTCATGTAAAGTACATAGGGCATCTGATGACGTCATCAGTGTCTCATGTAAAGTACATGGGGCATCTGATGACGTCATCAGGATGTCATGTAAAGTACATAGGGCATCTGATGACGTCATCAGGGGTCATCTAAAGGACATAGGGCATCTGATGACGTCATCAGGATGTCATGTAAAGTTCATAGGACATCTGATGACGTCATCAGGGGTCATCTAAAGTACATAGGGCATCTGATGACGTCATCAGGGTGGCATCTAAAGTACATAGGGCATCTGATGACGTCATCAGGGTGTCATGTAAAGTACATAGGGCATCTGATGACGTCATCAGGGATGTCATGTAAAGTACATGGGGCATCTGATGCCGTCATCAGGATGTCATGTAAAGTACATAGGGCATCTGATGACGTCATCAGGATGTCATGTAAAGTACATAGGGCATCTGATGACGTCATCAGGATGTCATGTAAAGTACATAGGGCATCTGATGACGTCATCAGGATGTCATGTAAAGTACATAGGGCATCTGATGACGTCATCAGGATGTCATGTAAAGTACATAGGGCATCTGATGACGTCATCAGGATGTCATGTAAAGGACATAGGGCATCTGATGACGTGATCAGGGTGCCATGTAAAGTACATAGGGCATCTGATGACGTCATCAGGATGTCATGTAAAGTACATAGGGCATCTGATGACGTCATCAGGATGTCATGTAAAGTACATAGGGCATCTGATGACGTCATCAGGGTGTCATGTAAAGTACATAGGGCATCTGATGACGTCATCAGGATGTCATGTAAAGTACATAGGGCATCTGATGACGTCATCAGGGTGTCATGTAAAGTACATAGGGCATCTGATGACGTCATCAGGATGTCATGTAAAGTAAATAGGGCATCTGATGACGTCATCAGGGTGTCATGTAAAGTACATAGGGCATCTGATGACGTCATCAGGATGTCATGTAAAGTACATAGGGCATCTGATGACGTCATCAGGATGTCATGTAAAGTACATAGGGCATCTGATGACGTCATCAGGATGTCATGTAAAGTACATAAGGCATCTGATGACGTCATCAGGGATGTCATGTAAAGTACATAGGGCATCTGATGACGTCATCAGGATGTCATGTAAAGTACATAGGGCATCTGATGACGTCATCAGGATGTCATGTAAAGTACATAGGGCATCTGATGACGTCATCAGGATGTCATGTAAAGTACATAGGGCATCTGATGACGTCATCAGGGTGTCATGTAAAGTACATAGGGCATCTGATGACGTCATCAGGATGTCATGTAAAGTACATAGGGCATCTGATGACGTCATCAGGATGTCATGTAAAGTACATAGGGCATCTGATGACGTCATCAGGGTGTCATGTAAAGTACATAGGGCATCTGATGACGTCATCAGGGTGTCATGTAAAGTACATAGGGCATCTGATGACGTCATCAGGATGTCATGTAAAGTACATAGGGCATCTGATGACGTCATCAGGATGTCATGTAAAGTACATAGGGCATCTGATGACGTCATCAGGGTGTCATGTAAAGTACATAGGGCATCTGATGACGTCATCAGGATGTCATGTAAAGTACATAGGGCATCTGATGACGTCATCAGGATGTCATGTAAAGTACATAGGGCATCTGATGACGTCATCAGGATGTCATGTAAAGTACATAGGGCATCTGATGACGTCATCAGGATGTCATGTAAAGTACATAGGGCATCTGATGACGTCATCAGGGTGTCATGTAAAGTACATAGGGCATCTGATGACGTCATCAGGATGTCATGTAAAGTACATAGGGCATCTGATGACGTCATCAGGATGTCATGTAAAGTACATAGGGCATCTGATGACGTCATCAGGATGTCATGTAAAGTACATAGGGCATCTGATGACGTCATCAGGGTGTCATGTAAAGTACATAGGGCATCTGATGACGTCATCAGGATGTCATGTAAAGTACATAGGGCATCTGATGACGTCATCAGGGTGTCATGTAAAGTACATAGGGCATCTGATGACGTCATCAGGATGTCATGTAAAGTACATAGGGCATCTGATGACGTCATCAGGATGTCATGTAAAGTACATAGGGCATCTGATGACGTCATCAGGATGTCATGTAAAGTACATAGGGCATCTGATGACGTCATCAGGGTGTCATGTAAAGTACATAGGGCATCTGATGACGTCATCAGGGTGTCATGTAAAGTACATAGGGCATCTGATGACGTCATCAGGGTGTCATGTAAAGTACATAGGGCATCTGATGACGTCATCAGGATGTCATGTAAAGTACATAGGGCATCTGATGACGTCATCAGGATGTCATGTAAAGTACATAGGGCATCTGATGACGTCATCAGGATGTCATGTAAAGTACATAGGGCATCTGATGACGTCATCAGGATGTCATGTAAAGTACATAGGGCATCTGATGACGTCATCAGGGTGTCATGTAAAGTACATAGGGCATCTGATGACGTCATCAGGGTGTCATGTAAAGTACATAGGGCATCTGATGACGTCATCAGGATGTCATGTAAAGTACATAGGGCATCTGATGACGTCATCAGGATGTCATGTAAAGTACATAGGGCATCTGATGACGTCATCAGGGTGTCATGTAAAGTACATAGGGCATCTGATGACGTCATCAGGATGTCATGTAAAGTACATAGGGCATCTGATGACGTCATCAGGATGTCATGTAAAGTACATAGGGCATCTGATGACGTCATCAGGATGTCATGTAAAGTACATAGGGCATCTGATGACGTCATCAGGGTGTCATGTAAAGTACATAGGGCATCTGATGACGTCATCAGGATGTCATGTAAAGTACATAGGGCATCTGATGACGTCATCAGGATGTCATGTAAAGTACATAGGGCATCTGATGACGTCATCAGGATGTCATGTAAAGTACATAGGGCATCTGATGACGTCATCAGGATGTCATGTAAAGTACATAGGGCATCTGATGACGTCATTAGGGTGTCATGTAAAGTACATAGGGCATCTGATGACGTCATCAGGATGTCATGTAAAGTACATAGGGCATCTGATGACGTCATCAGGGTGTCATGTAAAGTACATAGGGCATCTGATGACGTCATCAGGGTGTCATGTAAAGTACATAGGGCATCTGATGACGTCATCAGGGTGTCATGTAAAGTACATAGGGCATCTGATGACGTCATCAGGATGTCATGTAAAGTACATAGGGCATCTGATGACGTCATCAGGATGTCATGTAAAGTACATAGGGCATCTGATGACGTCATCAGGATGTCATGTAAAGTACATAGGGCATCTGATGACGTCATCAGGATGTCATGTAAAGTACATAGGGCCTCTGATGACGTCATCAGGATGTCATGTAAAGTACCATAGGGCATCTGATGACGTCATCAGGGTGTCATGTAAAGTACATAGGGCATCTGATGACGTCATCGGGATGTCATGTAAAGTACATAGGGCATCTGATGACGTCATCAGGATGTCATGTAAAGTACATAGGGCATCTGATGACGTCATCAGGATGTCATGTAAAGTACATAGGGCATCTGATGACGTCATCAGGGTGTCATGTAAAGTACATAGGGCATCTGATGACGTCATCAGGGTGTCATGTAAAGTACATAGGGCATCTGATGACGTCATCAGGATGTCATGTAAAGTACATAGGGCATCTGATGACGTCATCAGGGTGTCATGTAAAGTACATAGGGCATCTGATGACGTCATCAGGGTGTCATGTAAAGTACATAGGGCATCTGATGACGTCATCAGGGTGTCATGTAAAGTACATAGGGCATCTGATGACGTCATCAGGATGTCATGTAAAGTACATAGGGCATCTGATGACGTCATCAGGATGTCATGTAAAGTACATAGGGCATCTGATGACGTCATCAGGATGTCATGTAAAGTACATAGGGCATCTGATGACGTCATCAGGGTGTCATGTAAAGTACATAGGGCATCTGATGACGTCATCAGGATGTCATGTAAAGTACATAGGGCATCTGATGACGTCATCAAGGTGTCATGTAAAGTACACAGGGCATCTGATGACGTCATCAGGTGTCATGTAAAGTACATAGGGCATCTGATGACGTCATCAGGATGTCATGTAAAGTACATAGGGCATCTGATGACGTCATCAGGATGTCATGTAAAGTACATAGGGCATCTGATGACGTCATCAGGGTGTCATGTAAAGTACATAGGACATCTGATGACGTCATCAGGATGTCATGTAAAGTACATAGGGCATCTGATGTCGTCATCAGGATGTCATGTAAAGTACATAGGGCATCTGATGACGACATCAGGATGTCATGTAAAGTACATAGGGCATCTGATGACGTCATCAGGATGTCATGTAAAGTACATAGGGCATCTGATGACGTCATCAGGATGTCATGTAAAGTACATAGGGCATCTGATGACGTCATCAGGATGTCATGTAAAGTACATAGGGCATCTGATGACGTCATCAGGATGTCATGTAAAGTACATAGGGCATCTGATGACGTCATCAGGGTGTCATGTAAAGTACATAGGGCATCTGATGACGTCATCAGGATGTCATGTAAAGTACATAGGGCATCTGATGACGTCATCAGGATGTCATGTAAAGTACATAGGGCATCTGATGACGTCATCAGGGTGTCATGTAAAGTACATAGGGCATCTGATGACGTCATCAGGATGTCATGTAAAGTACATAGGGCATCTGATGACGTCATCAGGATGTCATGTAAAGTACATAGGGCATCTGATGACGTCATCAGGGTGTCATGTAAAGTACATAGGGCATATGATGACGTCATCAGGATGTCATGTAAAGTACATAGGGCATCTGATGACGTCATTAGGGGTGTCATCTAAAGTACATAGGGCATCTGATGACGTCATCGGGATGTCATGTAAAGTACATAGGGCATCTGATGACGTCATCAGGATGTCATGTAAAGTACATAGGGCATCTGATGACGTCATCAGGGTGTCATGTAAAGTACATAGGGCATCTGATGACGTCATCAGGATGTCATGTAAAGTACATAGGGCATCTGATGACGTCATCAGGATGTCATGTAAAGTACATAGGGCATCTGATGACGTCATCAGGGTGTCATGTAAAGTACATAGGGCATCTGATGACGTCATCAGGGTGTCATGTAAAGTACATAGGGCATCTGATGACGTCATCAGGGTGTCATGTAAAGTACATAGGGCATCTGATGACGTCATCAGGATGTCATGTAAAGTACATAGGGCATCTGATGACGTCATCAGGATGTCATGTAAAGTACATAGGGCATCTGATGACGTCATCAGGATGTCATGTAAAGTACATAGGGCATCTGATGACGTCATCAGGATGTCATGTAAAGTACATAGGGCATCTGATGACGTCATCAGGGTGTCATGTAAAGTACATAGGGCATCTGATGACGTCATCAGGATGTCATGTAAAGTACATAGGGCATCTGATGACGTCATCAGGATGTCATGTAAAGTACATAGGGCATCTGATGACGTCATCAGGATGTCATGTAAAGTACATAGGGCATCTGATGACGTCATCAGGGTGTCATGTAAAGTACATAGGGCATCTGATGACGTCATCAGGATGTCATGTAAAGTACATAGGGCATCTGATGACGTCATCAGGATGTCATGTAAAGTACATAGGGCATCTGATGACGTCATCAGGATGTCATGTAAAGTACATAGGGCATCTGATGACGTCATCAGGATGTCATGTAAAGTACATAGGGCATCTGATGACGTCATCAGGATGTCATGTAAAGTACATAGGGCATCTGATGACGTCATCAGGGATGTCATGTAAAGTACATAGGGCATCTGATGACGTCATCAGGATGTCATGTAAAGTACATAGGGCATCTGATGACGTCATCAGGATGTCATGTAAAGTACATAGGGCATCTGATGACGTCATCAGGGTGTCATGTAAAGTACATAGGGCATCTGATGACGTCATCAGGATGTCATGTAAAGTACATAGGGCATCTGATGACGTCATCAGGATGTCATGTAAAGTACATAGGGCATCTGATGACGTCATCAGGGTGTCATGTAAAGTACATAGGGCATCTGATGACGTCATCAGGATGTCATGTAAAGTACATAGGGCATCTGATGACGTCATCAGGGTGTCATGTAAAGTACATAGGGCATCTGATGACGTCATCAGGATGTCATGTAAAGTACATAGGGCATCTGATGACGTCATCAGGGTGTCATGTAAAGTACATAGGGCATCTGATGACGTCATCAGGGTGTCATGTAAAGTACATAGGGCATCTGATGACGTCATCAGGGTGTCATGTAAAGTACATAGGGCATCTGATGACGTCATCAGGATGTCATGTAAAGTACATAGGGCATCTGATGACGTCATCAGGGTGTCATGTAAAGTACATAGGGCATCTGATGACGTCATCAGGGTGTCATGTAAAGTACATAGGGCATCTGATGACGTCATCAGGGTGTCATGTAAAGTACATAGGGCATCTGATGACGTCATCGGGATGTCATGTAAAGTACATAGGGCATCTGATGACGTCATCAGGGTGTCATGTAAAGTACATAGGGCATCTGATGACGTCATCAGGATGTCATGTAAAGTACATAGGGCATCTGATGACGTCATCAGGATGTCATGTAAAGTACATAGGGCATCTGATGACGTCATCAGGGATGTCATGTAAAGTACATAGGGCATCTGATGACGTCATCAGGATGTCATGTAAAGTACATAGGGCATCTGATGACGTCATCAGGGTGTCATGTAAAGTACATAGGGCATCTGATGACGTCATCAGGATGTCATGTAAAGTACATAGGGCATCTGATGACGTCATCAGGATGTCATGTAAAGTACATAGGGCATCTGATGACGTCATCAGGATGTCATGTAAAGTACATAGGGCATCTGATGACGTCATCAGGATGTCATGTAAAGTACATAGGGCATCTGATGACGTCATCAGGGTGTCATGTAAAGTACATAGGGCATCTGATGACGTCATCAGGATGTCATGTAAAGTACATAGGGCATCTGATGACGTCATCAGGATGTCATGTAAAGTACATAGGGCATCTGATGACGTCATCAGGATGTCATGTAAAGTACATAGGGCATCTGATGACGTCATCAGGATGTCATGTAAAGTACATAGGGCATCTGATGACGTCATCAGGATGTCATGTAAAGTACATAGGGCATCTGATGACGTCATCAGGGTAAAGTACATAGGGCATCTGATGACGTCATCAGGGTGTCATGTAAAGTACATAGGGCATCTGATGACGTCATCAGGATGTCATGTAAAGTACATAGGGCATCTGATGACGTCATCAGGATGTCATGTAAAGTACATAGGGCATCTGATGACGTCATCAGGGTGTCATGTAAAGTACATAGGGCATCTGATGACGTCATCAGGGTGTCATGTAAAGTACATAGGGCATCTGATGACGTCATCAGGATGTCATGTAAAGTACATAGGGCATCTGATGACGTCATCAGGATGTCATGTAAAGTACATAGGGCATCTGATGACGTCATCAGGATGTCATGTAAAGTACATAGGGCATCTGATGACGTCATCAGGGTGTCATGTAAAGTACATAGGGCATCTGATGACGTCATCAGGATGTCATGTAAAGTACATAGGGCATCTGATGACGTCATCAGGATGTCATGTAAAGTACATAGGGCATCTGATGACGTCATCAGGGTGTCATGTAAAGTACATAGGGCATCTGATGACGTCATCAGGGTGTCATGTAAAGTACATAGGGCATCTGATGACGTCATCAGGGTGTCATGTAAAGTACATAGGGCATCTGATGACGTCATCAGGATGTCATGTAAAGTACATAGGGCATCTGATGACGTCATCAGGGTGTCATGTAAAGTACATAGGGCATCTGATGACGTCATCAGGGTGTCATGTAAAGTACATAGGGCATCTGATGACGTCATCAGGATGTCATGTAAAGTACATAGGGCATCTGATGACGTCATCAGGGTGTCATGTAAAGTACATAGGGCATCTGATGACGTCATCAGGGAGTCATGTAAAGTACATAGGGCATCTGATGACGTCATCAGGGTGTCATGTAAAGTACATAGGGCATCTGATGACGTCATCAGGATGTCATGTAAAGTACATAGGGCATCTGATGACGTCATCAGGATGTCATGTAAAGTACATAGGGCATCTGATGACGTCATCAGGGTGTCATGTAAAGTACATAGGGCATCTGATGACGTCATCAGGATGTCATGTAAAGTACATAGGGCATCTGATGACGTCATCAGGATGTCATGTAAAGTACATAGGGCATCTGATGACGTCATCAGGATGTCATGTAAAGTACATAGGGCATCTGATGACGTCATCAGGATGTCATGTAAAGTACATAGGGCATCTGATGACGTCATCAGGATGTCATGTAAAGTACATAGGGCATCTGATGACGTCATCAGGATGTCATGTAAAGTACATAGGGCATCTGATGACGTCATCAGGATGTCATGTAAAGTACATAGGGCATCTGATGACGTCATCAGGATGTCATGTAAAGTACATAGGGCATCTGATGACGTCATCAGGGTGTCATGTAAAGTACATAGGGCATCTGATGACGTCATCAGGATGTCATGTAAAGTACATAGGGCATCTGATGACGTCATCAGGATGTCATGTAAAGTACATAGGGCATCTGATGACGTCATCAGGATGTCATGTAAAGTACATAGGGCATCTGATGACGTCATCAGGATGTCATGTAAAGTACATAGGGCATCTGATGACGTCATCAGGATGTCATGTAAAGTACATAGGGCATCTGATGACGTCATCAGGGTGTCATGTAAAGTACATAGGGCATCTGATGACGTCATCAGGGTGTCATGTAAAGTACATAGGGCATCTGATGACGTCATCAGGGTGTCATGTAAAGTACATAGGGCATCTGATGACGTCATCAGGATGTCATGTAAAGTACATAGGGCATCTGATGACGTCATCAGGGTGTCATGTAAAGTACATAGGGCATCTGATGACGTCATCAGGGTGTCATGTAAAGTACATAGGGCATCTGATGACGTCATCAGGATGTCATGTAAAGTACATAGGGCATCTGATGACGTCATCAGGATGTCATGTAAAGTACATAGGGCATCTGATGACGTCATCAGGATGTCATGTAAAGTACATAGGGCATCTGATGACGTCATCAGGATGTCATGTAAAGTACATAGGGCATCTGATGACGTCATCAGGATGTCATGTAAAGTACATAGGGCATCTGATGACGTCATCAGGATGTCATGTAAAGTACATAGGGCATCTGATGACGTCATCAGGATGTCATGTAAAGTACATAGGGCATCTGATGACGTCATCAGGATGTCATGTAAAGTACATAGGGCATCTGATGACGTCATCAGGATGTCATGTAAAGTACATAGGGCATCTGATGACGTCATCAGGATGTCATGTAAAGTACATAGGGCATCTGATGACGTCATCAGGATGTCATGTAAAGTACATAGGGCATCTGATGACGTCATCAGGATGTCATGTAAAGTACATAGGGCATCTGATGACGTCATCAGGATGTCATGTAAAGTACATAGGGCATCTGATGACGTCATCAGGATGTCATGTAAAGTACATAGGGCATCTGATGACGTCATCAGGGTGTCATGTAAAGTACATAGGGCATCTGATGACGTCATCAGGGTGTCATGTAAAGTACATAGGGCATCTGATGACGTCATCAGGGTGTCATGTAAAGTACATAGGGCATCTGATGACGTCATCAGGGTGTCATGTAAAGTACATAGGGCATCTGATGACGTCATCAGGGTGTCATGTAAAGTACATAGGGCATCTGATGACGTCATCAGGGTGTCATGTAAAGTACATAGGGCATCTGATGACGTCATCAGGGTGTCATGTAAAGTACATAGGGCATCTGATGACGTCATCAGGATGTCATGTAAAGTACATAGGGCATCTGATGACGTCATCAGGGTGTCATGTAAAGTACATAGGGCATCTGATGACGTCATCAGGGTGTCATGTAAAGTACATAGGGCATCTGATGACGTCATCAGGATGTCATGTAAAGTACATAGGGCATCTGATGACGTCATCAGGGTGTCATGTAAAGTACATAGGGCATCTGATGACGTCATCAGGGTGTCATGTAAAGTACATAGGGCATCTGATGACGTCATCAGGATGTCATGTAAAGTACATAGGGCATCTGATGACGTCATCAGGGTGTCATGTAAAGTACATAGGGCATCTGATGACGTCATCAGGATGTCATGTAAAGTACATAGGGCATCTGATGACGTCATCAGGGTGTCATGTAAAGTACATAGGGCATCTGATGACGTCATCAGGGTGTCATGTAAAGTACATAGGGCATCTGATGACGTCATCAGGGTGTCATGTAAAGTACATAGGGCATCTGATGACGTCATCAGGGTGTCATGTAAAGTACATAGGGCATCTGATGACGTCATCAGGGTGTCATGTAAAGTACATAGGGCATCTGATGACGTCATCAGGATGTCATGTAAAGTACATAGGGCATCTGATGACGTCATCAGGATGTCATGTAAAGTACATAGGGCATCTGATGACGTCATCAGGGTGTCATGTAAAGTACATAGGGCATCTGATGACGTCATCAGGGTGTCATGTAAAGTACATAGGGCATCTGATGACGTCATCAGGGTGTCATGTAAAGTACATAGGGCATCTGATGACGTCATCAGGGTGTCATGTAAAGTACATAGGGCATCTGATGACGTCATCAGGGTGTCATGTAAAGTACATAGGGCATCTGATGACGTCATCAGGGTGTCATGTAAAGTACATAGGGCATCTGATGACGTCATCAGGGTGTCATGTAAAGTACATAGGGCATCTGATGACGTCATCAGGGTGTCATGTAAAGTACATAGGGCATCTGATGACGTCATCAGGGTGTCATGTAAAGTACATAGGGCATCTGATGACGTCATCAGGATGTCATGTAAAGTACATAGGGCATCTGATGACGTCATCAGGGTGTCATGTAAAGTACATAGGGCATCTGATGACGTCATCAGGGTGTCATGTAAAGTACATAGGGCATCTGATGACGTCATCAGGGTGTCATGTAAAGTACATAGGGCATCTGATGACGTCATCAGGGTGTCATGTAAAGTACATAGGGCATCTGATGACGTCATCAGGGTGTCATGTAAAGTACATAGGGCATCTGATGACGTCATCAGGGTGTCATGTAAAGTACATAGGGCATCTGATGACGTCATCAGGGTGTCATGTAAAGTACATAGGGCATCTGATGACGTCATCAGGATGTCATGTAAAGTACATAGGGCATCTGATGACGTCATCAGGGTGTCATGTAAAGTACATAGGGCATCTGATGACGTCATCAGGGTGTCATGTAAAGTACATAGGGCATCTGATGACGTCATCAGGATGTCATGTAAAGTACATAGGGCATCTGATGACGTCATCAGGGTGTCATGTAAAGTACATAGGGCATCTGATGACGTCATCAGGATGTCATGTAAAGTACATAGGGCATCTGATGACGTCATCAGGGTGTCATGTAAAGTACATAGGGCATCTGATGACGTCATCAGGGTGTCATGTAAAGTACATAGGGCATCTGATGACGTCATCAGGATGTCATGTAAAGTACATAGGGCATCTGATGACGTCATCAGGGATGTCATGTAAAGTACATAGGGCATCTGATGACGTCATCAGGGTGTCATGTAAAGTACATAGGGCATCTGATGACGTCATCAGGGTGTCATGTAAAGTACATAGGGCATCTGATGACGTCATCAGGGATGTCATGTAAAGTACATAGGGCATCTGATGACGTCATCAGGGTGTCATGTAAAGTACATAGGGCATCTGATGACGTCATCAGGGTGTCATGTAAAGTACATAGGGCATCTGATGACGTCATCAGGATGTCATGTAAAGTACATAGGGCATCTGATGACGTCATCAGGGTGTCATGTAAAGTACATAGGGCATCTGATGACGTCATCAGGGTGTCATGTAAAGTACATAGGGCATCTGATGACGTCATCAGGGTGTCATGTAAAGTACATAGGGCATCTGATGACGTCATCAGGGTGTCATGTAAAGTACATAGGGCATCTGATGACGTCATCAGGGTGTCATGTAAAGTACATAGGGCATCTGATGACGTCATCAGGGTGTCATGTAAAGTACATAGGGCATCTGATGACGTCATCAGGGTGTCATGTAAAGTACATAGGGCATCTGATGACGTCATCAGGGTGTCATGTAAAGTACATAGGGCATCTGATGACGTCATCAGGGTGTCATGTAAAGTACATAGGGCATCTGATGACGTCATCAGGATGTCATGTAAAGTACATAGGGCATCTGATGACGTCATCAGGGTGTCATGTAAAGTACATAGGGCATCTGATGACGTCATCAGGGTGTCATGTAAAGTACATAGGGCATCTGATGACGTCATCAGGGTGTCATGTAAAGTACATAGGGCATCTGATGACGTCATCAGGATGTCATGTAAAGTACATAGGGCATCTGATGACGTCATCAGGGTGTCATGTAAAGTACATAGGGCATCTGATGACGTCATCAGGGTGTCATGTAAAGTACATAGGGCATCTGATGACGTCATCAGGGTGTCATGTAAAGTACATAGGGCATCTGATGACGTCATCAGGGATGTCATGTAAAGTACATAGGGCATCTGATGACGTCATCAGGGTGTCATGTAAAGTACATAGGGCATCTGATGACGTCATCAGGATGTCATGTAAAGTACATAGGGCATCTGATGACGTCATCAGGGTGTCATGTAAAGTACATAGGGCATCTGATGACGTCATCAGGGTGTCATGTAAAGTACATAGGGCATCTGATGACGTCATCAGGGTGTCATGTAAAGTACATAGGGCATCTGATGACGTCATCAGGGTGTCATGTAAAGTACATAGGGCATCTGATGACGTCATCAGGATGTCATGTAAAGTACATAGGGCATCTGATGACGTCATCAGGGTGTCATGTAAAGTACATAGGGCATCTGATGACGTCATCAGGGTGTCATGTAAAGTACATAGGGCATCTGATGACGTCATCAGGGTGTCATGTAAAGTACATAGGGCATCTGATGACGTCATCAGGGTGTCATGTAAAGTACATAGGGCATCTGATGACGTCATCAGGATGTCATGTAAAGTACATAGGGCATCTGATGACGTCATCAGGGTGTCATGTAAAGTACATAGGGCATCTGATGACGTCATCAGGATGTCATGTAAAGTACATAGGGCATCTGATGACGTCATCAGGGTGTCATGTAAAGTACATAGGGCATCTGATGACGTCATCAGGGTGTCATGTAAAGTACATAGGGCATCTGATGACGTCATCAGGGTGTCATGTAAAGTACATAGGGCATCTGATGACGTCATCAGGGTGTCATGTAAAGTACATAGGGCATCTGATGACGTCATCAGGGTGTCATGTAAAGTACATAGGGCATCTGATGACGTCATCAGGGTGTCATGTAAAGTACATAGGGCATCTGATGACGTCATCAGGATGTCATGTAAAGTACATAGGGCATCTGATGACGTCATCAGGGTGTCATGTAAAGTACATAGGGCATCTGATGACGTCATCAGGATGTCATGTAAAGTACATAGGGCATCTGATGACGTCATCAGGGTGTCATGTAAAGTACATAGGGCATCTGATGACGTCATCAGGGTGTCATGTAAAGTACATAGGGCATCTGATGACGTCATCAGGGTGTCATGTAAAGTACATAGGGCATCTGATGACGTCATCAGGATGTCATGTAAAGTACATAGGGCATCTGATGACGTCATCAGGGTGTCATGTAAAGTACATAGGGCATCTGATGACGTCATCAGGGTGTCATGTAAAGTACATAGGGCATCTGATGACGTCATCAGGATGTCATGTAAAGTACATAGGGCATCTGATGACGTCATCAGGGTGTCATGTAAAGTACATAGGGCATCTGATGACGTCATCAGGGTGTCATGTAAAGTACATAGGGCATCTGATGACGTCATCAGGGTGTCATGTAAAGTACATAGGGCATCTGATGACGTCATCAGGGTGTCATGTAAAGTACATAGGGCATCTGATGACGTCATCAGGGTGTCATGTAAAGTACATAGGGCATCTGATGACGTCATCAGGGTGTCATGTAAAGTACATAGGGCATCTGATGACGTCATCAGGGTGTCATGTAAAGTACATAGGGCATCTGATGACGTCATCAGGGTGTCATGTAAAGTACATAGGGCATCTGATGACGTCATCAGGGTGTCATGTAAAGTACATAGGGCATCTGATGACGTCATCAGGATGTCATGTAAAGTACATAGGGCATCTGATGACGTCATCAGGGTGTCATGTAAAGTACATAGGGCATCTGATGACGTCATCAGGGTGTCATGTAAAGTACATAGGGCATCTGATGACGTCATCAGGATGTCATGTAAAGTACATAGGGCATCTGATGACGTCATCAGGGTGTCATGTAAAGTACATAGGGCATCTGATGACGTCATCAGGATGTCATGTAAAGTACATAGGGCATCTGATGACGTCATCAGGGTGTCATGTAAAGTACATAGGGCATCTGATGACGTCATCAGGGTGTCATGTAAAGTACATAGGGCATCTGATGACGTCATCAGGGTGTCATGTAAAGTACATAGGGCATCTGATGACGTCATCAGGGTGTCATGTAAAGTACATAGGGCATCTGATGACGTCATCAGGGTGTCATGTAAAGTACATAGGGCATCTGATGACGTCATCAGGGTGTCATGTAAAGTACATAGGGCATCTGATGACGTCATCAGGGTGTCATGTAAAGTACATAGGGCATCTGATGACGTCATCAGGTGTCATGTAAAGTACATAGGGCATCTGATGACGTCATCAGGGTGTCATGTAAAGTACATAGGGCATCTGATGACGTCATCAGGGTGTCATGTAAAGTACATAGGGCATCTGATGACGTCATCAGGGTGTCATGTAAAGTACATAGGGCATCTGATGACGTCATCAGGGTGTCATGTAAAGTACATAGGGCATCTGATGACGTCATCAGGGTGTCATGTAAAGTACATAGGGCATCTGATGACGTCATCAGGATGTCATGTAAAGTACATAGGGCATCTGATGACGTCATCAGGGTGTCATGTAAAGTACATAGGGCATCTGATGACGTCATCAGGATGTCATGTAAAGTACATAGGGCATCTGATGACGTCATCAGGGTGTCATGTAAAGTACATAGGGCATCTGATGACGTCATCAGGGTGTCATGTAAAGTACATAGGGCATCTGATGACGTCATCAGGGTGTCATGTAAAGTACATAGGGCATCTGATGACGTCATCAGGGTGTCATGTAAAGTACATAGGGCATCTGATGACGTCATCAGGGTGTCATGTAAAGTACATAGGGCATCTGATGACGTCATCAGGGTGTCATGTAAAGTACATAGGGCATCTGATGACGTCATCAGGGTGTCATGTAAAGTACATAGGGCATCTGATGACGTCATCAGGGTGTCATGTAAAGTACATAGGGCATCTGATGACGTCATCAGGTGTCATGTAAAGTACATAGGGCATCTGATGACGTCATCAGGGTGTCATGTAAAGTACATAGGGCATCTGATGACGTCATCAGGATGTCATGTAAAGTACATAGGGCATCTGATGACGTCATCAGGGTGTCATGTAAAGTACATAGGGCATCTGATGACGTCATCAGGGTGTCATGTAAAGTACATAGGGCATCTGATGACGTCATCAGGGTGTCATGTAAAGTACATAGGGCATCTGATGACGTCATCAGGGTGTCATGTAAAGTACATAGGGCATCTGATGACGTCATCAGGGTGTCATGTAAAGTACATAGGGCATCTGATGACGTCATCAGGGTGTCATGTAAAGTACATAGGGCATCTGATGACGTCATCAGGATGTCATGTAAAGTACATAGGGCATCTGATGACGTCATCAGGGTGTCATGTAAAGTACATAGGGCATCTGATGACGTCATCAGGGATGTCATGTAAAGTACATAGGGCATCTGATGACGTCATCAGGGTGTCATGTAAAGTACATAGGGCATCTGATGACGTCATCAGGGTGTCATGTAAAGTACATAGGGCATCTGATGACGTCATCAGGGTGTCATGTAAAGTACATAGGGCATCTGATGACGTCATCAGGGTGTCATGTAAAGTACATAGGGCATCTGATGACGTCATCAGGGTGTCATGTAAAGTACATAGGGCATCTGATGACGTCATCAGGATGTCATGTAAAGTACATAGGGCATCTGATGACGTCATCAGGGTGTCATGTAAAGTACATAGGGCATCTGATGACGTCATCAGGGTGTCATGTAAAGTACATAGGGCATCTGATGACGTCATCAGGGTGTCATGTAAAGTACATAGGGCATCTGATGACGTCATCAGGGTGTCATGTAAAGTACATAGGGCATCTGATGACGTCATCAGGGTGTCATGTAAAGTACATAGGGCATCTGATGACGTCATCAGGATGTCATGTAAAGTACATAGGGCATCTGATGACGTCATCAGGGAAGCATGTAAAGTACATAGGGCATCTGATGACGTCATCAGGGTGTCATGTAAAGTACATAGGGCATCTGATGACGTCATCAGGATGTCATGTAAAGTACATAGGGCATCTGATGACGTCATCAGGGTGTCATGTAAAGTACATAGGGCATCTGATGACGTCATCAGGGTGTCATGTAAAGTACATAGGGCATCTGATGACGTCATCAGGGTGTCATGTAAAGTACATAGGGCATCTGATGACGTCATCAGGATGTCATGTAAAGTACATAGGGCATCTGATGACGTCATCAGGGTGTCATGTAAAGTACATAGGGCATCTGATGACGTCATCAGGGTGTCATGTAAAGTACATAGGGCATCTGATGACGTCATCAGGATGTCATGTAAAGTACATAGGGCATCTGATGACGTCATCAGGGTGTCATGTAAAGTACATAGGGCATCTGATGACGTCATCAGGATGTCATGTAAAGTACATAGGGCATCTGATGACGTCATCAGGGTGTCATGTAAAGTACATAGGGCATCTGATGACGTCATCAGGGTGTCATGTAAAGTACATAGGGCATCTGATGACGTCATCAGGATGTCATGTAAAGTACATAGGGCATCTGATGACGTCATCAGGGTGTCATGTAAAGTACATAGGGCATCTGATGACGTCATCAGGGTGTCATGTAAAGTACATAGGGCATCTGATGACGTCATCAGGGTGTCATGTAAAGTACATAGGGCATCTGATGACGTCATCACGGTGTCATGTAAAGTACATAGGGCATCTGATGACGTCATCAGGGTGTCATGTAAAGTACATAGGGCATCTGATGACGTCATCAGGGTGTCATGTAAAGTACATAGGGCATCTGATGACGTCATCAGGATGTCATGTAAAGTACATAGGGCATCTGATGACGTCATCAGGGTGTCATGTAAAGTACATAGGGCATCTGATGACGTCATCAGGGTGTCATGTAAAGTACATAGGGCATCTGATGACGTCATCAGGGTGTCATGTAAAGTACATAGGGCATCTGATGACGTCATCAGGGTGTCATGTAAAGTACATAGGGCATCTGATGACGTCATCAGGGTGTCATGTAAAGTACATAGGGCATCTGATGACGTCATCAGGATGTCATGTAAAGTACATAGGGCATCTGATGACGTCATCAGGGTGTCATGTAAAGTACATAGGGCATCTGATGACGTCATCAGGGTGTCATGTAAAGTACATAGGGCATCTGATGACGTCATCAGGGTGTCATGTAAAGTACATAGGGCATCTGATGACGTCATCAGGGTGTCATGTAAAGTACATAGGGCATCTGATGACGTCATCAGGGTGTCATGTAAAGTACATAGGGCATCTGATGACGTCATCAGGATGTCATGTAAAGTACATAGGGCATCTGATGACGTCATCAGGGTGTCATGTAAAGTACATAGGGCATCTGATGACGTCATCAGGGTGTCATGTAAAGTACATAGGGCATCTGATGACGTCATCAGGGTGTCATGTAAAGTACATAGGGCATCTGATGACGTCATCAGGGTGTCATGTAAAGTACATAGGGCATCTGATGACGTCATCAGGGTGTCATGTAAAGTACATAGGGCATCTGATGACGTCATCAGGGTGTCATGTAAAGTACATAGGGCATCTGATGACGTCATCAGGGTGTCATGTAAAGTACATAGGGCATCTGATGACGTCATCAGGATGTCATGTAAAGTACATAGGGCATCTGATGACGTCATCAGGGTGTCATGTAAAGTACATAGGGCATCTGATGACGTCATCAGGGTGTCATGTAAAGTACATAGGGCATCTGATGACGTCATCAGGGTGTCATGTAAAGTACATAGGGCATCTGATGACGTCATCAGGGTGTCATGTAAAGTACATAGGGCATCTGATGACGTCATCAGGATGTCATGTAAAGTACATAGGGCATCTGATGACGTCATCAGGGTGTCATGTAAAGTACATAGGGCATCTGATGACGTCATCAGGGTGTCATGTAAAGTACATAGGGCATCTGATGACGTCATCAGGGTGTCATGTAAAGTACATAGGGCATCTGATGACGTCATCAGGGTGTCATGTAAAGTACATAGGGCATCTGATGACGTCATCAGGATGTCATGTAAAGTACATAGGGCATCTGATGACGTCATCAGGGTGTCATGTAAAGTACATAGGGCATCTGATGACGTCATCAGGGTGTCATGTAAAGTACATAGGGCATCTGATGACGTCATCAGGGTGTCATGTAAAGTACATAGGGCATCTGATGACGTCATCAGGGTGTCATGTAAAGTACATAGGGCATCTGATGACGTCATCAGGATGTCATGTAAAGTACATAGGGCATCTGATGACGTCATCAGGGTGTCATGTAAAGTACATAGGGCATCTGATGACGTCATCAGGATGTCATGTAAAGTACATAGGGCATCTGATGACGTCATCAGGATGTCATGTAAAGTACATAGGGCATCTGATGACGTCATCAGGGTGTCATGTAAAGTACATAGGGCATCTGATGACGTCATCAGGATGTCATGTAAAGTACATAGGGCATCTGATGACGTCATCAGGGTGTCATGTAAAGTACATAGGGCATCTGATGACGTCATCAGGGTGTCATGTAAAGTACATAGGGCATCTGATGACGTCATCAGGGTGTCATGTAAAGTACATAGGGCATCTGATGACGTCATCAGGGTGTCATGTAAAGTACATAGGGCATCTGATGACGTCATCAGGGTGTCATGTAAAGTACATAGGGCATCTGATGACGTCATCAGGATGTCATGTAAAGTACATAGGGCATCTGATGACGTCATCAGGGTGTCATGTAAAGTACATAGGGCATCTGATGACGTCATCAGGGTGTCATGTAAAGTACATAGGGCATCTGATGACGTCATCAGGGTGTCATGTAAAGTACATAGGGCATCTGATGACGTCATCAGGGTGTCATGTAAAGTACATAGGGCATCTGATGACGTCATCAGGGATGTCATGTAAAGTACATAGGGCATCTGATGACGTCATCAGGGTGTCATGTAAAGTACATAGGGCATCTGATGACGTCATCAGGATGTCATGTAAAGTACATAGGGCATCTGATGACGTCATCAGGATGTCATGTAAAGTACATAGGGCATCTGATGACGTCATCAGGGTGTCATGTAAAGTACATAGGGCATCTGATGACGTCATCAGGGTGTCATGTAAAGTACATAGGGCATCTGATGACGTCATCAGGATGTCATGTAAAGTACATAGGGCATCTGATGACGTCATCAGGGTGTCATGTAAAGTACATAGGGCATCTGATGACGTCATCAGGGTGTCATGTAAAGTACATAGGGCATCTGATGACGTCATCAGGATGTCATGTAAAGTACATAGGGCATCTGATGACGTCATCAGGGTGTCATGTAAAGTACATAGGGCATCTGATGACGTCATCAGGGTGTCATGTAAAGTACATAGGGCATCTGATGACGTCATCAGGGTGTCATGTAAAGTACATAGGGCATCTGATGACGTCATCAGGGTGTCATGTAAAGTACATAGGGCATCTGATGACGTCATCAGGATGTCATGTAAAGTACATAGGGCATCTGATGACGTCATCAGGATGTCATGTAAAGTACATAGGGCATCTGATGACGTCATCAGGGTGTCATGTAAAGTACATAGGGCATCTGATGACGTCATCAGGGTGTCATGTAAAGTACATAGGGCATCTGATGACGTCATCAGGGTGTCATGTAAAGTACATAGGGCATCTGATGACGTCATCAGGGTGTCATGTAAAGTACATAGGGCATCTGATGACGTCATCAGGATGTCATGTAAAGTACATAGGGCATCTGATGACGTCATCAGGGTGTCATGTAAAGTACATAGGGCATCTGATGACGTCATCAGGGTGTCATGTAAAGTACATAGGGCATCTGATGACGTCATCAGGGTGTCATGTAAAGTACATAGGGCATCTGATGACGTCATCAGGGTGTCATGTAAAGTACATAGGGCATCTGATGACGTCATCAGGGTGTCATGTAAAGTACATAGGGCATCTGATGACGTCATCAGGGTGTCATGTAAAGTACATAGGGCATCTGATGACGTCATCAGGGTGTCATGTAAAGTACATAGGGCATCTGATGACGTCATCAGGATGTCATGTAAAGTACATAGGGCATCTGATGACGTCATCAGGGTGTCATGTAAAGTACATAGGGCATCTGATGACGTCATCAGGATGTCATGTAAAGTACATAGGGCATCTGATGACGTCATCAGGATGTCATGTAAAGTACATAGGGCATCTGATGACGTCATCAGGGTGTCATGTAAAGTACATAGGGCATCTGATGACGTCATCAGGGTGTCATGTAAAGTACATAGGGCATCTGATGACGTCATCAGGGTGTCATGTAAAGTACATAGGGCATCTGATGACGTCATCAGGGTGTCATGTAAAGTACATAGGGCATCTGATGACGTCATCAGGATGTCATGTAAAGTACATAGGGCATCTGATGACGTCATCAGGATGTCATGTAAAGTACATAGGGCATCTGATGACGTCATCAGGATGTCATGTAAAGTACATAGGGCATCTGATGACGTCATCAGGGTGTCATGTAAAGTACATAGGGCATCTGATGACGTCATCAGGATGTCATGTAAAGTACATAGGGCATCTGATGACGTCATCAGGGTGTCATGTAAAGTACATAGGGCATCTGATGACGTCATCAGGGTGTCATGTAAAGTACATAGGGCATCTGATGACGTCATCAGGGTGTCATGTAAAGTACATAGGGCATCTGATGACGTCATCAGGGTGTCATGTAAAGTACATAGGGCATCTGATGACGTCATCAGGGTGTCATGTAAAGTACATAGGGCATCTGATGACGTCATCAGGGTGTCATGTAAAGTACATAGGGCATCTGATGACGTCATCAGGATGTCATGTAAAGTACATAGGGCATCTGATGACGTCATCAGGGTGTCATGTAAAGTACATAGGGCATCTGATGACGTCATCAGGGTGTCATGTAAAGTACATAGGGCATCTGATGACGTCATCAGGGTGTCATGTAAAGTACATAGGGCATCTGATGACGTCATCAGGGTGTCATGTAAAGTACATAGGGCATCTGATGACGTCATCAGGGTGTCATGTAAAGTACATAGGGCATCTGATGACGTCATCAGGGTGTCATGTAAAGTACATAGGGCATCTGATGACGTCATCAGGGTGTCATGTAAAGTACATAGGGCATCTGATGACGTCATCAGGATGTCATGTAAAGTACATAGGGCATCTGATGACGTCATCAGGGTGTCATGTAAAGTACATAGGGCATCTGATGACGTCATCAGGGTGTCATGTAAAGTACATAGGGCATCTGATGACGTCATCAGGGTGTCATGTAAAGTACATAGGGCATCTGATGACGTCATCAGGGTGTCATGTAAAGTACATAGGGCATCTGATGACGTCATCAGGGTGTCATGTAAAGTACATAGGGCATCTGATGACGTCATCAGGGTGTCATGTAAAGTACATAGGGCATCTGATGACGTCATCAGGGTGTCATGTAAAGTACATAGGGCATCTGATGACGTCATCAGGGTGTCATGTAAAGTACATAGGGCATCTGATGACGTCATCAGGATGTCATGTAAAGTACATAGGGCATCTGATGACGTCATCAGGGTGTCATGTAAAGTACATAGGGCATCTGATGACGTCATCAGGATGTCATGTAAAGTACATAGGGCATCTGATGACGTCATCAGGGTGTCATGTAAAGTACATAGGGCACCTGATGACGTCATCAGGTTGTCATGTAAAGTACATAGGGCATCCGATGACGTCATCAGGATGTCATGTAAAGTACATAGGGCATCTGATGACGTCATCAGGGTGTCATGTAAAGTACATAGGGCATCTGATGACGTCATCAGGATGTCATGTAAAGTACATAGGGCATCTGATGACGTCATCAGGGTGTCATATAAAGTACATAGGGCATCTGAAGACGTCATCAGGGTGTCATGTAAAGTATATAGGGCATCTGATGACGTCATCAGGGTGTCATCTAAAGTACATAGGGCATCTGATGACGTCAACAGGGTGTCATGTAAAGTACATAGGGCATCTGATGACGTCATCAGGGTGTCATCTAAAGTACATAGGGCATCTGATGACGTCATCAGGGTGTCATGTAAAGTACATAGGGCATCTGATGACGTCATCAGGGTGTCATGTTAAGTACATAGGGCATCTGATGACGTCATCAGGATTTCATGTAAAGTACATAGGGCATCTTATGAAGTCATCAGGATGTCATGTAAAGTACATAGGGCATCTGATAACGTCATCGGGACGTCGTGCCAAGATCGTGCCAAGGGCATAAAGCATCTGGTGACGTCATCAGGACGTAGTGACAAGGTGGTGCCAAGTGCATAGGGCATCTTCTGACGTCATCAGGACGTAGTGGAAAATGAGTAGCGCTTCATTTGTGGCGTGCGCAACAAGTTTGTTGCTTACTGATTATTATAGCAATCCATGCTATTCGAAAAATATTGAAGATTTTTCAGGGATATTACTTCGTAATATCAATAAAAAGTGAAAAATTCTATCAAAAAGGGGTCTTTCAAGCAAAAGAGGTTTGGTTGGCGTCAGAAACGTTTCAACAAAAAGGAACAATAGGTAAGAAGAATGAGGAGAGTCTACAAAAAGTGAATAATATTCTATCAAAAACAGGTTTTTCAAGCAAAAGAGGTTCGGTTGGCGTCAGAAACGTTCCAACAAAAAGGGAACAATAGGTAAGTAGAATGAGGAGAGTCTACAAAAAGTGAACAATATTTTCTGAGACTGATTTTCCTGGCCAATACTTCTTAACAGCAAAAACAAACCGTTGTGGTATTTCACGAGGAAGAGTTCAATGGTTTCCAAGAATGGACTTCAGTTCTGACGATATTATAAGAAAAGACTCTCATTAGATGCTGCACTTTGGTTTCGCTTCTCGTAGCAGCTGGAGCTAACCGTCCGTCTGTGTTATTGGCACCATCTTCTATTCTGATGTTAAGTATTGGGTTTACATGCACATACTTTTTAACGGTTCTCGTGTAGTGAAGGCCATTTTTGGAACAACAGAGTGCTGCAACGGTTTGATTTTGCTGTTAAGAAGTATCGGCCAGGAAAATCAGTCTCAGAAAATATTGTTCACTTTTTGTAGACTCTCCTCATTCTACTTACCTATTGTTCCCTTTTTGTTGGGACGTTTCTGACGCGAACCAAACCTCTTTTGCTTGGAAACCCTTTTTTGATAGAATATTGATCACTTTTTGTAGACTCTCCTCATTCTACTTACCTATTGTTCCCTTTTTGTTGGGACGTTTCTGACGCCAACCAAACCTCTTTTGCTTGGAAGACCCCTTTTCGATAGATATACCTTAGCTTCCTGCCCGGGATCATTCACAATTTCTGGGTACACGTTCAAACCTATGTGTCTTATATTCAACATTAGGAGAGCCCTCACTATAATCAAAACCTTTACTTTAGCTAAGATTTTCAAAAACGCAGGCAACTTCATTTAATCCGTCAAGAAAAGCCTCGTCCGTGATTTCAATGTTAATAATGTCTTGTTTTTTTCGAAATGGTCGCTCTTCTTCAAATTATACATTTTTTGAAATAAGTTTATCTTTTATTTCAATTTTACTGCAAAAACAGACAATTAACACTCCTGGGAGGAGGTCCGAGAAAATCGCGAAAAATTTGACCTATTCACGCTTCTGGAACGGGGTCTGAGAAAATCGCCAAATGTTCGCTTTTAGAGGGGGGGGGGTCTGAGAAAATTAAGCCTTGTCCGCACCTCGTGCCGAACCCTGCTTCCCACCGGCAGATAATTTTGACGGCAAATCGACTTTTGACGATTTCCGGAATGTGACGACAGATGTGGCTCAAATCGTTTCTGGGGGTTATTTGGAGTGTTCAACACGAATATGATGTCAGTTTATCGATTTTTTACAGCTTACGGTAGATTACGGTGGGTATACGGTAGTTTGGTCAGAGTCTCAGATTTGTCTCAAAGTTTCTATGGGGGGGTTATTTGGGGATGCTGAATACGAATTCGATGTCCTTTTGGCGATTCTCGAATAATTAATTTAGGTTTTGCCTCCTAAATGGCATGTTACCTACCGTAACCTACAGTGAACCTTAAAATTTCGACAAGCGAACCCCATATTCGTATTCAGCACCCCAGATTACCCCTACATACATGTTTTTAGTTAAATCCGGAAGAAATTTGAAAAACACCCATAAAATTCCTTTTCCTGCCGCAAAGCGATGACCAACACCAATTTGGTCAGAATGCAACTTGCGACGATTAAGAGTGTTTCGGCGCTGATTTCGAATGTCTCTCTCTAATATTCCTTTCCAGTGAGAAAGAAACGAAAGAATTCAGGCCATGGGAGCCCACCAACAGGCCAGGATTCAAAGGCAGTGTCCACGATTAGTTTTGTCCTCTTTTTCTCGCCGGAAATCGAAAGGCCTGTGTCTCATTGGAGCGATAAGGTCGAAAGAACGAACAAAAACGGGCTCGAAAGAGCCATTATCGGCTCGGAAATCCTCTCGCGCTAGTCCATCCTGATCAATCGATACGTATTTGTTACACGCGAGGGAAGGATAAGCGCGAGCAGATTTCGAAGTTTAGAAGGGCTCTTTCGGGCTCGTTTTTGTTTGTTCTTTCGACACTATCGCTCCGATGAGGCCCGATTTTTTGATTTTCGGCGGAAAAAAACGAAGACGAAATTCATCGTGGACACTGCCTTTGAGTTGGGATTGTATCTGAAATCCGTATGGTGATGGGCGCCGCCCAGCACTACACCTTATTTCCCCCCCCCCCCCCCGAATATTGGAAACAGCTTGAAGTTCGAAGAATTGTGTCCAAAATGTGATTTTCGGGTCCAGAGGAATAGACTAATGCCGAACCTTCGCATGACCGTCCTCGCTCTCCACAGATTTCACTGACTCCTTCCTCGAAACGGATTAATTTCCCGCGGCCGTGTTGAGGTGGGAACAGTTAACGGTATGAGTCTGTCTCTACTCTCTAGAGCTAGATGCCTCCGAGGGCGCGGCCTGAAACGCCGCCCCATTCCATGTAGTGGTAAACTACGGGTTTTGGCTACGATGGCTAAAACCCGCATATTCTTGTGTCGAGGCAACAATGGGTGCAAATTCTGCGCGTATTCTACGTAAAAACGAAGGCTAAATTCGAAACATTGATCTCTCTTACGCTAAACCCGTATATTTTCGCTATAATTTTGTAGCGAGAATCTACGGATTTAGCGACAGCCTGTGTTGAAATGCAATCTCAAACCCGCGTTGGCTACGCCGAACGCAGGGATGCGGTTCGAACAGTGTTGGTCCAGTCAACCCACGGATAACTTGACACTCTGTGGGTGGTCGTGGAGTGTAACCCCGTGTCGCTCTCTGGAAGACCTTGGTAGGGATAATTTCGGCCGCTGGGATGCTGCAGGCCGCGAAGAAGAAACGGCGACGCGCTTGATCGCAGAGGGGATCGCCTTTCTAGTACGGATCAAGACTGGGGATCAAGACCGACCGAGTGCCGCAACGAGAATAAGCGTAGAATATGCGGGTGCTGTAGCGAGAATTCACGTAGAATATGCGGGCGCTGTAGCTAAAATTTCACCAAATGAGGCTAAATTATCCGTAACTTACGTAAATTCTCGTGTCAAAATTAGACTAGATGCCTCCGAAACCCTGGGCATCTCTGGTTTCCGTGTGAGGCATCTAGCTACGCGTTGGCGGAGTATTGCAAGAATGGCCCGAATTTGAGGAGAGGAGTAGACCACACGGGCGGTACCTCTGATACCAACAAGTAGCGATGTAAATAATGTATAAAAACCAAAAATGATGGGATCGTAACCAGGGATGTGCGGAAAAAATATTTGTGGAAACAGAAAACAGAAAACAGAAAATCTAGTTTGACAGAAAACAGAAAACAGAAAAAAAACTCCAAAAATGGGCAGAAAACAGAAAATAGAAAACAGAAAATTTTCAAAAATCAATAAAGTGTGTTCAGCGTACACTATACGAGATTTTTCACAACATTGAACTTTTTTTATACATTTTTGTGTGATCGATGGTTTTTTTTGTTGAATTGTCAAAACCTAACAGGTGGCCAGAGCAAGAAGTATAGACGTCGAATAAATGCAGATTATGAGTGCGAAGAGATGACAAATATTGCTCTAACCTTTCTTACCCTTTCCATACATGCTCCTTGCACAGATATATTGAGCTTCTGGCAGAGTAATCGAGCATTAAAGCTCGATTACTCTGCCAGAAGCTCAATATATCTGTGCAAGCAGTACGTACAGTACCGAGCATATTTTTTGCAAAATCGGCGTTTTGCGGCGTTTTTTGAGTTCACAAAGCGCCGCATCGCCATAACTCACTTCAAAGTTGACTAAATGAATCTTTTCAGATAGTTTTCGTGTTCCTCTCAGTAAGGCGAATGTAATGGTATGTATGTGTTGAAAGCTCTTTTAAGTCTGGCATTTTGTTGAAAAATGTGTATTTCCTTCTAAAATTCACATCGACCACAGGTCAAAAAATGACAGATTTCTGCTATTATCACCGTCTGATCAGTTCATTATGAGGGATTTAGAGGTGCAAATATGCAAATTTCGATAAACTTTCGGAGTTGAATCTATCCTTTTGGAACACTATCGTATAGGAGTAAATGGAAGAAATCCAGAAATGACTTCAGAATTGAAATTGGACCACTTTGAAGCAAGTTATGGCGTTGCGGCGCCTTGTGAGCGCAAAAAACGCTGCAAAACGCTCAAAACGCTTTCTTTGCAAAAAATTTGCTCGGTACTGTAGGTGCTGTCGGAGCGAGCTTCATCTTCCCTAGTGTACATATTTTGACACTGATTGGGGGATAACTGCTTGTTTTAACACTGTACTCACTTCTCAGGGCCGAAAGTCACGCGCGTACTGCGCGGCTGTGCCATTCGAGTATAAATAGCCTGACGCGCCGTTCGCTCCACCGTTGAGAGCCTCTCGTACTTCTGTCGCGGAATTATCACCTGCCTCATAAGCTCACCATCGATTTCTTGGCTTTCATCTTAGAGGCAGCGTTCACGATGATCTTCCTCGTTGACTTTCCACAGTGAAATGATAGGCGAGAAGGACCCTAGGCTCCCAGTGTCGAAAGAACGGTAGAAAAAGAGCCAGGAGCGGCAAAATAACGGATGCAAACAAGCGTTTTGGTGCCCCAGATCCGCCCCCTCGGAATGAACAAATGACGACTCAGATTACAGGAATGATCAAGTCAAGGAAGTGCTTATAAGTGAGCTAATCGTTTCATTGCACTGATAGGTATCATCCTTCTAGCGGTCAATTCCTCCACGCTCAAAAATCAACGTAAACAAGAGAGGGCCTATTTTCGCTCAAAAAACGCGTCTTTCGTGTCATTTTTAAGCACGCCTTGCTATATAGGGCACCAGACCTTCCGTAAGCCGTGGAAATATCGGAAGTGAAATTCATCGTGAACACTGCCTTTAACTGAATTCTGAAAAAACTGCGTTGCCGTAGACTGAAACACGGAAGCTCTGGTACATCCCTAGTGATCGGTTGATTTCGATTATCACCAGCAGCGGAGCGGTGGGCCTCGGTGAAATATAACTAGTGATAAGGAAGTTTCGACGAAAAAGCCACCGCTCCGCGCTGTGATAACCGAAAACATGAGTTCACTTGGAATGAAACAGAGTCTATGCATTTAGAGTTTGCGTGTGTAGCACAGTTGGTGCAAACTTAAAGGCAGAGTTCGCGATAAAAGTGCTTTTGAGCTCTCCTCATGAGAATGTAGATTTGGCCACCACAAAACTAAAAATAATTGTAAAAACCCGGAAATCCGCGTAAGCAACGCTCGAAAACAAGGTATAAGGGCTAATTACCGGTGTCGGCCGGCCCCCTAATTAACGCGATTTTCAATAATGCTTGCTTATCCGCCATTTATTTTGCTGTTAAGGTAATCAGTAGTCTCCAGTAATGTTCAGAAGTTACTTTAGAGGCAAAATAAAGGTCGGCAAAACAGGCTCTTACACAATTCTCGGTAATTGGGGGCGGGAGGACACCAAGCCATAACTTGCTCCTAAGCGTTTTTTCTCCAATTTCCACCTTATTTTCACATTTGTGATGGTCAGATCTACCATTCCATGGGGAAAGCACAATAACCGATTTTATCGAGAACCCTGCCTTTAACCCGTTCTACCGAAGCGGTGGCGCTAGAGTATTTTTAATCTCTGCCCATGTGTCGAAAGTAATCACACACGAGCGACGCGCCAGTGCGGGTATGAATAGTGGGCGTTAAGTAGCATTAGTACCTTATTCGTGCTAGTATACAGTAACATTGCAGTTTTCGCGTCATTTGGCTGCATCGTGTACCATCTGAGAGACTCGTCAACGGTAAACTTCTGGGTGAGGGTATCCACTATAAGATAAAGATAAGGAATCGGCTTCCTGAATCCCGATTGGGGCGCTCAGCGCATTCGACGTCGAATTCGTAGAGGCTTTAATGGGTTTTGTGCCTATTTAGTGGCTTCCGGTGAGCCAGCCGCCTTCCCTATGAGTGCCTTCATCTCTCTACATAAATCTGTTACCAATTAAAGGACCCTGGAGGGATAGTTGTTTCGGTTTACCTCGGTGAGGATCGAACCGTCCGTATACAGCGAACAGAGGCGCTTCCTCCCCCCACGCCATAGTCGCCTTAATGGTAATCCATTACAGCGATATAAAAGTGTCTAGCGAGGGGAAATCGCAGAGAGCGTGGGAGAAATACATTCTCAACCTATTGGTTCAGCTTCGATGAATCCGTCCACATTTTTTTAGGGCCATCCTGCTAAGAATCGCAGTTAACGTTTTTTTCTGTTTTCTGTCCATTTTTGCCTATTTTTACAGAAAACAGAAAACAGAAAAAATGGCCAAAAATGGGCAGAAAACAGAAAACAGAAAACAGAAAATTCCGCACACCCCTGATCGTAACATGTGTCGAGCAGTTATGCTTCCTGCGATATATCGACAGAACAGTAGAGCCCTAACTTATGCAGGTGGCAGGCACTCAGAAAAATGAAAGCATGTTTTATGTAATACATATGAATGCTAAAGTACTTGAATGTGTCACGTATATCATTACCTTTATATGTCAGGTAACATAACCTTTTATTGCATGTACCTACCCTTATATCACTTGTAACATACACTTAAAGGCAGCAGACACGCTCGAAAAAGTTGTTGAGATAACTACATTAGTGGGATCGTGCAGGCCCTGGAAGAGCCCTCACGAAGTTGCAAGCGTTAAAAACGAGTCCAAATGAGCGTATTTGAGCCGTAGTCAGTCACGAAATCATCCTTGCTCCGCCCATCGATACGGGCTCCGCCCCTCCATACAGGTATTCAATGCTCGATTGCGGCCACTTTAGATTGCTTTTTAGGCTTGAAACGGCGTAAGCGTTCCAGAAAGGGCCGTTTGAGTACATTAGCGTCGTTATCCCAACAAATTTGTTGCCAGCTCCGCTATTTCAGCCAGTGCCGTACAACTCGTCCATTTCTGGGCCAATATAGAACGTACCGTTATATCTTAATTTCCGTCGATTTGTTTTCGTCTTTTTCGTTATTTCTGAATACCAACAGCTTCAGACCTTCAGTTTAATCCATAAAATTGATATCATTTTTGAGCGTGTCTGCTGCCTTTGAAGGCAGTGTTCACGCAGAAAAAGTTGCACGTTTTTTGGCTAAAACGTAAGCTCTGGGTCCCTTAAGAAGATTAAGAACGGAAGTGCGACGAAAAACGGCCGGCAAGTGGGTGAAAATCTCGTGGGCCAGTCAAACCATTGGGCCACTCCGCCCACGTCCTATAATATTTTCCCTGAATTCGTGGTTAGATGAGCGATGGTTTCCGATCAGAAGCCACGTTCTTCCCTTCATTCTCAACGTCTCTTTTAACTCAGGTCAGCTCGCACACATCGGCTGCAAAAAAACGCGAGTTACAAGCCTCGGACAACTCGTCCGCAATACTTCCTTTTTTGAATTTTGAGAGACCATAACTCCGTTTCCAGGGGGTCTTGTACGATTCCAGGGACATCATTGAAATCAGCATGGGGCCGTTTTCAAGATAGGCGGAAAAACAGAAAATCTTTTATCGTGAACACTGCCTTTAAAGGCAGTGTTCACGATATTCTTCGATTTTGAGATTAAAGGCACAGTACACCCTCAGATATGAATTTTGAGATTTTCATGTAATTGTGTAGAAGACCCCTCCTGTATAACACCTGCCAAATGCGAGATCTCAATTCCTCCAGATAAGCGAGATATAAGCGACCACCACAGGCCCGACCCCCTTCGCTCACCACCACAGGCCCGACCCCTTAACAGATTTTCGGACTCGATAGCGGCCCGATGGATGGATGAATTCCAATAATACATCGTTCTTCAGTCCATTGCTGGGCTATCTCCTTATCCTGGCTCGCTCTCGCGCAACGATTGCGAATGAAGAGAAATACAGGCCTGAGACAACTCGTCCACCAATTTTTCAACCTCAGAATCTAGGCATCTTTGAAGAGCCATAACTCTGTTCAAAGGGGTTCTTGGACGATTTTATGGATACCATTGTGATCAGCATGTGACTCTCTCCAAGATAAGCATGAAATCTGAAATTTAGTTTTCTGGGTGTCCTGTGCCTTTAATCGCTAAATCGATTGTTCGCCCTCCGAGTAGACCCGAAATAACAAAGAAACCGAGAAAAACGCACCCGAAGTACACGAAATTCTTTACTCTCACTGCGCCTCTTTACTCTCACAGGAACTGTTCGTTGTGACTATGAAACTTTTTGTGGAACCGTCTTTTTCAATTCTCTACTCTCTGTTGCTTCGTACTTTCTTTCAAACCCTAACTAATCGCTCCAGCCGCAAAGCGGCTGGAGAGGTTTGGTTTTACCGTTTGGCTTCGAGTATTCCTCCACTTTTGATTAGCCCTATTTTTTACTTGTGACAACCACCGTGAACATGTTCATCCAATCGGGCAACTAGTCCAGGCCAGAGAATAATGTCGGCGAAATAAGACGTGTTAGTGCGTTTCTCGCTGTTTCTTCGTAATTTTGGTAACAATTGGTTGCCAACGCATGGTTTTGAGTGGGAAATTCGGGGACCCAAACCATCGTGAACACTGCTTTGGGTAGCACGCAACATACATTTATAATTCATGCAACTTTATTATGCGACATAATATGACAAGCTTACCTATGTAAAATGACTGGACTTTGTAGAATGGCCAAAGGGCTGCAATTTTCAACTCGCTGCTTCAGAGTTAGAGATGCGAGATTCAATTTGCTGCTACAGGTACGAAACAGCAAGCTTTAAGCTCGCTGACACATCCTAGACAGTTAAAGTTCGCTGCTCCATCACTGAAGCAGCAATTCCCTTGCTTCATACTGCTGTAGAAGCGAGTTGAGCCTGCGCCGAAAACTATGTATCTCCATCCCTCCCATTATCCCGCATGTATGGAAACCATGAGTAGCGAGGAAACAACGGCTCGACAAGGGCGAGTGATCACCCGGTCAAGTTTCCGTCCAATGAACTTAAAGGCAGTGTTCAGATAAATATCGCACTTGTGTTCGACCCACAAATGGGATTGTTTGGTCGTGAGGTAACTAATAGTGAAGAAACAGCAAAGAACAACTTTGAGAGTAAGCTTAAATAATGGCTTCTAACCTTCCGGGCGTGGACAAGAATCTTCGACCCTATCCTCTCCAGGATCTGACATCTTAGTGTTTCACACTGAAACCTCGAGAACGAGATTTATCGTGGACACTGCCTTCAAAGGCACAGGACACCCTCAGATATGAATTTTGAGATTTTCATGAAATTGTGTAGAAGACCCCTCCTGTATATCACGTGCCAAATGCCAGACCTTTATCCCTCCAAATAAGCGAGATATAAGCGACCACCACAGGCCCGACCTCCTTCACTCACCACCACAGGCCCGACCCCCTAACAGATTTTCGGACTCGATAGCGGCTCGATGGATGGATTAATTCCAACAAATCGTCGTTCTTCAGTCCATTGCCGGACTGTCTCCTTATCCTGGCTCGCTCTCGCGCAACGATTGCGAATGAAGAGAAGTACAGGGCTGAGACAACTCGTCCACCAATTTTTCACCCCCAAAATCTAGGCATGTTTGAAGAGCCATAACTCTGTTCAAAGGGGGCCTTGGACTATTACAGAGTTACCACTGTGATCAGCGTGTGACTCTCTCCAAGATAAGCATGAAATCTGAAAACTAATTTTTTGGGTGTTCTGTGCCTCTCAAGGCACAACACCCTCAGATATGAATTATGAGATTTCCATGTAATTGTGTGGAAGATCCATCCTGTATAACACGTGCCAAATACGAGATCTCAATTCTTCCAAATAATCGAGAAATAAGCGACCACCATAGGCCCGACCTCCTTCGCTCACCACCACAGGCCCGACCCCCTAACAGATTTTCGGACTCGATAGCGGCTCGATGGAAGTATGAATTCCAACAAATCGTCGTTCTTCAGTCCATTGCCGGACTGTCTCCTTAACCTGGCTTTTTCTCACGCAACGATTGCGAATGAAGAGAAATGCAGGCCTGAGACAACTCGTCCACCAATTTTTCACCTTCAAAATTTAGGCATCTTTGACAAGCCATAACTTTGTATATTGGAAGTCTTGGGCGGTTTCAGGGATACCACTGTGATCAGTGTGAAACTCTCCAAGATCAGCATGAAAACTGGAAAATAATTCTCTGGGTGTTCTGTGCCTCTCAAGGCACAACACCCTCAGATATGAATTGTGAGATTTCCATGTAATTGTATAGAAGATCCATCCTGTATAACACGTGCCAAATACGAGATCTCAATTCCTCCAAATAATCGACAAATAAGCGACCACCATAGGCCCGACCTCCTTCGCTCACCACCACAGGCCCCGCCCCCTACCAGATTTACGAACTCGATAGCGGCTAAATGAATGAATGAATTCTCAACAAGTCATCGTTCTTCAGTCCACTGCTGGACTGTCTCCTTATCCTGGCTTTTTCTCCCGCAACGATTGCGAATGAAGAGAAATGCAGGCCTGAGACAACTCGTCCACCAATTTTTCGCCCTCAAAGTGCAGGCATTTTCAAGGAGCCATATCTCCGTTTGTAGGGGGTCTTGGACGATTAAAGAGATACCATTGTGATCAGAGAGTGGCTCTCTCCAAGATAAGCATGGAATCTCAGAAAGAATGTCACAGGATTTTGGGTGTCCTGTGCCTTTAAGGCGGGCTGCGGGGTACTCGACGTCCCATATTCTGCGCGGTTTTGTAAAAGGTTGTTCAACATCCTGAGTTGCTGGGTAGATTGGAATCATGCAGCGTACTGCGTGGGTCGGCCAGTTTTGGTTAGACCTCCCTACAATCCAGTTTTGCTCAGACTTCCCAGGAGCGTGAGTAAGTCAATTCTCAGCGGTTTCTCTCCCTTTGCTCTCCACCCACCTGGGGCTGTTGTGTTCAAACAGCTCATCCGGTAGGTTTGCCTCTAGCCTTTCAGTGTAGTAAAATAGCTCTTGTTGTATTGAAATGCTAACTAGGGAACCTCGCATGGTGTTTCCCTGGATCAGGAAACTCATTGATGTTTTCTAGTCACCTCTGGCACGCTCTCTTCGAATTTGAAGTCGGATTTAGTTGCGGACGTCTGCCAAAAATGTTATGGCCTGTTTGAGTTCGTACTTCCTGCAGCTGAGCTGAATATGACGTTTGTACATACAAAACCGCTGCTATCCAAGGGAAAAAATGGGCGAAATGGGCAAAGTGGACAACTAAAGCGTCTTTCGACCACAACTCGCCACAAAGTGCTCCGTTTTCAACTTCGAAAACGCCGCAATCTACAGCATGTCGTGATCTAGTCAATCGTGTGAAAATGTTTCGCGAAATTTGGGAGCAAATTTATTATTCAAGGCGAAATACATTTTTATTTTGACCATGCTGGAGATCGCGTACGGTTGTTTTTGATCGAATGGGCTCATTATCTCGTGATAACATTATCAAATTCGTAACCAACTCCATCTTAAAGGCAGTGCCCACGATAAAAACCATGTCTGATTTTTTGGTGGAGATCGGCTGCTGTGGGGCCAAGCGCAACCCTGACGATGGAAAAACTAAGAAAAATGAGCTCGGAACGGTCCCCTACGGCCCCAAAGTTGGACACCCGTCAGCTCTTCGCACCCCAGATGCATTTTCCACGCCCACCGACGTGAACAAATGAATGCTCGAGGTTGTGAGATGAGCGATGGTTTCCAATCAAAAGCCCCGTTCTTCCCTTCATTCTCAACTTCACTCTTTACTCAGGTCAGCTCGCATACATCGGCTGCAAAAGACGGAAATTACAAGCCTCGGTCAACTCGTCCACCATGCTTCGTTAGCTCAATTTTTGAGGGACCATAACTCCGTTCCTAGAAGGTCTTGTACGATATCAGAGACATCATTGGAATCAGCATGGGACCGTCTTCAAGATAAGCGAAAAAGCAGAAGAACGGTTCTCATCGTGAACACTGCCTTTAAAAGAGCGTTTTCATTAGTAATTTCCAATTTCGTCTCATATAGTTAGATAGATTGTGGCACGTTTAACATTGTGGTCCTTTCTAAATTGAAAACGGAACACCTTGAGGCGAGTTAAGGTCGAAAGATGCTTTAGTTGCCCACATTGCCCATTTCGCCCATTTTTTCCCTTGGATAGCGGCGGTATTGTAGTTCTTGGATGGATTTGGCTAAAGAGTTAAATGAAGGGTTATTTGACGTACTGAGCTTGAATTCTAGGTTAGTTTTTCAATTTCCGAAAGAATAAGCTGGAAATCTACGAGTTATAGATTTAAAAAGGCTAGAAGCCTCTGTTTGTTCGTTGAGCGCCATTTTTTTTTATCAAAAACACATCGGTGTTTGGGAAATCCGTAGGGGAATTCACAATTATGTTCAGCTCCTAAAACTACCCCATTGAGCAAATTTTGGGTGAAGGCATATTTGTCAAACTTTGCACAGACTGGTAGCGTTTTGGACGTGTACGCGTTTTTCGATTGGGCGTTTGTGTGGACCTCTGAAAGCGTTTTCAAAAATGTTCCAGAATTCACTCAAAATCCTTCCAGATTAGTTATTTGGGGCGCTGCTCACGATTCTGGGGTTTGTTTGTAGATTTCCCGGAATTTTCGACTTAATTCGTTCAAAGCTTCCCATCTGGGGATAATTTTTATGGCAAATCGCGAATTTTGGCGACTTCCGGAGTGCTACGGTAGATATGGCCCAAATTGTTGGTCCTGGGGTTATTTGCATTGCCGACCACGATTTTGCAATCCGTTCATCAATTTTTGATAGATTAATGCTTGTTACGGTGGGTATACGGTAGCTTGGTCGAAGTCTCAGAATTAGTTCGAAATTTCTCTGTGAGTGTTATTTGGGACGCTGAACACGAATTTGAAGTATATTTTCCGATTTTCGAAAAATTGAGGTAGGTAAAGCCAGTTGAAAGGCACTATGCCTACCGTAACCTACAGCAACCCTAAGTCTTGCGACAAACAGACCCCAGATTCGCGTTCAATCCCAGTTGAAAGTTTTGAGCCGAATCCGGGATTTATTTCAAGCACCTTCAAAATTGGCTGATGAGTACATACCTTTACGCAAAGCTTCAAAAACGCTTCTATTTTCATTTAGCGGTGTTCGCAGCAAAATCCGATGTCAAATTCGTAGACAGCGAGCTAGAATTGACCAGAAAACATGCATCATCTTTAAAATGGTGGGGATGGACCTGCGAGGTTCCCTAGTAAGAACAAACTTGTCGAGTGGTTTGAAAAATACCAAAATTGGAAGCTTCAAGTCAGTGCTATGCGAAAAAATGCGTAGGTTTGTGGGACGAGAGCACAGAACAGCGCTCATTGCATTTATGCAGAGAGGAGCTGAAGGTTCAAAAGTATATGTAACTAGTATCAGCCAGTGCTATGTAATAAAATGCGGATGTTTGAGAGAGGGCTCGATCGGGTTGGAAGTCTGTACTTTTGCAAGGTTTGGGTCACGAGAGTGCGATATTTTAGTTGACCGTGGTCGATTTACCTGTTATACAAACTTTAAGAGTTTAAGGTGGACGCCGAAGGGCTCTACACTGTATGCGTAAACGTCGAAAAGACGTGCGTACAAGTCCTCAAAAGGTAGGTTTCGTAAACGGTCAAAACCCAAAGTGCTCAAGATAGAAACCGTACCTGAGTTCCCATCGGAAGTCGATTGGTCCAGGGCAGAATCAATGTCGAAAAAAACGGCCAGAAAAAAGAGCCCCAGATAGTCCTATACGGCCTTTAAAGGCACAGTCCAAGCTCAGAATAGGTTTTCTGTTCTCCTGCCTATCTTAGAAACGGTCCCACGTCAATTCCAATGATGTCCTTGGAATCGTACAAGACCGCCTAGCAACGAAGTTATGGCCGCTCAAAAAGTGTGCTACGGATGCATGGTGGACGAGTTGTCCGAGGATTGTAACTTCCGTCGTTTGCAACCGATTCATGCGAGCGGACCTGGATAGATAGAGAGGCTGAGAATGAAGGGAAGAACGGGGTTATTGATCGAAAATCATCGCTCATCTCGCCACTATTCAACTCGAAAGAGGCGTGCCAAAGTGGCTTCTCGAGGTGGGCTCCCCAGAGTGGCTTCCCCTTATATCTCGCTTATCCGCAGGAATTGAGAGCTCGCACTTGGCAGCTGTTATATAGGGTGGGTCTACTGCATAACTATATGGTGATCTCAGATTTCGTCTCTAAGGTTGGTGTGTGCCTTTAAAGGCAGTGATTACGATGAAAAGGCTGCCCTTTTTTTTGGCTGGAACGTACGCTTTGGGTCTTTCTCAGAAGACTAAGCACGGAGCCAGCCAACCCATTGAGCCACTCCGCCCACATCCTATAACAGTTGTCATTTGATTTAGTGTCACCGTAGGAGCAGACACAGTATTTTCGATTATTTTTATTGCGAAAGGTGCTAACATCCCAGAATGTACATTCGCCCCTCTTATTTCAAAAAAAATGTGGTAGAGGAAACAGAAAGCAAAGCCACTCACCAAAGAATTTTGAAGCCTGAAACCATTTCTCCGTCTGGTTCGATGCGTTGTCTGCAGTCTCCCTGCGGACAACGTATCGAACCTGACACACAAACAGGCATAGTAATTAATTTTCTTCAGAGATTTCTTTAGACAGTTTTGCTCCTCTATTTGAGTGCTCTGTGGAAACTTTTCCCTATTAACCTCTTCGTATTGCATTTGTCTACCCAAAAAAATCGAAAACTGTTATACGGTTTTTATAGTGAACACTGCCTTTAACTTCAGTGTAAAGCGCACTCCCCCACTCCTTCAGCGGCCACTGAACAAAGCAAAAAACTGGAAAAAATCCTTTCCGAAGATGATACCAGTGCTGAGATGGGGTGAATTTGCCAAGCCAGGGATTTCGGGGATCATCTAATCATCGGCCGTCTTCCCGAAGTCGGTTTTTTAATTGCTTGCTTTGATTATTGGACGTTGAAGGGACTGGGCGGGGGGTGCGCTCCACACAGAAGTTTAGGACAGTGATGGGCTACTCCGGCTCTTTTTAACCGTGTTTTCGACATTGATGATGTAATGGGACCTACCGATTTCAGGTGATAACTCGGAGACGGTTTTTATCGTGGACACTGCTTTCAAGAAGCGAATGACTTATCTGGGAAAATCCTAGCTTCAAGAAACCACATTATGCACCCTACCGTTCAAAACCTCCCGCGCCCCTTGAAAGTGCTTTCGAAAAAAAAATTCCTGATGTGGGTTCTGCGTCAATATTCGGTTTTTCTCATTAGTTGTGTGTGGGCCCAGTTGTGGGCCCGCAGTGCATTTCAGAGAAGAACTCACATCAGGTAAATTTTCTTCAAAGGCATTCTTCAGGGATGGGTTCAAACGGTAGAGTATAAAGTCTAGTTTCATGAAGCCAGGATTTTTTTCTGAGAACTCATTTACTACTTAATTCATAACTATTTGAAAAAACTCCTTTTTAGGGACCTTCGTTTCTTTCCGACGTTTACGCTTACAGTGTAACGCCCTTCAGCGTCCATGATGGACAGGAAGATTTCGTGATTACTCATCAGCCACGCTTGACTCAACTATCCTACTCTCATGACTCATGCTCTGCAAAAATCATTTAGCATTTAATGGGCAAACTGCTTTGGACACATACGTCTTGACTCCCGTTTTGGCAACACCTTTACTATAACTTCAGCGTAAACTTCCTAATTGAATCCGTCACTCGTAAATTAGTTTAAAGGCAGTGTTCACGATGAAAATCGTTTTTCTGCTTTCCCGCCTATCTTAAAGACGGTCCAATGCTGATTCCAAAGGTGTTTTCGGAATCGTACAAGACCTTCTGGGAACGGAGTTATGATCCCTCAAAAGTTGAGCTAAGGAAGCATGGTGGACGAGTTGTCCGAGGCTTGTAACTTCCGTCTCTTGCAGCCGATGTATGCCAGCTGACCTGAGTAAAGAGAGAAGTTGGGAATAAAGCGAAGAACGGGGCTATTGTTCGGAAACTATCGCTCATCTTACATTCTCGAGCATTCATTTATTCACGTCAGTGGGCGTGGAAAGTGCATCTGGGGGTGACGAGCTGACGAGTGTCCAAATTTGGGCCCGTAGGGGACCGTTTCGAGCTCATTTTTCTTAGTTTTTTCAACGTTAGGGTTGAGCTAGGCCCCGCAGCTGCCGATCTCCACCAAAAAAAAAAACAGACATGGCTTTTATCGTGGACACTGCCTTTAAACAAAATTCCAATGAAATTATGTTTTTTCAATTCCCCGCGAAAGACTGCTCCTGAAAGTTTTTACTAACACATAGGATGATCAAGTTGGTCTTCCTCTGAAGCTTAGAACCCCTGTTCCGCCCCACCGCACCTCAGATTCCTCCTGTGGGGTCACACCCGCGTTTAACCTTGGAATCACTTTGCTGCAGTTAGGCCCGTAGCTTGTCTCCCCAATAAAAAACATTTAACTATCACTCGCGGCTGGCGAGGGTGGTCGCGTGCGCCGGCCCGCTAATCGATTCATGCCGAGAGAAGAGCGCAGTTGATCAGCATACCATACCGTCAGCCGCCGGTGAGAGTTAAACCGCCCTCTTCATCTTTTGGAGTGTATGCTACTTGCGACACTTCATGTGCTCCTGTGAGGCTGATAGACCGCTTGTAACATGTTTCAGTCAACATAATTCGCAATAAATTTTCATTGAAGGATATATGTTACAAGTATGTTGTCTCCACCCTTTTATGGTTCACGGAACATGTTTTCATTTCTCTGAACATACGCTAAGATATACGAAATGTGATATGATTCCGATTGCTGACACGTGATACATGTTTTGTAAGGAAAGGAAACAATGTACTTGTAAAATATGGTATTTTATCAACGTAAATTACATGTAACTCTTTACTCAGGTTGGGCCCATGTTGAATAGCTCCATCAAACCCGTGCCACTAACGGCACCGTGAAACCCCGTCTGTCTCGAATTCGATCGGTTGCTAATCGACCGGGTCGAATTCGATCGGTTGCTAATCGACCGGGTCACTAACCCGAGTCGATCGCCGACCAATCATCCGTATTTGTTTCTTGAAGCCGTGGAGAGGATGAGGGGGAAAGGAGAGCGTATTTTGAAGCAAGCACTGCATGAAGCAGTGAGTTTTGAGCTACATAGCTGTTCTACGTATAGAGCTTGAACCGTTTTGCTTTTGACGTGCCACAGACACAGTATGATAACACGTAATGCTTGTTATTGTCGTTCTCGGAGCCGAAGTCGGGTCCGCAATTGCAGACTACGGTTGTTGCATCACGCGAAACAATGATAATTGTGCTGGTAGGCAGGTGAATCGTGTCGGGACCAAGTTTTCCCAGCACCATTATCATCCTACTGCGTTATGCAATAGCCGTTGTTCGCGATTGCGGACCGAAATTCGGCTCCGAGAACGACAATACATATAATGTAGTAGTAGTAGATCATTCGCAATATAAGAGTAATATACTTGTCATATAAGGGTTAGATACTTAGTGTCTTGCCATTTGTATTACATGTAACATGCTTCCATTTTCCTGAGTATGCCTTCAGTGGGTGATCGAAAAGCCGTATACGCACCTCGCCGACGATATTGTCACCGAGGTCTGTGCCAAAACACTGGAAATACTGCCATGATATGTGCACCACACTCCAGACGTTGAATGAACAGCAAATGATTATAGTTTATGTGTATCCATTGGTACTCTTTTGACTTTCACAATCAAAGTATCCTTCTATCGATCAAGCTTTCCTATGATAAGAAGAGAAAACTGTTCAACATGTGAAACGATTAAAGAACAATTTTCAGTGTTTTGCTTTGCCGACGTTACGAGGCAGTACCATAGTCGCTCTAAGAGCTGCTCCGCAATCCATGGCCACAGAAGAAAAGATCAAACAAGTCGTAAGTGCTTTCGGCAGGACATATGTTGAAGAATCGTGTCGAGCAAAACCCTCTTTGGGAAACAGAGAGGCAGCGTTAACGATGATTATCCTCGGTGACGTCCTACAGTGAAATGATAGGCGAAAAGGATTCTAAGCTCCGTCGAAAAAACGGTGGAAAACGAGCCAGGAATGGAAAAAGAGCTGCTCCATTTAAGCGTTTTGGAGTCACAGAACCGAGCCGTTTCCCATTTCCGCCTCTCGATGGTTATAAATAAAAACGCAGAATACAGGAATGATCAAGTCAAGGAAGTGCTGACAAGTGAGCCGATCGCTTGACTACAGTGATAGGCATCATCCATCATCTCTGGCAAACGCTGGCTAGTAGCCCCAGAGAAATTCACTTATCGCCGAGGAGCTCCGGGGCGACTAGTCTAAAATTGGCAAGGTCGTAGCTTGACAATGGTGAGTTTGTCAAGCTTGATGGTGAAAAACTCTAGCTATTGTCGCCTAGTTTCATTGAGCTACTGGCGCCGGCCTTGTCAAGCTAATGTCGCCTAGCTTTGTTGAGCTACTAGCGCCCGCCTGGTGTCAAGCTACTGTCGCCTAATATTGTGGAGCTTTTATCGCCGACAATGTTAAACTACTGTCGCCCAGTGATATGAGGCCATTGACGCCGACTCCTTGTTAGGATACTGTAGCCTACTGTAGAATAAAATGCCACGAATTTGCCTAGAATTCACCGGGATCCTGGATATCACGAAGGATTTTACGCAAAATTACCGCAAGCCAAGAAAAGTCCGCGAATTCACCGCACAAATGCCCCTGAAAAAAGCGGAAACTACAAATAAACATGACCAAATTCTACCCGAGCCTGCCGCGAGTTCACCGCGATCCGAGAGCGCCCTACTGCAGCAGCGGCTGACACAAGAAAGCGATGAATTGGTAAATATCGTACTTCGAATCCTTGTATGCAATGGCGAAAACCACGGCAGACTTCGGTGCCATCGCTGCATTTTTGCGTGTATTCTTAAAGGCAGCATACACGCTCAAAAATGATATCAATTTTATGGAATGAATCGAAGGTTTGAAGCTGTTAATATTCAGAGATACCGAAAAAACCGGAAAAAAAATCAATTGAAATGAAGATATAACGGTTCGTTCTATATTGGCCCAGAAGTGGACGAGTTTTACCGCATTGGCTGAAATAGCGGAGCTAGCGACAAATTCGTTGGGATAACGACGCCCATGTACTCATAAGGCCTTTTCTGAAACTCTTACAACCTTAGAAGCGTAAAAAATGAGCCAAAATGACCGTTATCGAGCATTGAACATTTGTTTTGAGGGGCGGAGCCCGTATCGATGGGCGGGGAAAGGATGATTTTTTGACTCAATACGGCTCAAATACGGGCACTTTAACTCGTTTTCAACTCTTCCAAGTTCGTGAGGGCTCTTCTAGGGCCCATACGACCCCACTAATGTAGTTATCTCAACAGCTTTTGCGAGCGTGTATGCTGCCTTTAAGATTCTCCCCTCTAGATTCATACTGGTTGAATAAACTTAGAATATCGGACAATGCAATACTTCATATCATAGTACGGGAGCAAAATTTACATAAAAAACATTCTCTACTGACACACGACAACCATAAAAAATTAGATTGAACAACGATATTCACAGAGATCATATTACACCGTACGAGCAGAGAACAGCATCAAAAGAACAACATAGCAACTAACGCCAAAAAAAAATTAAGAGAATTTAGCTTCTAAAAAAAAACAAAATTGGGAGAATTTAGCTTCGAAAAAAAAACAAGACTCGAAGCTTCACTTCTTAGCGATCTATTCTACACCACACAAGTATACGAACACCCTATTTCAAAAGATAATGTTTCGAGCGTGTTCTCGGCTTGGGCTTGGCGAAACCTGACGAAATTTCTTTTTGTTGTAATGCATCATAAACCTCGTCTTACTCGCACTCGAGCCTGAGTTTCCAACACAGTTTTTTTGTATTTTCAACACAAAAACACAGTTTTTCAATAAAGAATCTATTTACAAATTTGTGGTAATAAATTAAAACTAGCGAGACCTAGCGAAGTTTTCGCTCACAGAAACTTTTGCGTGAGCCAACTACCTGAGACGGATTAGTTTGTTAGAACGGTGGTGACTGACTTCCGTCTACCCGAAAGTTGCTGTACGTATGGACTCTCCTGAGCAGAGCAGGGTGTCGTACATTTACAGCAGGCCGTGGGGTATCAAAATGTGGGATCATAGAGCAAAACATAAGAAGCCAGCGGTAAATCGTCGGTTGCTACCGGCACAAAATTCACAACCCCTTCTGTACTTCCTTCCCTTACGTCGCTACCCACTGCCCTTTCTTCTGATTTGTAAAGTTCACAAGCGATTATTCTCGCTTTACCGTCTCTATCATGATAAGGAAAAACGCATTCTCATATTATATGATGTTTCCCTAGTTGACCAACATCATGCCCTTGTTCTCAATGAATGAAATTAGTAGGTGGTTGTTTATGTTTTTGTGGTGCAGTTTTTGATAAGCTCAGACTTGCAACATATATAAAACTGGTTTTTGGAAGTTAGGGATTCGAAATGACTGAGCGGTTGCAATGAGTGGCGAACAGAGAAGGTGCGGAAGTGGAGCTGCGGCTTGTATCCTAAAACAAAAAAATATCGCAGGAGTTCTGCGTCAATCTCAAAACGCGTCGCACGCTTCTCAAGATTCATGTTTTCCTATCTATTTCTTCTCCACAAAAAGTTAAGATACAGCATTAAAAAATTGAAAAACCTTTTTTCAAATTCTACACACTTGGTGACGTCCTGCACACTCCCACTGCGGTCCTGCTAACTTTCGATGACCTGCACACTCCCGTTGGGTTCTTCACATTTTCTATGACGCCCTGCACGCTACCATTTGGGTCCTGCACACCCTCTATGACGTGCTGCACACTCCCGTTGGGGTCCTGCACATTCCTACTTAGGACCTGCGCACTTTCTATGACGTCCTACACACTCCGATTAGGGTCCTGCACACTTTCTATGACGCCCTGCACACTCCCACTGAGGTCCTGCACACTTTCTATGACGTCCTGCACACTCCCACTGGGGTCCTGCACATTCCTACTTAGGACCTGCGCACTTTCTATGACGTCCTGCGCACTCCGATTAGGGTCCTACACACTTTCTATGACGCCCTGCACACTCACACTGAGGTCCTGCACACTTTCTATGACGTGCTGCACACTTTCGCTGGGGTCCTGCACATTCCTACTTAAGACCTGCGCACTTTCTATGACGTCCTGCACACTCCGATTAGGGTCCTGCACACTTTCTATGACGTCCTGCACACTCCGATTAGGGTCCTGCACACTTTTTATGACGCCCTGCACACTCCCACTGGGGTCCCGCACACTTTCTATGACGTCCTGCACACTTCCGCTGGGGTCCTGCACATTCCTACTTAGGACCTGCGCACTTTCTATGACGTCCTGCACACTCCGATTAGGGTCCTGCACACTTACTATGACGTCTTGCACACCCTCACTGGGGTCCTGCACACCTTTTATTACGCCCTGCATTTTTTGCATCGCTAGACGACTCGCAGAAGTTATCATGACCCACGGCCAAAAGTGCGCTCCACGGACAAACTCGGTTGCCCAGAGGCACGTAAGAGGTGACTCGGGCTGATTTTTTGGTAATCGATAAATGTCGTACCCACCTAAATGTTGGTACCATTTCATACAAGTTTTGATCGGCCATTCCTAAGATATCCGGGACACATGCACACACATACACACGCACACACACACACACACACACACACACACACACACACACACACACACACACACACATCGAGACATAACTGCTTTAAGTATAAGGATAAGGTTATTCGCTCAGAACATGGCTATTAAAAATTCATACACGTGCCACTTTTTTGTCATCAAAAGACCGTAAAAATTGTGAAATAGGACGGCGAAAAAATGGTGTCTTGATTCATATTTTCGAAGATGAGCTCGGAATAATTTTATGCGATTTCGCACCTCTTCGGTATGTCGTTTCGACGAGAATTAAAAGGAGCGAAATCTACATATTTAAAAAAATGCCCAATTTCGTTAAATTTTCAACCATCAAAAAATTGCCTTGAGAAATTATTTTCTCGCAATGTTATATTGTGTCTTCAAAGGTATGGCTAACAATTGATAAGGGTCTAGTTTTTTACGGTCATGTTCTGAGGAAACAGCCCTCACTTGATTTAATACCACGAAATCATATACGAAATCGGTATCCAAAGGCTGAACATTCGAAACTCAATCTTGAGTGTGCGTAAGGCACGTTTTATGATGCCCTAAAACATATTAAGGTTTCGTCGCATTTCGCTAAGTCCTGGCCCAGTTACATTCGAAAAAGCATCTTTAAAGAACGTTTGTTCGTATGCTTACGTGCCTCACTAGCACTGCCTCACTAATATCTCATAAAGTGTGCCCGAATGAGAATGGCGGCCCTCGCGGTCGGCGTTCTTGGCAGGCGGCCGTCGCATGTGCCGCCCTCGGACGAGTGTTGGATTTCAACGACGGCCGTCCCCTCTCCCCTCGTCTGCAGAGCTGATTGATCGGCGCAGTGCTTGCTGCCAGCCGGTGCCGGCCCCGTTCGTAGTCGATGGCGGTGGGGACTTTTCGCATGCTTGTCCGAGAGCGCCGAACGCGACGGCGGCCTGCCAAGCACGCCGGCCGCATGAGCCGCCATTCTCATTCGGACGCACCTTACATGTAACAGGGGTTGCCGGCTGCAGGGTGAAGCGGGGCGTTGCGGAATTTTCCCAAATCGTCGCGAACACCCACCATAATTTTTTTCCAGGTTTCTAAGTTTTTGCGATCCCCCGAGGCGAAGTTTCTGGACAGTTTATAGCCAGACGCTGAAAATTCTTGAAAAACCTGAGCGACTCCCTTTCCATTGATGACCAAAAATATTGAGAATTTCGGGGCATTTTCATCAAATTTTAATTTTTTTGGACCAGAAATTCTGCAACCCCCCCCCTAACCTTGATTTCCGGGCCGAAATTTCTGAAAAAAAAATTCAAATTCACCCCACCCCCGTTGCGAAGATTCTCGCCTGACCCTGGCCGGCAGTCCTAGTCCTGGCTTAGATCCTCCAATCATTCTCGACCCCTGAGTCGTCCATTCGTTGCCGCTTTTCCGCATTGTCTTCGTCGTCCGCCGCTTCTGTGATGATCTTCCTTGTTTTCTGAAAAAAAAAGGATAACATGAGACGGCCGAAGAACTGGAAAAACATACAAATAGTAAGCTATACCTTCCGAGCTACCAGCTTGTGATGAAGTATGTGCAAGCTGATGATTCAGCTAAACATCAATGGCATTACTCGAATTGAGAATAAGGCAGCTTGTGATCTAAAAGCAGTAACATGTGTGTTCCACTTCCGCGATAACACAGCCGGATGCGGGTAAAGCCATTGATGGTAGGACTTCGGCGTATTTCGGCTACCATAATCCGGAAATCGCTTCAGGACCCAACGCTAAAAGTCCTATTAGCCCAAGCCATTTGCAGCTTTATTTACTTCAGACGCGCGCGTTTCGCGTCGCAGTTTCGCTGCATAGCGCGCTTACTCCCTATCCAGATAAAGCCAAAGATGGTAGGAATCAGCGCTTTTCGGGTGCCGTTTCTGACAATAGTTTCGGGACCCAGCGCCGGGTTTCCCTTTACGTCGGAACTGTTTTGCAACCTCGTTCAGTTCAATCGCACGCGTTTCCTTAATGGTGTCACTCCGGAGCACACCATGCAAAGGTGGGATCAGATCAGAGCTTGTCACCCAGCGATTTTTTTAAACTTTCAGAGCTAGAGTCCTCAAACTCTGGACGTGCTAGTTTAGAAAGAGACACTCAAACTGAAAATCGTTTTCTGCATTCACCTTTAACTTCATAGGCCCTTTAGCTCTCCTGATTTTGCAAAGGGAGGAAGACCTCGGGTTGGTGAGAACATTGTGGAGTGTGAAAAAACACGGTATATACCCTCTATAAAACGTAATTCACATCATTCGAGGCGCGAGCGGCGCGCGTGACGCCTCAGCCTCGGTCTGCCCTCCGCTCTCTCACTGTCTCTAACCTCCGCTCCGCACCAGCACGCGTAGGAACCAAGTGAATTTAACCGTTTCATAGCTTGTACATAGATATCGTTTCAGCAATTTATACAAGGTACTACTCCGCTGCTTTCTCTTTGGGTGGAGCCATGAATGAATTCTCACTACTAAGAATTCCGATTGTTCGTGTTTTCGCGGCATTCTCGGCAACGAGAAATTTCCCATGGGATTTTTTTCGGGCGCCTGTTCTACTCATAAGGCCTCCTAAAAATTGTCTCCAAAATCAGCTACAAGTATTCCAAACAACAGCGCATCGGTGTGAATCACACTATCTGATTGGTGTGATTCACATGCCTTACCCAGTTTATAATTCTGCTTCTACATCTCGGTATCACACATTCGGAAACAAAAACTTTTGACTCCGCAGTTAGCTTTTACGGACAAGTAAGAAAATGCCCCATCCCAAAATGATTAATTCATCCTGGAATATCAAAAATTCGTATTCATTAGAAAAAGCGACGAGCGCTGGCTGTAAATTGAAGTGGATGAAGAGAATGACTTTCTTTAAAGGATACTAAAGTGTTCAAACTCTTCATGTCGAGATGTCACAGTGGAAGATGATGAGATCATTGAAAATGTGCAAAAACGATACTTTAGACGTGTGTTCACCAAAGTATTCCCAAACATAGAAGTTCCAGATTATGCAGCTCGTTTGGATATGCTAGGGTTAAATACCCTACAATATCGCAGAGCTGAATTCGATTTGCATCTGTGCTATAAGATCGTGCATGGTTTTTGCGACATTCCCTTTGACAGCCTCTTCGTGTTTACTCGCCACCATGTCCGTTCTCGCAAACATGGATTCCAACTTGAACGGAAATTCACCTCTAAAGGCAGCATATTGAATTCCTTTGCGTTCAGGGTTGTCAGAACTTGGAACAATTTGCCTGCAGAAATCGCTGAATCTGGAAACTTTTCTATCTTTCAAAGTAGTCTATCCAAGTACGATCTCAGGTCATTACAAGGAACGAGTGAGCGTTCACTCTGATTAAAAGGGTATTACTAATAATCTGATGTGACGGGTTTTCCCAGCTTGTTGTGCTTTTCTTTGTCCCAGTAGCGGTGGCCTCAAGTATCTTGAGACAAGATTTCATTCGAATTGTAAAAAAAATTTTCTCTGCAAAAAAATCATATTTTGTCCCCTTCTCACTTCTGCCATTGTTATGCATCTTTTTTTTTACTTTAACAAAGAATCTCATTCACATACGTGTATATGTATGTTTCTTTATTTCCACAATAAAGTCGTTGAAAAAAATTTGAAAAAACTCTTCAGGCCCAGTTTGAAATGTTATTGACATCATCCAAAAAAATTGTCCAAAACCTCCTGCTTCAATGGTGGTGAAAAGTTCAGAAAAGCTAATCGATACCATGATGAATTGTGAGTGGAACAGGATGATCTAAACGGCGAAGGGACGGAGCACGTTTGGGTTCTGGAGCGATTGCCGGATTACGGTAGCAGAAATAAGCCGAAGTCCTACCATCAATGGCTTTAGGATGCGAGCAGTACTGATCGAAAAAAGCACCTTCATACCAGATTACCGAAGGGCAAAAAGGCGGGGTTTCTCAGGCAGAAATACTGCAAAAATCTAACAATTTCGAGCACATATCTAAAGGTTTTGGAAATCTTGGGCTCCATTTTCGGCCTTTCGGGACCCTTTCATCGGAAGAATGTCTGACAAAATAGAAACTTTTTCGGGTCTGCTAAATATTTTTTCTGCCTATGTGAGTAGTGGGGAATTCTGCCAGCTAACTAGAAAAGATCACGAGAGAAATCTGCCAGAATGCGGGAAAATTCTGTCAGAGGAGGGCAACATCGTTTCGTAATCTGGCAGAAATTCTCGTAATCTGGCAGAATTTCCTCGTATTCCCCAGTCCGTATACGTAAGTATTCTGCCAGATTACTAGAAATATCTGTCAGATCACGAAAGAATTCTGCCAGAATAGGGGAGAAATCTGTCAGAGGAGGGCAACATCGTCTCGTGATCTGAGAGTTTTTCTCATATTCTTTCAAAATTTTCCCGTAATGGTCAGGCCTGAGAAGGAATGGGAAGAAATGGCAATAAATTGGCAGGAAAATGATAAAGGCAAGAGAAAGCGAAACTGAAAGAAACGAAAGTGCGCGAACTCTGATGCATGGAGGAAAGTCGGCTTCCCAGCGCGAGGCGAGAGATGATTTGAGAGTGTCTCCGATTGGCCGCTATGGAAATTCAAAACACGATTGCTCGTGTTTCACACCGTCTTAAACACGTGATGTTAAGGCGCCATAGCTCGCCTCACGGGGACATTCAGGATCGGGTTGTAGCTTGATATCAAGCTAGATTTTCATGAGAAAATCACCATAATGACGTCACGCCTGAAGGTCGGCTATTATAGTGAAAAAGGCGCTAGAGTTCAAAAAACGGACCTTAGTATGGGGCTACTAGCCAGCGTTTGCCAGAGATAGCGGTCAATTCCTCCACGCGAAAAAGTGAACGTAAACAAAGGAGGGCCTATTTTGGCTCAAAAACGCGGCTTTCGCGTTATTTTTAAGCATGCCTTGTTACCGTCAAGGCTGCGACGACTAAGCCGGGTGGCGCTGAGTTGAAGCGGGCGCTGGGCGGCCGTGCAGGGCGGCTTGTATTAGATTGCCCCGCAACAGCTGATTCTGCTAGCCTGCTGTTCATATTCCTAGCATATTTCGACTTCTTCATCCTTAAGGTTACAGGAATATGGGCAGTAGGCTAGCGAAAACACTTGAATAACAGTGGCGTAGCAATCTGATACACGCTGCGTGGCCGCTCCGCGCCCGCTTCAACTTGGTGTTGTGAACCTTCATGCCCCAAGAACCAGCTTAATTTTTTCTGTTTAATTTATTTCAATTTTCTTTTCATTTTTATCTTCAATTTTTTCATGCAAAAGTACTTTTTTCCTAAAGCAGAAAGTATTTCCTCGCATTCAAGATTGTCATCTTTAGTCAGTCTGAATGTACCACAAAACGGATTTTAGCAGCCAGGATTCTGTGTTACCGTAACTGCATTTGCCGTGGAGCGCGTTATCGTATCATCGAGAGCCGGCGTCACACCTAAGTGGTATTTGAGGCTGACATCAGCCACGGGGAGTGTTTTTGTTCTAAAACTGAGTGTATTTATCATGTACATTATATGCTTAGGTATTTATACCGCATTTCAGTGTTTTTTTGCGTGTCTCTCTTCACTTAAAAGTCTGTGTACTTTTAGAACCTACAGAAGAAGATGAATTATGTTCTGTATGTAAGATCGGTTCGTTGCAATATAGAGAAAATTGACAGATTTTTCGAAAGATCCCCCAATAATAAGAAGTTAGGCTCATCTCCTGGTATGAGAGCGAAAACGGATACTCGCCCCGTGTTGTCGACTTGGGTGCAAAACTAGTTGTTGGGGCACTCAGAATTCAAGTGAGAATTGAATGAATCTCCTTCAGAAATCGATCAAATTTCATGGATTTTTTAGGAAATTACGAGTGATAACGTTATCACATATCTGATAACGAAAGAAATTGTCATTTTCATGGAAGAATTTTTTCATTTCTATGGGTAAATCTTGGGTGCCCCCCCCCCTCAACTAGTTTTGCACCTCGACTTGCTCGCCTAAATCGAGAGCAAGGCTTAAAGGCAGTGTTCACGATGAGAATCGTTTTTCTGCTTTTTCGCCTATCTTGAAGACGGTCCCATGCTGATTCGAATGTTGTTTTTGGAATCGTACAAGACCTTCTAGGAATGGAGTTATGGTCCCTCAAAAATTGAGCTAAGGAAACATGGTGGACGAGTTGTCCGAAGCTTGTAACTTCCGTCTTTTGCAGCCGATGTATGCGAGCTGACCTGAGTAAGGAGAGAACTTGAGAATGAAGGGAAGAACGGGGCTAATGACTGGAAGTCATCGCTCATCTCACGATCTCGAGCTTTCATTTGTTCACGTCGGTGGGCGTGGAAAGTGCATCTGGGGGTGACGAGCTGACGGGTGTCCAATTTTGGGCCCGTCGGGGACCGTTCCGAGCTCATTTTTCTCAGTTTTTTCAACGTTACGGTTGCACTAGGCCCTGCATCTGCCGATCTCCACCAAAAAAACAGACATGGTTTTTATCGTGGACACTGCCTTTAAATAAACTGCTTGACGCGCTCATCGTTTGCGCTCTCAGTACATATAAATAATCTGATCTAGAAGAGTTTTCTTTTGTGTATGACTGTTATCTAGAGTTATGCTGTCGGTTGCTTTCCGATTTGGTTTGTTTTTCACGATATCTATGTGCAATATCTCGGTACACCTCAATAAACACATATGACTGATTTCCTCTTTCATGTAAACGCAGTTGTTTTCAACATGCCAATACTGTAGTGATTTTTTCCACACGTCACTACTTTTCATCCTTCGTGACTGAAAAAGAACTGCATCATGTCAAAAAAATCGTACATACGTCTACTACGATTAACCCATTCACGACCGCATATCTCATCACAAGAAAGTGCTTTTCGAATATCGAGCTCTCACCACAATAAGGAATGCCTGGACATACGCTTGATCGGAATGCTCACCTTCTTACATTTGCCTAAAAGTTTCGTCATCCGTGTGCAGCTGCGCTTTAACACCATATCTAGACCTTTGTAAAAAAAAAACTTGGTCTGCAATAGGAACCTTGACTGCGAAGATTTTTCGGCATGCTCATTTTGTCTAGTGTTCCACGCACTTAAATTTTTGGGAAGGTAATCATCGTTTGAATTTTGTGATAAATAGTCCGGGATCGTGCCTACCATTAGTGCTGAGCATTATCAATTTTTCGTCTCAAAATCCACACCTGTCTTAATCTTGGGCCCAACAATCAGTAGCTGACGAGATGGACTCCCGGAAAATAAGAAACAGGTGGACCAGCGAGCAATCCAAGAGAACACAGACTTTTCAGTGAAGAGAGACAAGCAAGAAAACACTGAAAGGCGTTATAAGTACCTAAGCGTACAATGTACATGATAATTACACTCTGTTTTAGAACTACATAAACCACTCCCCGTGGTTGATCTCAACCTCAAATACCACTCAGGTGTGACGCTGGAGCTCGATGATATGATAACGCGCTCCACGGCGAATGCGGTTACGGTAACACAGAATCCCGGCTGCTAAACTCCGTTTTGAGCGGGGGGGGGCAAGCGCCGGACAATAGGGCCCGTTTCCGACTTGGGGGAGCTACAGCAGAGGCTTCCCCCGAAGGGGCTTCAGGAGAGGCCCCTGAAGGGAGGGGATCTGCTGGGAGGAATTCCTCAGCTGTTTTGAGAGGAGATCTGCTGGGAGGAAATCCTCAGCTGTTTTGGCCGATCGATCGCAGGTCTTGAGCCGTTAATTAACACGCATGTGCGTGATTAGCTTACACTATGCTGGGGCTGGCTGCTCCGACGCCACCGGGCACTTTTGCATACTGTAATATCCGTGGTCCCCGTTCGGATGTAAGCGTTCCAAAGACCGAAAGGTGACAACCGAGTGAGAATGAAGACATCGTACTCGTAGCGGCTAATTGGCCGTCTGTCACTCGAACGATACACCTTTATTACCTTTTCATTCTGCAAACCTTTTTCTACTTTCATTTTACTAGGCCGGTAATTACAAGCATTTATAAACATATAAGAGATTATAGCAGCTAAAGAATAAGCGGAGAGAAGATATATCATTCATATAAAATAGGTACTCACTCAATCCTAACTGCTCGGCCGAGGGATGTTGCGTGGGGTCAGCATGAGGCCAGGCGCGGAGCCTTGAGAGAGATGTTTTTCACCACCACCTAATGATGGTGGGCGAGATCTCCGTTTTATACCGGCGATCTCGCCGTAAAATTGCATCATGCTGACTGGATCGAGGGGATGCAGTACTGCTGCATCACCTCAGCTATTTTTATCACGCAAGAATACGGTGCAGGGCAGAAGTGTGCGTAAATAAATTTTCAGATTACGTAAATCGTAAAACGTAATAACGGTGAAAGCACCGTAAATCGTAAACCGTAAATCGTAAACAGCAAATTACAATAGTTAACGCTAAAAATTATTATCCTTACATACCCTCTGGCTCCGGACCTGATTTAGTGTGTGCAATTGCAGACTTGCGTCGTGGGGGCGCGTCGCATCGCATTCGTACGAGCTTTCGCGCCCGCCCCTCATCAGCTGATCGTGAGCCCTTTTTTCTACATTTTCAAGGTTTTTTCTAGTTCTCTGATCGTACGAAAGCGATGCGTCGCACCTCCACGACGCAAGTTCGCAATTGCACACACTAAATCAGGCCCGTAACCAGAGAATATAATAAGCGGCGTGGTGGTGTGTCTGACCGACGTCTGACCAGATGTTTGAATTTCACGCAATTTTCGAATCCATGAGTCAGTGCGCGTTATTGTTTCACACAAAACACAGAGAAGGTCGCGGAAAGAGAGTTATGGTTACCGTTTTCAATTTAGTCTGACGCATGGGCCAGGCGGCTGGCCGTGCGGGGTTTGCGACTTCACAGGAGAAGGGGGCTTCGATTGGTGATCTACCGCCGCAGCCCCGTCCATTCAAAAGACTAAAATTATCGCGCGAATTCTAGGTTTAGGGCGAGCGCGCACAGCACTGCGATCGTGGTGGGACCATCATAGCTGTTGCATATTGCGTCCTTTAGAATTTCTCAGTGACGAATCGTGGTGGGACCATCGCAGTAGTTGTATAATGCGTCCCTTAGAGTTTCTCAGTGAATAGTCGTGGTGAGACCACCGAGGGTGTTGCATATTGCGTCCTTTGATATTTTTCAGTGGCGAATCGTGGTGGTACAACCGTAGTAGTTGCATATTGCGTCCTTCAAAGTTTCTCAGTGGCGAATTGTGGTGGGGCCATCGTAGTAGTTGCACATTGCGTCCCTCAAAGTTTCTCAGTAAAGAATCGTGGTGGGACTCCCATGGGTGTTGCATATTGCGTTCTTTGGAATTTCTCAGTGGCGAATCGTGGTGGGACCACCGTAGAAGTTGCATATTGCGTCCTTTAAAGTTTCTCAGTGGTGAATCGTAGTGGGACTACCATAGTAGTAGCATATTGCGTCTTTTAAAATGTCTCAGTGGCGAATCGTGGAGAAACCACTGTAGTAGTTGTATATTGCGTCCTTTAAAGTTTCTCAGAGAATAATCGTGGTGGGACCACCGTAGTAGTTGCGTATTGCGTCCCTTGAAGTTTCTCAGTGAAGAATCGTGGTGGGTAAACCGAGGGTGTTGCATATTGCGTCCTTTGGAGTTTCTTAGTGAAGAATCGTGGTGGGACCACCAGAGTTGTTGCATATCGTGGTGGGACCATCATAGCTGTTGCATATTGCGTCCTTTTAAGTTCCTCAGTGGCGAATCGTGGTGGGACCACCCTATCTGTTGCATATTTAATCCGTTGAAGTTTCTGCTGAAATCTTACACAAGGGCTCGCTTGAGTATGATGTAGAGAGGCCGAAGGCGCTGGCCTATCGTTTGGGGAATCCGAACGAATGCCACCCATAATTGATGGAGTGAGGCAGGGAGAAGCCAGAATATAGTTTGGCCAAGTAAACGAATTCTAGGCATGCTCAATGAAGGGATGCCGGGGGAAGACGGTCAACCGTTTGGCGAAGCCTACACATAGTTGATATAGGGAAGCCGGGAGAAGCCAGCTCATCATTCGACCAAGATATACAATGCTACACATACATAGTTGATGGAAGGGAGCCGGGAGAGGCCAGCCCATCGTTCGGCAAAGGCAAACGATTGCTATGCATGCTCATTGGAGGGAGGCTGAAGGAAGCCGGTCTAGCGTTTGGCAAAGCCAATTGAATGCTATATGTGGGTAACGGAGGGAGGCCGAAGGAAGCCGGTTTACCATTCGGCAAAACCACGCGAATGCTACGCATTGTTGAGAGAGGAAGGCCGGGAGAAGCCAATTCATCGTTTGAACATTTCAACGATCATTCCATAGTAATAAAGGAGAGTGGTGTCCGTCCGTCCGTCCGTCCGTCCGTCCGTCCGTCCGTCCGTCCGTCAGTCAGTCAGTCAGTCAGTCAGTCCGTCAGTTTACGGTGTGCATTCTGTAATTGCAGACTTTTCTGTTTTACAAGGGTTAAGCCCGAAACAATCAAACGGGACGTCGTAGAAAGTCAGCGGGACCCAGCGAGAGTGCGCCGGACGTCGTAGGAAGTGTACGGAATCGTTTTAGGAGTGCGCCGACCGCCATAGAAAGTGTGCAGGACCCATGTAAGAGTGCGCCGGACGCCATAGAAAGTGTGCGGGACCCATGTAAGAGTGCGCCGGACGCCAGAGAAAGTGTACGGGACCCAGGCAAGAGTACGCCGGACGCCATAGAATGTGTACGGAACCCATTTAGGAGTGCGCCGAATGCCATAGAAAGTGTACGGGACCAATGTAAGAGTACGCCGGACGCCATAGAAAGTGTACGGAACCCATTTAGGAGTGCGCAGAACGCCATAGAAAGTGTGCGGGACCAATGTAAGAGTGCGCCGGACGCCATCGAAAGTGTACGGGACCCATCTTAGAGTGTGCCGGACGCCATAGAAAGTGTACGGTACCCATATAGGAGTGCGCCGAACGCCATAGAAAGTGTTCGGGACCCATGTAAGAGCGCGCCGGACGCCATAGAAAGTGTGTGGGACCCATGTTAGAGTGTGCCGGACGCTGTAGAAAGTGTACTGAACCCATTTAGGAGTGCGCCGAACGCCATAGAAAGTGTACGGGACCAATGTAAGAGTGCGCCGGACGCCAAAATGAAGTGTGCGGGACCCATGTTAGAGTACGCCGGACGCCACAGAAAGTGTAAGGAACCCATTTAGGAGTGCGCCGGACGCCAAAGAAAGTGTGCGGGACCCATGTTAGAGTACGCCGGACTCCGTAGGAAGTGTACGGAACCCATTTAGGAGTGCGCCAAACGCCATAGAATGTGTGCGGGACCCATGTTAGAGTGCACCGGACTCCGTAGGAAGTGTACGGAACCCATTTAGGAGTGCGCCGAACGCCATAGAAAGAGTGCGGGACCAATGTAAGAGTGTGCCGGACGCCATAGAAAGTGTACGGTACCCATTTCGGAGTGCGCCGAACGCCATAGAATGTGTGCGGGACCCATGTTAGAGTGCGCCGGACGCCGTAGGAAGTGTACGGAACCCTTTTTAGGAGTGCGCCGAACGCCATAGAAAGTGTGCAGGACCCATGTAAGAGTGCGCCGGACGCCATAGAAAGTGTACGGAACCCATTTAGGAGTGCGCAGAACGCCATCGAAAGTGTACGGGACCCATGTTAGAGTGTGCCGGACGCCATAGAAAGTGTACGGTACCCATTTAGGAGTGCGCCGAACGCCATAGAAAGTGTGCGGGACCCATGCAAGAGCGCGCCGGACGCCATAGAAAGTGTGTGGGACCCGTATTAGAGTGTGCCAGACGCTGTAGAAAGTGTACGGAACCCATTTAGGAGTGCGCCGAACGCCATTGAAAGTGTACAGGACCAATGTAAGAGTGCGCCGGACGCCATAGAAAGTGTGCGGGACCCATGTTAGAGTTTGCCGGACGCCATAGAAAGTGTACGGAACCCATTTAGGAGTGCGCCGAACGGCATAGAATGTGTGCGGGACCCATGTAAGGGCGTGCCGGACGCCATAGAAAGTGTACGGTACCCATTTAGGAGTGCGTCGAACGCCATAGAAAGTGTACGGTACCCCTTTAGGAGTGCGCCGAACGTCATAGAAAGTGTGCGGGGCCCATGTAAGAGCGCGCCGGACGCCATCGAAAGTGTGCGGAACCCATGTTAGAAAACGCCGGACGCCATAGAAAGTGTACGGAACCCATTTAGGAGAGCGCCGGACGCCATCGAAAGTGTACGGTACCCATTTAGGAGTGCGCCGAACGCCATAGAAAGTGTGCGGGGCCCATGTAGGAGCGCGCCGGACGCCATAGGAAGTGTACGGAACCCTTTTTAGGAGTGCGCCGAACGCCATAGAAAGTGTGCAGGACCCATGTAAAGTGCACCGGACGCCATCGAAAGTGTGCGGGATCCATGTTAGAGTACGCCGGACGCCATAAAAAGTGTACGGGACCCAGGTGAGAGTACGCCGGACGCCATAGAAAGTGTACGGGACCCATGTTAGAGTGTGCCGGACGCCATAGAAAGTGTACGGAACCCATTTAGGAGTGCGCCGAACGCCATAGAAAGTGTACGGGACCAATGTAAGAGTGCGCCGGACGCCATAGAAAGTGTGCGGGACCCATGTTAGAGTACGCCGGACGCCATAGAAAGTGTACGGGACCCAGGTGAGAGTACGCCGGGCGCCATAGAAAGTTATCGGGACCCATGTTAAAGTGTGCCGGACGCCATAGAAAGTGTACGGTACCCATTTAGGAGTGCGCCGAACGCCATAGAAAGTGTGCGGGACCAATGTAAGAGCGCGCCGGACGCCATCGAAAGTGTGCGAGACCCATTTAGGAGTGCGCCGAACGCCATAGAAAGTGTGCGGGACCCATGTAAGGGCGTGCCGGACGCCATAGAAAGTGTACGGTACCCATTTAGGAGTGCGTCGAACGCCATAGAAAGTGTACGGTACCCCTTTAGGAGTGCGCCGAACGTCATAGAAAGTGTGCGGGGCCCATGTAAGAGCGCGCCGGACGCCATAGAAAGTGTGCGGGACCCATTTAGGAGTGCGCCGAACGCCATAGAATGTGTGCGGGACCCATGTAAAGTGCACCGGACGCCATCGAAAGTGTGCGGGATCCATGTTAGAGTACGCCGGACGCCATAGAAAGTGTACGGGACCCAGGTGAGAGTACGCCGAACGCCATAGAAAGTGTACGAGACCCATGGTAGAGTGTGCCGGACGCCATAGAAAGTGTACGGAACCCATTTAGGAGTGCGCCGAACGCCATAGAAAGTGTACGGGACCAATGTAAGAGTGCGCCGGACGCCATAGAAAGTGTGCGCGACCCATGTTAGAGTACGCCGGACGCCATAGAAAGTGTACGGGACCCAGGTTAGAGTACGCCGGACGCCATCGAAAGTGTGCGGGACCCATGTTAGAGTGCACCGGACTCCGTAGGAAGTGTACGGTACCCATTTCGGAGTGCGCCGAACGCCATAGAATGTGTGCGGGACCCATGTTAGAGTGCGCCGGACGCCGTAGGAAGTGTACGGAACCCTTTTAGGAGTGCGCCGAACGCCATAGAAAGTGTGCGGGACCCATGTTAGAGTGCGCCGGACGCCTTAGGAAGTGTGCGGGGCCCATGTAAGAGCGCGCCGGACGCCATAGAAAGTGTGCGGGACCCATTTAGGAGTGCGCCGAACGCCATAGAATGTGTGCGGGACCCATGTAAAGTGCACCGGACGCCATCGAAAGTGTGCGGGATCCATGTTAGAGTACGCCGGACGCCATAGAAAGTGTACGGGACCCAGGTGAGAGTACGCCGGACGCCATAGAAAGTGTACGGGACCCATGTTAGAGTGTGCCGGACGCCATAGAAAGTGTACGGGACCCAGGTGAGAGTACGCCGGGCGCCATAGAAAGTTTACGGGACCCATGTTAGAGTGTGCCGGACGCCACAGAAAGTGTACGGTACCCATTTAGGAGTGCGCCGAACGCCATAGAAAGTGTGCGGGGCCCATGTAAGCGCGCCGGACGCCATAGAAAGTGTGCGAAACCCATTTAGGAGTGCGCCGAACGCCATAGAAAGTGTGCGGGACCCATGTAAGGGCGTGCCGGACGCCATAGAAAGTGTACGGTACCCATTTAGGAGTGCGCCGAACGCCATAGAAAGTGTGCGGGGCCCATGTAAGAGCGCGCCGGACACCATAGAAAGTGTGCGGGACCCATTTAGGAGTGCGCCGAACGCCATAGAATGTGTGCGGGACCCATGTAAAGTGCACCGGACGCCATAGAAAGTGTGCGGGACCCATGTTAGAGTACGCCGGACACCATAGAAAGTGTACGGGACCCAGGTGAGAGTACGCCGGGCGCCATAGAAAGTTTACGGGACCCATGTTAGAGTGTGCCGGACGCCATAGAAAGTGTACGGTACCCATTTAGGAGTGCGCCGAACGCCATAGAAAGTGTGCATGGCCCATGTAAGCGCGCCGGACGCCATAGAAAGTGTGCGAAACCCATTTAGGAGTGCGCCGAACGCCATAGAAAGTGTGCGGGACCCATGTAAGGGCGTGCCGGACGCCATAGAAAGTGTACGGAACCCATTTAGGAGTGCGTCGAACGCCATAGAAAGTGTACGGTACCCCTTTAGGAGTGCGCCGAACGTCATAGAAAGTGTGCGGGGCCCATGTAAGAGCGCGCCGGACGCCATAGAAAGTGTGCGGGACCCATTTAGGAGTGCGCCGAACGCCATAGAATGTGTGCGGGACCCATGTAAAGTGCACCGGACGCCATCGAAAGTGTGCGGGATCCATGTTAGAGTACGCCGGATGCCATGGAAAGTGTACGGGACCCAGGTGAGAGTACGCCGGACGCCATAGAAAGTGTACGGGATCCATGTTAGAGTGTGCCGGACGCCATAGAAAGTGTACGGTACCCATTTAGGAGTGCGCCGAACGCCATAGAAAGTGTACGGGACCCATGTAAGAGTGCGCCGGACGCCATCGAAAGTGTGCGGAACCCATGTTAGAGTACGCCGGACGCCATAGAAAGTGTACGGAACACATTTAGGAGAGCGCCGGACGCCATCGAAAGTGTGCGGGACCCATGTTAGAGTGTGCCGGACGCCATAGAAAGTGTACGGAACCCATTTAGGAGTGCGCCGAACGCCATAGAAAGTGTACGGGACCCATGTAAGAGTGCCCTGAACGCCATAAAAAGTGTACGGGACCCATGTAGGTGTGCGCCTGTAGAAAGTGTGCGCGACCTCAAGGGGGGGGGGTGCTCTGGACGCCGTAGAAAGTGTGCGGTACTACGTAGCAATGCGCAGGACGCCGCAGAAAGAAGAATGTCTTTGAAACGAACTCGAGAACGCTAATCTACAGGATTTGCCGCACTTCGGATTGATTTTGTGTGCGTGCACAACTGAAGCATATTTATTGCTTTTCTCGCTATAAATTACCGCTGTCCGCCTTTCCATGTGTCTACATGAGTGGCAGACAACCTTTATGTATACAACAAAATATATTGGGGCTGGGGGCGAAGCCCCCAGCCAGCCATCCGGCGGGCGGAGCCCGCAGGACGGCTGGTTTAAGATAGCAGGGTTCCTCAGCTTCATTGTAGTCGACGATAATAGATAAAGAAGCTGTTGTGCGACGAGAAATATTGATTATTCTCTTTATCCGCAACGTTTCGGGTTATCAACCCTTCGTCAGGCAACTATAAAAGCACCACATCAATACACGTCAAATTGAGTAGCGTTCAAGGTGATTAAGAGAATGAGAACGCACAAGTGAGTGGAGCTGGAAGGTGTTCTTTCTTCGGCAACCGGCTAGAGACCCACTAGGACAACCAATGACAGCAATGCGACGGAAGTGGCCTGCGATGTCAAATGAATCGTCAGCAGTTGCTTATCAAACTCTAATCACTACTCGATGTCAATAATCTCAAAGCTTCTCTCATTTCCTCTCGGTTGTTCATGGGCGGCGAGAAACGTCTTATCTCCAAAGCTTCCCTGATTTTCCTTTCTGCACTGTCTGAGATATTCTTGTGCATTATGCTCGTAGTCATGCTCGGGATGCTGTCGTGAAGATGGCGTGATGTCCTGTGCCTTGAGAACGCGCTGTTCGGGTAGGATTGAGGTGTTCTTAGCGCTCTCATGTGTTCATCAAGCCGGTAACGTAGAGGTCTCCCTGTTTCGCCGATGTAAAACTCTCCGCATGCATCGCACTCTATCCTATATACCACGTCCTGCATTTGACATATTTTCATATATCCAACACAGTAACTGCAATCACGTCTCCTACATCGGTCTTTATATGGTCTCGAAGACGTCAGGAGCTGGCGCAGCGTGGGAGGAGGGCGGAATATTAGGCGTAGAGGGAGGTTTGACGTGCGGACCGCCACATTGACATCTTTAGCAAACGACTCATTAACAAAAGGGAGGACTAGCGTAGTGCTAGACAGGGGATGCCTATACGGTCGCCAGGTCTGAATGGTTTTTTCCGTGTAACCGTTTTCATTCAAAACTAGCGCTATTTTTCTCTCCACCTCCTCCTTCTTGTGAGTTGTCAGATTTCTCGCGGTACGCACCAAGTTTCTGATCACATTACTCTTCATGAACAATGGGTGACAGCTACGCGAGTGTAGTACGATTGATTTTGACGCAGGCTTCGTATACCATGCAGTCTGATTATACACGAGGCACTTCTACTCTTTCTACTACACAGGACATCACGCCATCTTCACGACAGCATCCCGAGCATGACTACGAGCATAATGCACAAGAATATCTCAGACAGTGCAGAAAGGAAAATCAGGGAAGCTTTGGAGATAAGACGTTTCTCGCCGCCCATGAACAACCGAGAGGAAATGAGAGAAGCTTGAGATTATTGGCATCGAGTAGTGATTAGAGTTTGATAAGCAACAGCTGACGATTCATTTGACATCGCAGGCCACTTCCGTCGCATTGCTGTCATTGGTTGTCCTTGTGGGTCTCTAGCCGGTTGCCGAAGAAAGAACACCTTCCAGCTTCACTCACTTGTGCGTTCTCACTCTCTTAATCACTTTGAACGCTACTCAATTTGACGTGTGTTGATGTGGTGCTTTTATAGTTGCCTGATGAAGGGTTGATAACCCGAAACGTTGCGGATAAAGAGAATAATCAATATTTCTCGTCGCACAACAGCTTCTTTATCTATTATCATCGACTACAATGAAGCTGAGGAACCCTGCTATCTAAAATGATCTCAAGTACCTACAACGGCAATACCATTTTTGTAGAGATACTTTTAAACTTATGTTAAATTATGTGAGCTATCATCAGCACGCTCTCTATCTCGACTTGACCCCCGTATTCATCCGTAATATGTTGAGCCGATTTGATGCCGATCGGAATCACACTGTACGTCATGCTGTAAATGACCTGAGGAGAGCTCTCCTTTCATCTGCTCTCTCAAGACAGAAGCGTACCCGGTCGCAGTGCATACGAAACAAAGTCACCCTAAGAACAACGTTACGAAGCCGAACAACTGATCAATGTTGGGAACTACTGTGTCAATATCATGGTCAGGCATGTGATGTCTTAAAAGCAACGACGAGGGCTAAACTAAGACACAAACTGAATGAGTTGCGAAGTCACTATTTACCATCTCGCACTTTTATCCTCCCCAATGCTATACCTCCGCGGCGATGCACCATAATTGACGAAGGCGTCATCGACAATGAAGTAGAAGCAACATTAAACCTTGGTCCGGGTTTCGCTCCTCGTCCTCTCCTCGATGAGAAGCTAAAGACGGAGGTCACAACTGCTTTGCAACGGTGCGCATATACCCAAAGGTGGAAAGAGCAAATTGGTTCTAGTGTACCCACTCGTCAAGAACATCTAGTTGCAAATATGACATTTCCACGAAAACAGGCGTGTGCCCCTACCATTACCCCAAGATGGACAGCAAGATTAGCGGTGCTAGAATCTGACCTGCTCCAAATTGTTGACAACCATCGCAGGCGAAGTACACCAGACATAATGGCAACACTGAAACGAGCTGGCCTGCTAAAGGCTCTTCGGCTAAAATCAACATTGTGATTTTCCGTCGGTGATAAATGCGGTGGATTTGTAGTCATGACACGTGAGAGAGACATGGCGCTGTGTCAAGAATTACTATCTGATCGAGAAGTGTACTCAATTTCAACAGCAAACGAGTACAACAACAGTTTGAAGCAACTGAACTCGACGATCAAACAGGTTCTGGACCAGAAAGTGGAGAAAAATATAATGAAACGCCCTATTTCGGCGCACCCCACCATGCCTACTTATTACCAGTTGATCAAGACTCATAAACTGCCCGCCAACAGCACGAGGGAACCGTTAAACCGTAATTACGCACACCCTGGTGCAGGGCACCGACTCTCGGGGCACCTCCCTAGGTGTAGCCAGACCCTGCTGCTGTCCTTGCCCCGCCTTGTGCGTTGATTCACATGCGTTGACTGACGCGCGCATTTCGAAATTAGATGAATCATCTGGAACACTGATGAGCATCTGGGCTTCCTGCGAGAATCAACTGCTTCTTTTCTTCTAGTTAGCATCAACTTACTCTTCTCTACAGAATAGATTTTAATAGCAAGATTTCTCCTGTACTTAGGTGTTGAGTGCATCGTCGCAGCTTCAACAAAAAAATGTTTGACGCTTCTATAAAAATTGTTCTTTTACATGAAGATTTTTTACGAAACCGAAATTGAATCAGTCGCACTGAAATTTCTTCATTGATCTTTAAAAGGGATTACTGTTAGTCAGCCTGGCCATTCCCAATGAAATTTACTTAACTAGAGCCGTTTTTGATGTAGAATCCGGCTGTGGTCTTTGCGGCAGTCCTTCGGCCAATTTTTGTACCTATTGCACCTCCCAAAACGCGCATTTCTCTTCGGAAAATCCGGAAACGGACCTCACAATTGTGTTTAGCGCCCAAAACTACCCGCCCCCCCCCATCAACGTTCGGGTGAAGGCACATTTTCCAAATTTTGCACAGACTGATAGTGTTTTAGACCTTGAAGGCAGTGTTCACGATAAATAATGTGTTTAAGTTTCCAGTGGGAATGGGTAGTGGAGGGGCACACTGTAACGTTGACATCGAAAGAAAGCATGAAAACGAGCCAGGAAAAGCGCCGAAAGAGCCCGAAGTTGCCACTTCGAGCGCAAGGCAAACCCCAAAAGCGCAACACACGCCCACCGACGTGAACAAATGAATGCTCGTGATCGTGAAATGAGCGATGATTTCCTAGCATTAGCCCCGTTCTTCCCTTCATTCTCAACTTCTCTCTTTACTCAGGTCAGCTCGCATACATCGGCTGCAAAAGACGGAAGTTACAAGCCTCGGACAACTCGTCCACCATGTTTCCTTAGCTCATACTTTGAGGGACCATAACTCTGTTCCCAGAAGATCTTGTATGATTTCATAGACATCATTGGAATCAGCATGGGGCCGTTTTGAAGATAGGCGGGAGAACAGAAAAAGGATTTTTATCGCGAACACTGCCTTGAAGGCAGGGTCCGGGCAGAATTTCGATTCTGAGATTTTCCGCTGAATCTGTGCTTCTGGCCCAGGTAGTGCGTTAAAACCGGTCTTCTCCAAGTTATTCCAGCCACTTCCGTTAGCCGATGATCCAGAAAAGTCAGAAAAGTGTGGCCAACGTCCATATTTTAGCGGTTGTCCACGCATTCTTCAAAAGTGCTGTGTAATTATCGGTCATTTCAGTCATGATTATCATGCTGTAAATACCGTAATCCCTGACTTTCCGGCTGTTTTCTCCAGAAATGCGGACCTAGAGTTTGTGAAAATTTTGGGCGGTGTCCAGCTAGACCAGCCCAATCTATCTAACCCGAATTTCAGGGTGGTGTCAAAATCGGACCGGACCTTGCCTTTCAAGCCCCTTTTACGCTTGCCCGACCGACGTCGGACGACTCGTTGTCGAATGTGCAATATCTATCTACCCTATCCTATCCATCTTATCTATCTTAGATTAATTAGCACATATGATAAGGAGTCATCCGACTCCGGTCGGCCCACTATGAAAGGGGCTTTATGTATTTTGGTTGAGCGTTTATTTATTGCTCCAGCGGCTGCAGAGGTTTGGTTTTGCCCACGCCTTGTGATTAATTAGAATTTTATAAATTAGTTAGTAAAATTGTTAAAACTAATTTTCCGGAGATTTCTTCCTGGACATGAGCGAAGGGGTTCAGAAGACACCAGCTGACAAAATTTGAGCCAAATCGGTTCACAAATAACAAAGTTGTGCGCCCGAAAGCTTAAGAAATTTTTATGGTGTGCGCCGTAGTCAGTGGGCCGTAGGCCGTGTGCCGTCACGCTTTTTATTCTTGAGTGTCTCATTAACAACCAATGCCAATGGTTGCAGAAGGTCAATTGGGCAGGCAGGTAAGTTGGTAGGGGGTACGTAGACTCATGAATAATCGATTTGTAAGTGAGTGAGGATTCAGATGACGTCATCAGGAAGTCCTGAAATATGCATACTCGGACAGAAAATAGGGCTGACCGCTCGTAACAATAGTACCGACCTCGGGATCGGCGACGTACCGACCGCATCATTGCTAGCGTTCCGACCGGTATTCAGCCGCGGTCAGTACGAAAGTGAGCGCGTTCCGAACGCAAATCTGCATCACGGCGCTTTGCGTTCGGACCGCGGGCAAGTATGATATCATGGCGCCCTTCCGATGGGAGGGGCTCAGAACAGCGCAATACGCCAACAGGAGATCCTACAATCATGGTGCCCACTACTGGCTATTACAGTATGAAATAGCCAGTACTGGATATCACGATTGGGGGACTCGATGCTAGCGTATTGCATAACAACATAACACGAAGATGATAAAACACAAATTTATTACCAAATTAATCACTTGATGGTACATCAGTTAGTAATGAAACGATAATTGTGAAACAAATTGTGTTTGCTCACAATATTGGCTAACGGTTATACATAAAAATATGCAACGAAATACATTACATGATCGAGTTCACAAGTTTCCAAAAAATGACTTCAAATACTTGAATAAAAAAACGAATTGGAAGTATGGACATTTGGATTTCAGAATCCGAAAATAGTGCACGTGGGTGTGATTATAAATGTCAAATATTCGAAAAAACAAGTGAAAATAAATTTTAGTAACTTGAAACGTATTTACTCGAACTGCGCATTCCCTTTTTGTGTCCTATCCAGTCAAGTGATTCATATTTTGAATGTTATTACTGTAAAAATCTAATCCGCATTCATTTATTGTGCTTCCACGGTGTTACATGAAAATTATGTTTCGAACAACACGATTTCCAATTATTTCAAATCATCTTTCAAAAATTGTGAACCCTAAAAATAAAATTTTTACAGCGCACAAAAGTAAAGTCATCAAAACTGAGAATCCAAGTGGTAACTGATCAATGTTTTCCAAGGACACAGATACCCAGAGCGCGTTTTAAAAATTTAGCTAACTATAAGACTGACTTCCCTACAGCATTCGAGGTTCCCTACAGCAAAGAAGCGAAATCGATATCATTAAACGAGATAATGGTAGTTGGGCATATTATAAGGCTAGTAGAACTTACAAATATCTCCCCATGTGAAACTAAGTGGGCATCTACAAAACCCGCACTAAGTTTTGTAAAAACGGGGAGCATCTGGCACACTTGGCAAAAAAAGGCCGATGCATGTAACCTTTTTGAATAGTGATTTTTTTCGAATTCTGAAAACGCTAGCATATTCGCAGATAAAAAAAGCTACCCAAAGGCAGCGTTCACGATGATCATCCTCGTTGACTTTCCACAGTGAAATGATAGGCGAGAAGGATCCTAGGCTTCCAGTGTCGGAAGAACGGTAGAAAACGAGCCAGGAGCGGCAAAATAATGGCTACTAACAAGGGTTTTGGTGCCCCAGACACGGCTGGTGCCCCAGATCCGCCTCTCGGAATGAACAAATGAAGACTCAGATTACAGGAATGATCAAGTCAAGGAAGTGCTGATAAGTGAGCTGTTTGCTTCATTGCACTGATAGGTATCATCCTCCTAGCGGTCAATTCCTCCACGCTCAAAAATCAACGTAAACAATAGAGAGCCTATTTTTGCTCAAAAACTCGTCTTTCGGTCCTTTTTGCTATATAGCATGCCTTGCTATATAGGGCACCAGACCTTCCGCGAGCCGTGGAGATATCGGAAGTGAAATTTATCGTGAACCCTGCCTTTCATTATGCGACTTTTAGGCCGAAGATCCCTAAATTCGCTTTGTTTTTGAAGGGAATAGTTTTTTCAACCGTTTTTCAAAAGCATCGCGCGCGGCGAAATGCGGCGATATTTTGAGCTGTGTCTGTAAAAGTAGTGGAAGAGCAATCTGTATGCTTTCTTCATAAATTAGGTGTAAATGAGAGAAACTCAAGGTTTGTTTGTGTTGAATTTTCGAAAACTTTCAATTAAGAGTACGGGGTTCTCGCAACGAAACTCCGACTTTTCATGTAGTTCTTAAGCGTGTTCAATGAAGGATTTCGAGAATTCAACCAGCTTAAACCTCGAGATTCTCAACTGCACCGAATTTATGAAGAAACCATACAGATCGCTCTCCCATTACTCTTGCAAATACCGCTCAAAATTTCGCCGCACTTCGCAGCGCACGAAGTTTTTATAAACAATCGCAAAATAAATTTCCTTCAAAAACAAAGCGATTTTAGGGATGGTCGGCCCACAAGTCGCATATTTAAGTAGCAATTTCATGTGTGAGTATGACAGCGTTTTCAGTAGTCAAAAAAGTCTTCCTTCAAAAAAGTTACATGCAATAGACGTTTTTTTGCCAAGTTTGCCAGATGCTCCCCGTTTTTACAAAACATAGCGCGAGTATTGTAGCTCTCCCATTCTTGCCATTTTTCTCAGCCGATTTTTGTCGATACATTCCACAAAATGATGACTTTTCACTTTGAAAGGCTGGAGTAACCGATCTCGGAATGTACGGAACATTGTTATTGAAATAACACTTTAATTAGCCAAATTGGAAGACACTCTCTAAATATTGAAAAATTTGTGAATGTTATAGGTACAATACCGCCGCTATCTAAGGGTAAAAAATATGCGAAGTGGGCAACGAAAGGCTTATATCAAAGTTTGGCATAAATTTTGAGTGCTGAATATTTTAGTCCCGCCTAATACCTACAACTGTCACAGCAAAGTTCTGAAAAAAATTTAGTCGGGGAAAATCTATAGTCCCGGAAAGTGTTACAGACCTAGCTTCGCTACGACGGCCTCTGCAAAGGTAGTGCGCAGAAACTTAACGGGATCATCGTACTGTAGTGCAGCATTTCCTAGAACAATAATCTCACTGGATTCAACTGTGAAACCGTAACGCAAAGCGCAAACCTCGCTATGTAATCTTCGATCTGTTCCATCTGGTTTCAGCGTCGTCGCTTCGAGCCTTCCCATGCGAAATCTCTCAGAAATTTCAGGAAAATAGAACCTATTCAAGTCGCAAACGTCGTGAGCCTATGTTGCAAACGCAGATTTATCAGTTCGCTGTGTTAAGACTGTAGCAACAAGTATGAGGGTAGCTTATTATTGAAAATGCTGCTTTGTGAATTTCATGTCAAGTGTACACACTATGCACATTTTATGCATACATTAAGATGTAAAAGCTTCTTCTCAACTTAAAGGCAGCATACACGCTCGTAAACGTGGTTGAGATTGACTTACTTGACTTAATCGGTTGGCTTTCGCCTGACGCGGTCATTCCGCATCTTCACCGAGGTATGCCGTCCTAGAAGTCAGCCGTGTCCATTTTTCACGGTCTTCAGCCACAATTTGAACACATTCCATCCAGCTGTCACTATTCCATTTCCTGCGAAACGAAACATCGCGCCTGAACTGTCTTTCGATGCCGAGTGACTTTAAATCCTCTTTAACCACATCCGTCCAGAACTTTCGCCTACGCCCAGGTGGCCGTTTCCAGACAGGATTTGGAAGCATTTTTAAAGCGTGTTGTACGAGACGATCCGGCGTTCTTCTTAGTATATGCCCGAGCAGTCGAAGTCGACTTTCCATTGCTGCTTGAGATGGCGTTAGGAGATGCTGGCACCTCCCTCGTGTCAAGCGTTGATGTACTGCGTCGATTTCCTTGTAAAGGTCTTCGTTATGGCATACACGCGGCCAGAAATATCCAAGCAAACGCCTAAAAGCTTCCTCTCCGTGCAATCCAACCTTTCCATCTGCGTTTTCGGTGCTGCCCACGTCTCCGATCCGTACATCATGATAGGGCGAATAGCGGATAGGTAGACGCGCAACTTGACTTCCTTCGCGATGGTGGTAGACCACAAACACTTGGTTAGAGAATTGAATGCAGACGTAGCTTTCGCACATCGTTGTCGAATATCCGCTGCATAACTACCGGATGGTGGTTGAGATAACTACGTGAATCGAACCGTATGGCTTACAACATAATGCTTACGCATTTTGAAGTGTCAAAAATGACCCACAATGCAGTTACACGAGTTAGAAGTTGGCCCCGCCCTGTATTTTCACGCCCCCTGTATTTGCCCTTTTCCTCCAACGCAGGGTTGCTGGGCCATCTTCGCCGTCAGTGACGTGTGTGGTTCACTTGTTAGGCAATCTACCAACAGTACCGACGGTGAATATGACCCAGCAACCTTCCGTTGCAGGAAAAGGGCAAATACAGGAGTCGTGAAAATACATTGCGGGGCCAATTTCTAACTCATGTAGCGGCATTGTGGGTCGTTTTTGACACTTCAAAATGCGTAGGCGTTGTAATCTGGGCCATACCATTCTATTTCCGTAGTTATCTCAATCACGTTTACGAGCGTGTATGCTGCCTTTAAAGGCAGCAGACACGCTCAAAAACGTTGTTTGGATAACCACTGGGGTCGTATGGCCCCTACTAGAACGCTCGTGCCGTTGGAAGCGTCGAAAACTAGTCTAAACTACTAAATTTGTGCAATGCAATTCGAAAAATTTCGTCAACCCCGCCCACGAGCTTCGACAACCCCGCCTCCACATACGAACTCGTCCAGATTGATTCTTTGAATACAGTCACTGTGGCTGGTTTTTGAAGCTTACAAATAGGTGAGCGTTCTAGTACAGGCTGCAGGACTCTATCGACTCCGCAATCTCAAGTCTATCGGCTTTGCACACCTACAACGTCGCTCCAAATTTTTTCTCAAATCCCAAAGCACTTTTTTTGCTGTTGTGCGTACTCCTGGCTAAGCTCCTCCCACTTTTCGAAACATTAAAAACACTACCTAGAAACCCTTACACACATCCAACGACAATGCACACCTTATTTCAACTTCTACGCACTTTTTGCCCTTGTGCCCTGAAGCCCCGCTCACTTTCGGTACATTGAAAACTTGCCTCCGAAGCCTTCACACACCTCGAGCCTGATTCTCCACGCTTTTCCAACTTTCAAAGCAATTTCTTGCCGTTGTGCGCACTCCTTCCGAAGCCCCGCCCACTTTCCGGAACAGTGAAAACTTGCCTTCGAAACCCTTGCATACCTCCAGCGCTGATCCCAACACTTTTTCGAATTTCAAATCATTTTCTTGCCGTTGCGCGCACTCTTGACGAAGCCCCGCCCACTTTCCGGAACATTGAAAACTTGCTTTCGAAACCCTTGCATACTTCCAGCGCTGATCCCAACACTTTTTCGAATTTCAAAGCATTTTCTTGCCGTTGTGCGCACTCTTGACGAAGCCCCGCCCACTTTCCGGAACATTGAAAACCTGCTTTCGAAACCCTTGCATACCTCCAGCGCTGATCCCAACACTTTTTCGAATTTCAAAGCATTTCCTTGCCGTTGTGCGCACTCTTGACGAAGCCCCGCCCACTTTCCGGAACATTGAAAACCTGCTTTCGAAACCCTTGCATACCTCCAGCGCTGATCCCAACACTTTTTCGAATTTCAAAGCATTTTCTTGCCGTTGTGCGCACTCTTGACGAAGCCCCGCCCACTTTACGAAACATTGAAAACTTGCTTTCGAAACCCTTGCATACCTCCAGCGCTGATCCCAACACTTTTTTCGAGTTTCACAGCACTTTTTTTGCCGCTGTGCGCACTCCTGTCCAAGCCCCGCCCACTTCCGGTCAATTTCCTGTGACACCTTTAGGGCTTCCTACTTGTTTCCCCCAAAGCTACCCACCCAACAGAATCCCTACACACCTTCCACAACATTCTGCACATGCCTTCATCAACCGACGGTCAACACCCGTTTTCAATAAGTATTATTGTTAATCTTGTTAATAACATAGCGTAAACAACGCAGGTAACCATAAAAAGGGGTGTACACACAGGAGACACAAGGGGAACACAGAGCCATACAGTGGAAAGAAAGAAAAATAAAGAAGATTATTAAAAAAGCGAGATGACACGGAAACTGCAGCAGAAAAAATCTACGATTCAGGCGTGAAGTTGAATGTGTCCTCGCCGCTACACACCATGCATTTTCCCTCACGTCTGCGCGCGGTTGGTCCTAAAGTTGCGCGGTTTCTGCCCGGTTTGCAAAGTTGCGCGCGGTCCGAACGGAAAGAGGTGGGAGCTGTGAAAAGGGCAAAAGCGGTCGGAACGCTCGCATCTTTTCAAGATCGTACTGACCGCGTGCTTTGCCCGCGGTCAGCCCTATTCTGTTTTTTGCGAGCGGTCGAAACGGTTCTTGCGCGCGGTCGGTACTAAGGGCGAAAACTTGCGCGCGGTGAAGCCTATTTCCTGTCCGAGTAGGGCTTCTGATGACGTTATCAGAACGTCGTGAAAAGTGCTATGGGCTTCTGATGACGTCATCGGGACGTGGTGAAAAATCGATAGGGCTTCAGATGCCGTCATTGGGACGTCGTGAAAAGTGCATAGAGCTTCTGATGACGTCATCGGGACGTCGTGAAAAATCGATAGGGCTTCAGATGACGTCATTGGGACGTCGTGAAAAGTGCATAGGGCTTCTGATGACGTCATCGGGACGTCGTGGAAAATCGATAGGGCTTCAGATGACGTCATAAGGACGTCGTGGAAAGTTGATAGGGCTTCAGATGACGTCATCAGGAAGTCGTGAAAAGTGCATTGGGATTCTGATGACGTCATTGGGACGTCGTGAAAAGTGCATAGGGCTTCTGATGATGTCATTGGGACGTCGTGAAAAGTGCATAGGGCTTCTGATGATGTCATTGGGACGTTGCGAAAAGCCCATAGGGCTTCTGATGACGTCATCGGGACGTCGTGCAAAGTGAACTAGGCCCCAGATGACGTCTCAGGACGTCGTGGAAAAAGCATAGGGCTTCAGATGACGTTATCAGGACGTTGCGAAAAGCCCATAGGGCTTCAGATGACGTCATTGGGACGTCGTGAAAAGCACATAGGGCTTCTGATGACGTCATAAGGACGTCGTGGAAAGTGCATACGGCTTCAGATGACGTCTCAGGACGTCGTAGAAAATGCATAGGCTTCATTGTTGCGTGCACAAGAAGCTGATTATTTACTGATTATCATATAAGTTTAAGCTAATTTCTAGAAATTGAAAATATTTCTGGGGTGTTTCTACGTAATATCAAGAAATTCTATCAAAAAGGGGTCTTCCAAGCGAAAGTGGTTTGGTTGCATGACAAACGTTTCAACAAAAAAGAGAACAATAGGAAAGTGGGGCGAGGAGAATCCACAAAAAAATGATCAAAATTTTCTAGAAGTTAGGGCGGCGAGGGAGGCGAGAGTGATTTCCTCGCGTCCCTGCCTGAATGATCGACGAAACAACAGGTAACCGAATGAAAGGTAGGAACACTTACCTTACCGTCCCATTAGCTGACGGCCTGCCGAGGCTGACCTCGGAGCCGCTGTGGGTGCCATGGGGAGATGTGCATCACGAACAACTGCTTTCCACGCAGAGCGATCCAGTGCCATTAGTCTAGCATCAGCCACAGACAGTCTGCGTCTCGCCAAATCATCCTCAACTTGCTTAATCCAAGTCTTTCTGGGCGCCGATCGCTGCACTTTCCATTCCACCGGTCGTTGTCTGAAGAGCAACTGGTGAGGCAGGCGTTCTATTGGCATGCGGCAAACATGACTAAACCAGCGCAACCTAAGCTTTCTGACTTCGCATTCGATCGGGGGTTGGTCCTCGCAACGTAAGCGATTATTCTCATTCGTGACATGGTCGCGTAAGGACACGCGAAAAATCCGTCGGAGACATCGCATCTGAAAAACTTCGAGTTTCTGAAGATTCGAATTCAGCAGCGTCCACGTCTCAGCTCCATACAGCAAAACTGGCACGACAAGCGAACGGTAGATCCTCATTTTCGTTCCAATGGCTACGTTTGGACGCCTCCATAAGCACCAGTCTAGTGCTCCGAATGCAGAAGCAGCTTGACCAATCCTGCTAAGAACTTCAGCTGAGGAGGCGACCTTGCTTTGTTGAATGACGGAGACAAGGTACTTGAAACGATCCACTTGCTCAATCTGGGCATCATGGAGGGTGACTGCAGCTGGTGACCCATCACCTGTCATCACCTTCGTTTTGTCGGCATTTATCGCAAGACCATATGAGCTAGCTGTTGGCCCGATCTGGTGCAGAATGTCGGTAGCCTCGCCAGAATTGTTAGCAAGAACATCGCTGTTGTCAGCGAACATTTGGTCGGTTACGAAATGATTATCACCAAATTGGACTCCTCGCCGGCCATTGAAAACTTTCCGCATGATAGCGTCAACTACTGCATTAAACAGCAAAGGAGACGCAACACATCCCTGTCGCACACCATTTCGAATCGGGAATGAGGCGGAAAGTTCCTTCTGTACGCGAATGCTAGTGCATGAGCCTGTATAGGTCTCTTGAAAAAGACGCACGATCTTTTCCGGTACGCGTTCCGAGCGTAAAGACAGCCACAAAGCCGGCCAAGAGACGCTATCAAATGCCGCGCGGAAATCGATGAAGACAACAACTGTGCGCTTGGCGCATCGTATGCGTTATTCAAGAATCTTCCTGATGGTGAAAATTTGATCACAGCATCCACGACCAGGACGGAAGCCTGCTTGCTCTTCTCTGGCTACAGTTTCCCGACGCTTTTGAAGACGCTGCTGCAGAATCCTAGTGAACACTTTGCCAGTGATGGACAGCAAGCTATGACCGCGATAGTTTTTGCATTGACTGCTGTCGCCTTTTTTCAGCACAGGTACTATAATCGCTCGTTTCCACGACGCAGGAATTTTCTTAGTACGCCATATTAGCTGCAGTAGTAAGAGTAGACGGCACATCAAAGTATCTCCACCAGCTTTTAAAGCTTCTGCAGTTACCATGTCCACACCAGCAGCTTTTCCCGACTTTAGTATCTTCACAGCAGCAGCAACTTCTTCCATGGATGGTGGGGCGTCTCAAACGATCACATGAGGTTAAGCAAGGGTCGGCGTAGCAATAGTATGAGGCTCGTCACTCCGGTACAATCCTTCAAAAAACTCCTTCCAACGCTCGAGACGTTCTGTGGACGATCGGACGAAGGAGCCGTCAGCCTCCCTGATATTGTCGCTTGTGACCTTGGTTTTGCCACTTTTTGCTCTTAAAGTTGAGAACAGTGTGGGGAAGTCATGTATTGATGATGCTTGCTACGTTTCTTCTGCAACTATGTTCCAGTACGCCTCGCGCTCCAATTTCAGCTGCCGTCGAACTTCACGATTCAACTGGACGTACGAATTGTGGTTGACAAGCTTTGCCTTCTTTCGTTGATCTACGAGTTCTAGACATCTATCCGAGATCCACGGTTGCGTCCTCTGTCTGACGGGAGAACATATGTTTTCAGCTTAACTGCAAACTACTCTAGAGAACTGCCCTTCTTCTGCATTCACTTCATCGTGCACCATTAAAGGCAGTGGTCGCGCTTAAATAAGCTCGTCTTCTTTTCCTCTCTAAACCTTTTTCTGGGTATAGAGTAGTAGAACCTATAAGAAAAATTTGCGAAAAAACGCTGTTCTGGGTCAAATTCGAAGCCTGAACTTTCTTGTCTTTTGATGGTGGACGAGCCCACCCCACATCATCGGCATCGATGATCTCTAATATCAAGAACATCAGCTGGCCTGAAATTGAATTTCAATCAATGAACCTCCGGATTTGTGTACACATCTAGTCAAAAACATTGACTGAAGTGCTTGCTTACATTGTTCAACTGTTTTATTGAATAAATCTGCATTTATTTCTTCCTCTGAGTGTCGATGATTTTGGACTGCTTGGCATGAGACTGTGATCTTTCTGTGCACGTGTGCACGAACTGGAACTTTAGGGTCTTAATAACTCTAATTCTAGCCCGTTTTTCACCGCGCTACCTTCATAGTTTTTGAACTGTTTTTGATCTAAGCTGATTTTTGTAGTTTTTTCGATAACGTTTTTCATCGTTACCACTGCCTTTAACGAAGAGAATCGGTTTGACAGCTTCAACTGGAATCGCTGCACACACTCTGGCTCCTTCAACTTCGACCAATCCCGTTTTGGCTGCGACGCCGATTGAGACTTGACACGTTGGAGCTTGAGCCTGACCTTAGCACAGAGAAAATGATGGTCAGAACCACAGTCAGCGCCACGCTTCACACGCACGTCCTGCAATGATGACCGGTAACGCGTATTGACGAGAATGTAGTCTAGCACAGCTGAGTCCTTGCCATTCCGTGCACGCCAGGTGAGTTGATGCTTACGAGGATGCTGGTAATGACTGTTCCCAACTAATAGTCCATTGCTTGCGGCGAACGACAGTAGACGCATACCGATTTCATTGACTTCACCTAGTTCGTATAGGAAGGTAGGAAATAGGCTAGAAGGAACTAAACAGAGAAACAACACTGATAACTGCCTACATTACGAATGTTAACTAACATTAGCAGTAGTACTGAAACCTAGGGGAGCATTCTGATCTACAATAGCCGGATTTCAGCACAATGTAACCTACAATACTTAACATTAGTTACGCTTCTTTCCTAACGGCCTAGTTGAATCCTCCGAGTAAGCCACCCTGTTAATAAAAGCCCGGCGATAGGACGTCCACATGAAAATCCATGAATCCGGCAGTAGGAGGTCGTCAGCTGAACCTTTCGGGGCTTCAGTTAAGTCATGCCGCCGTCTCCTAATCCGGTGCTATGAGGTCTACAGCCAGAACTTTCGGTGTGATACCAGGTTCTGTCGCGCTGAAATCGCCTCAGCTGATGTGCTCTGTGACTACACCTCAGAAACCTGCTGTCGACATTTGAGTTTGCTCAGAAGGCTCCATGAACTCCCTAGGGTATAACAAACGAATGGCGCTCGTGTTCCGGAAGGCAGCACCTTCATGCAATGTATAGGAAAACGTCAGCTGTATAGCTGAGCCCGCTATATAGTCCGAACGTTGCCTGTGTATACTCGAAGTCTGCTGGGTTTAGTGGAAGCTGGAGCACCAACGAGCAGGTACCAACAGACTTGCAGACACACCCCCGGAACTCCCTTGATTAGGTTAAACATCAGGTTCCCGACTTTACATACAGCTCAACTACGCATTGCCGTTCAGTACGCAAAGTGCACGCTTTTTGCGAAAGCGTGCTGCGGCACGGTTGCGAGTATCCTCAGGGGTGTGAGATCATCCGTGCGGAGGGATCACCCGGGCACCAAGGGCAGAAACGGCCCGGGTGATCCCACATCCCTGTCTGAGAATATTCGCAACCGCTCCACAGCACTCCTTCGCAATCACGGTGCACTTTGCGGACTGGACGGCAATGCGGAGTTGTACGGTACGATAACAAAGTTAAGTTTCACTGGAAAGTTTGATATGTAGTTTCAAATCACGCATTGCATCATAAACGCTTTGGAACACTACTATGCGCTTGTGTTTTCAGGTACTGCTTTTTTCGCAACCAAACGCTGCTGATCTGGGAGAGTATCTTCAACCCTTTCATATGAACATTCCGACGTTGGCGGAGTCGTTTGGAACAGACGTCTATGCTTTCGACTACTCTGGGTAAGTCTTTGAAAAAACAGTAGTCTTTGAGAAATGAATGGTCCTGCCTCGCTCTTTGATTGTGTTTAGAAAGCAATCGGCGAAACGTCTTCGCGACTTCAGCGTGCATCTCCATTGACTTCTTTCGAACTCTGTTTTACGTTTCCTTCGAAAAATTGAGCAACTATTCGGAACACATCGTGGTGGAACGCAGACAAAAAATTCTCACTGCGTTTCAAACCCGATCAAAAAAATCAAAATGTGATTTCCACGCAGCTACATTGTACATATAGCGCTGTAGGACAACATGTTGTATTTGAAGATTGCACAGCCACGTAAAAATTGTGTTTTGAACTTATCTTTTGAATCGGATAAGCCTTCTCCTAATGATCATAGACCCCGTCGCAGTTGATCACTGCCAGCAAAAGACGTTCCAAGCCGGCTGCGGCCGGCCTGAGACGCCCTGAGCTGGCTTGAGCCGTCTAAAACTAGTTTCAGCCTGTCGTAGTTGACCGTATCTAAACCGATAATGAACCATTCCGTCGATGCTGTTTTTCTTTATTTTCGATTCGGAAGTGTACACAACCTTAGGGGGAACGGTACAGTTTTAGAAAATTTTCAGTATTGAGCAGGTCAAACCATTCTTTTTGAATCTCATAAGTGCCGTTAATTAAGAAGGTAGCTGCCGAAAACTTCCGGATTGAGAAATTTTTCAAACTTGCAGATGTCCAGCAATCTCTTGAAATTGTGCGGATTTCATGAATTCAACGGCGGAAATTCCGGAAAACCTTCGAATTAAGCGATTTCTGAATTTAAAGGCAGTGTTCACGTGTTTTGTTATACTTCTGCCTTGCGAGGTTTTTTACGATGGAACTTTATGGAGCGGCCTGACGTTTCGACGTTACCGTCGTCTTCAGAGGCCTTAGCGTGACGCAAGATTGGAACATGAACTACCCGATCAAGCGCCCAAACCGCCGAGGCATTTTCGATGTGCCCTCAGAGCCGGAAAAAACCTCTCAATCTGTAAGAAGCACTCACTCTTTGTTCCACCGGTGATACAGGAAAACCACTCTCGACTGACCAAGTAAGGAATGAACTTGACTAAGTGCAGGGCGCGTAATCTGAAATCGCGCTCAACACTCAGATAAATGGTCGGTCTACAGCTCGCGTAGTGGAATATAAGGCAAAAAGTCATTCGTTATTGATAGGAATTCGTTGCGATTGTTGATGCGTGGATTTCTTTCGAAAATCCAGAACGCCTCCAAGGCTTTTCTTGCTGATATGTTCGCCTCAACTGATAAGATCGTGCACTTCACTTCATAATCAGCTCCGTGATGGGGACCATTTCGGCGCCTGCCTAGCGGTGTTGAGAGGTTCACTCTCCTCTTCCCAGCCAGCTGTTCTTTAACTCGTATTAATAGCATCCTCCTAGTCTCACCGATGTTGGTGGAATTGCAGGCAAGGCATTCTAGTTGGTAGATAACACCTGTTGTTGAACAATCCCCGATCTTTCCATATGGGCAGATGATGCAGTCATTTGATGAGCAACGTTTGTCGTAGAGTCTATTCCGCACAAGTTGTCGTTTAAAGTTTTCATTAGGGATGTTGACAAGAATGACGTCATTTTGTAACTGTGCCCTCACGATACTTCGTTGTATTGCTGCGCTGTGTTTATCAGAAACAAATGGGACACAGAGAGACAACTTCCCTTGACGCGATCGTTGTTCCCGACTCCTGTGGGGTTGACGATTCCTTTGTACAGCAGGATAGCCATTCACGGCTGCAACCTCTGATGCCAACCTTAGTGACTCTTGGAGTTCATCTCCATCCGTGCATATCCGCCTTACCGTTCGGAACATGTTTCCCACCACCGCCCGTTTTACTGCAATTGGATGAGCCGACTGGGAATGGACGATCATGTTTTACGAGCTCGGCTTCCGATACCATTTAACAAGAACAATTCCGTCAGACAGTTTGATCTGTGCATTCAGGAAAGGAAGCCAAGCGTCGTGCGGAGTTTCCCTTGTGAGTGTGATGATAGGGGATTGTTCATTCAATAGGCGGAAGCATTCGTCCATCTCGGACTGCGTCGATGTCACAATGTAGCAGTCGTCTATATATCTACAGTACAACAGCGGTCGACGTTCAAGCACGAGCTCTTCTACTTTGCTCATGAAACATATCGCGAGCACGGGTGCTAAGCGTTGACCCATGGCTAGGCCTCTCAGTTGTGAGAAATATTCGCCTGACCACACAAATATGTTACAGCACAAACATTCTTTGATCAGGGTCAGTGATCAGTGTTCACGATAAAAAATGTGTTTCGGTTTCCACTAGGGATGGGTAGTGGAGGGGCACACTGTAAAGTTGACGTCGAAAGAACGCAAGAAAACGAGCCAGGAAAAGCTCCAAAAGAGCCCGAAGTTGCCACTTCGAGTGCAAGGCAAACCCCAAAAGCGTAACACACGCCCACCGACGTGAGCAAATGAATGCTCGAGATCGTGAGAGAAGCGATGGCTTCCGATCAATAACCCCGTTCTTCCCTTCATTCTCAACTTCTCTCTTTACTCAGGTCAGCTCGCATACATCGGCTGCAGAAGACGGAAGTTACAAGCCTCGGACAACTCGTCCACCATGTTTCCTAAATCAATTTTTGAGGGACGATAACTCCGTTCCCAGAAGGTCTTGTACGATTTCAGAAACATCATTGGAATCAGCATGGGCCGTTTTCAAGATAGACGGGAAAACAGAAAAACGATTTTTATCGTGAACACTGCCTTTAAGCACCTCGTTCGAGGAGGTATTACACCTGGTTCGTTATCACGATAATTCTGTTGAAAGACTTTCTGAAGGTTTCAATAAAAAATGATTATCCTTACATATCAGTGTGGGGTATGAAAAAAAAGTGTCAGTGCGAACACTAAGCCAGAAACTGAGGAGATCTTGGTAATGATATTATCAGTGCATAGCTGTAAAAAGGACTACTTTCGGTTTGTATACGGTAGAATCTGAGATTTTTCGGCCTCAAGCGCTAGAAATAAAGACCCGCAGTAAACCCGACGAAAAATTCAGTTGGAACTGACTGAACTGAGTCCAAGTTCTGAAAAGAACTCAGACGAGGTGGCACACATTTCAGACATATGTGTTGAAGGATAGTGACCTAGGCTGAGTGAGAAAAGTCAGCAACAAATAAGAAATCAGTCAGAGCTGACTGAGTGGACGCAGTCAGCTCTGACTGAATTCTTGGTTAGAAAGAGGAGAGACAGGGTGGTTATTCAGGAGGGCACGCCTGACTTTTTTAAGGAGCGACGAAGCAACTTAAATCGTTCAGAGGAGAGTCGTGTAATATTGCGTCTTGTGTAGCGCAATGGGCGCAGACCGCGCAAATTTTCGACGCCTCTTTTCCAATTTTTTTCAGCGACATCGACATCGGTGTCCAGCTGACGGTCGGCCACCATTGATTGCAACGGGTCTCGACTTGAAGGTGATAACGTGATTGATTCGCCCGCCAGCGCTCGGGAATTGGGAAACACTCGTCCTTTGTCAGGGAACGGTGCAAAAAATTTCATGATTTTTATCAAAAGCAGGAAGCTTTTCGCTATTCTTTCGTTACAGTTGAGACCCTAGGCATATAAAGAACTCATTTATGGCAAGAAATCGACAACCATTTTTCGTCGTGACCACTGTCTTTAAAGGCAGCATACACGCTCGTAAACGTGATTGAGATATCCACGGAAATAGAATGGTGTGGCTCAGATTACAACGCCTACGCATTTTGAAATGTAAAAAACGACCCACAATGCCGCTACATGAGTTGGAAGTTGGCCCCGCCCTGTATTTTCACGCCCCCTGTATTTGCCCTTTTCCTGCAACGCAAGGTTGCTGGGTCATATTCACCGTCGGTGCTGTTGGTAGATTGCCTAACAAGTGAACCACACATGTCACTGACGGCGAAAATGGCCCAGCAACCCTGCGTTGGAGGAAAATGGCAAATTCAGGGGGCGTGAAAATACAGGGCGGGGCCAACTTTTAACTCATGTAGCGGCGTTGTTGGTCATTTTTGACACTTCAAAATGCGTAGGCATTATGTTGTGCCATACGGCTCGATCCACATTGTTATCCCAACCACGATTACGAGCGTGCATGCTGCCTTTAAGTGTGGCGGTCGACCATTGAACTGCCAAATCGCTGTAATTTCGGGCTCGTCTGAGTCGTGTCTGAAACATTTCGGACTCGTCTTACCTCTCACTCAGTTGACCTTGACTGAGTGGTGGGTTTACTAGGGGCCAAAGAGTGCACTGCCTAAGATAACAGGGCCCTTAGTAAACCCCCCAGGCCGGCTGATTAAACCATCCGGACTGTGGACCTAACAGTCGGCTGTCAGCATGCGGAGACGCACGTTGAAGGATAGCAGGCAAGGGTACCGGCGCAATACCTGGCCGGGTCGATAATTTAGACGGAACTCAGATGGACTAGCTAAATCAGCCGGAAAGCGAATCAGCACTGCTATTTCAGCCCAAGTCGTCAGTTACAAATAGCAACATACGATTTGAGCTGAAATTTGGGAAGAGACGCAAAAATTTGACACACAGAATTCAAACCTTTCGACGACGTCAGCACAACGTCGTGGAAATCTGTTAGGGATTCAGGTGACTTCCGCAGGACGTCGTGGAAATCTGTAGGACTTGAGATGACGTCATCAGAACGGCGTAGAAAGTAAATAGGGCTCAAGATGGTGTTGTCAGGACGTCTTGGAAAGCTGATAGGGCTTCTGATGACGCCAGCAGGACGTCGTGGAAATCGGTAAAACTTCAATTTACGTCATCAAAACGTGGAAAGTAGAAAACGCTTCTGACGATGTCCTCAGGACGTCGTGGAAAGTTGTTAGGGACTCGGATGCCGTCGTCAGGACGTCGTCAAGGTGATCGCGCGTAAGCTTGTTGCGATAGTCGTTGAAGTTATCCCGTCCAGAGTGACCTATATCGCGGCGTCGCGGACTGTCGAGGCAAACGCAAGCATCTTCGGTTTGACGACTGGAAAATATGGCACAATTATAAATATCGTTATGTCTACGCTTGCTCGCGTAGGTGTGTGTACACGCGTGCGTGTTGGTGTATGTGTGCGTGCACACGCGATGGTCAGTGCGCGTGTGCATATGTGAACGTCTTTATGTGCGTGTTTGTACACGCGCGCGTGTACACGCGTTTGTGCCAGCGGGTATGTCTGCGCAACTGTGCTCGTAAAAGCGCACAAGATGCGACCGTCCTTTGTTTTGGAGTCGAAGCGATTTCCATTCGTCGCGTGCGTCTGCGCGCGTATGCTGCTTCTACTCACACTTTCTCGCGGTCTCTGCCCTCGCTCCGCACAAGCACGCGTAGGAAGAGAGTGAATTCGGTAACCCAGAGAACAAGGGATATGTGTGTTTTCGCATGGGTGCGCTTACGTGGAAACTCCGCGTGTTCGCTTCCCACCGTTCGCGCACGTCACACCCTTCTTAATTAACCCAAAAACGCTGTTTGATCACCTTCTAAATTAGGGAGTGGCGACTTCATAGCTTGCCTAGAATGTCTTTCTAGAAACTTCTCTTTCAAACCAACTAGCGAAGTCACCACGTTCTTAGAGAAGTGACGTCTGCTGTCGCGAGCGTCGGTGGAAAGTTGGATGGAACTGGAGTTGACGTTTCAACCTGCCACCGACGCCCATGAGTGCGTCGAAAATTTCGAGCAGAGGTGTGCGCTGAATTCTTTTCGCTAAATTTTTTACCGAATTTTTTTTCGGTGGATCGGGTGAAAACGGTAAACTCGGTCACAATTTTTGGACCTCGACTTAGCTTCGTATTCCATTCAATATCACAAACTGTGAAGTATCTTCATATTCTAGATTGAAACCAAACACAATTAGCAACGATTTTATAGTAGAACTAGCATTTTATGTTGATCGACCGCGAGATTCCAAAAAAAGAAGGAGTAGAGGATGGAGACACTTGGAAGGCTTTTCGGAAATAGAAGTATCTCAGTCGGCCTCTATGACAGCCCTGTCAAAAAAAAACTTCAAGAAACTAATAGAATCAATTTAGGTGTGCCCAAGTGTATCCTAGAAGTGTTCGGAATCACTGCTTCCGTCAAAATTGACCTACATCATACACATAAAACCATTACCCATTTTGTTCGTAAACCAGCAAGCCTTCGTAGCAGAAATCTCTTTTCTTTTGGTGATGAAGCTCATGCACGAATGGTTTAGGCACTCACTGATAACCCGTTTTAGCTTGTTTCCAAAAACATTTTGGCAACTATTGCTAACCTTCCCTGATTTTCGCTATAATTGGGGACAGATTTATATGTCTTTATACCCAAAGTCAGAACCGTTTTCTCATCTAGGTGTGTGCCTTCAATACCGGATAAAAAACCGATCTTTTCATATGCTCTCTGTCGTCATTCACTAGATGGGAGGAGGCCGTGACGCTGCTTGGCGGGAAAATGTGCGTGCGGGAAAACGAAGGGAAGATGTCTATTGATCGAATGATTTCGCGCTTGATTGCTGAGCGCGGCTTCCTACTTTGGAGACACTGAAGATACAAAAAATAAAGTGGGAATTCTCACTAGTAAGAGGCAGCACCGAAGTCGCAGATGGGAATATTAGATTGCACAGAGATGAAGCTTTTTGAGTGTTTGCTTGAACATTTCTGGCCGCGAGTGTGCCATAACGAAGATCTCTACAAGGAAATCGACGCAGTACGTCAACATTTGTCACGAAGGAGGTGCCAGCTCTCCCAACGCCTTCTCAAGCAGCAATGGAAATCAACTTCAACTGTTTGGGCTCATACTAAGAAGCACGCCGGCTTTTCTCGTACAACACGCTTTAAAGGCACAGTCCAACCTTGGAATCGTTTCTTAGTTTTTCTGTTTAGCCTGGAGAAAATTTCACAATGATGTAGACATGGGACCGAATTGAATAAATGTTCGAACAATATTCGAATAATTCGAATATTCGAGTATTCGAATATTCGAATATTCGATTCATTCGGGAATTAAAATTTTGGATTTATTCGAATATTCGACTTACACGAGAAGTGAAATTTTGGATTTATTCAAATATTGAATTTATGCGGGAATTCGAATTTAGAGGTTTATTCGAATATTCGGCCAATTTCCTTGCCCTAAATTCGAGATAGACCATTGAAAGGCGACTCATCCCCGCACCCACTTACTATCAAAACTAGCATGCGCCCAAAAACAGGGTTTTCAAATTATTTGAAGGTGTGAAAGCTTTTCCAGTAAATTGCACCGAGGAAAGAGTTTCGCGCACTCAGGGAGTCTAATCCCCTGCCAAAAAATCGGGGAGTACACCGATGGGGACGAGCTGCCCCGCAACAGGATTAAACATGACCTATTTCGTTTACCCTTGAAATAGAAACTTTTCAAAATGTAATTCTGCAAATGGGGCACTCCTTTTTTGTGTGTAGGTTGTCCGCAGCTCCTTCTTGTGCGTAGGGTTCTCGTTACTGAGCGCGGCTTTCTCCCAGTGGGGTTCCATACACATTCCCCTGCACTTGGCGCACTCCCAAATGGGTCCCGTACATCTCGCCGGCGCTTGGCGTCTCAGTTGGGTCTCGTACACTTTCACCGGCACTTGATGCACCCCGGTGTGATCCTGGTCTCGATTTTGAAATGTCGAATATTACTCGAATATTCGAACAGAAGCCAAATGTTCCAATAGTTGGCCGATTCTGCCAATGTATTCATTCATTCGAACATTTCTGAAAAGCCTTATTTGAATGTATTCAATCATTCGGGATTTTTCGGAGGCCTTATTTGAAAGCATTCATTTATTCGGGGATTTTCAGAAGGCATTACTCGAATGTATTCCTTTAATCGGGATTTTTGAAAGGGCCTAATCGAATGTATTCATTTATTCGGGATGTTTTGAGAGACTTTATTCGAATGTATCCATTTATTCGGAAATTTTCAAAAGGCCTTTTTTCAAAGTATTCATTTATTTGGGAATTTTCAGAAGACCGTACTCGAATTATTCATTCATTCGTACACTGGGGTCGAATGCCCATGTGTACAATGATGGCTCCAGAACCGCTCACAAACTACTCAGAATGAAATTGTGGTCCCTCGAGCATTGTGAATTTGAACAGTGGGACTCTTGAGGACGAGTTGTCTCGGGCCTATTTTTTCGTCGTTCGCAGCCATCGTTCCGGAGCAGATCATAATATTAAGCTAAACCAATAACAAATGAAAGAACACAGATTTTGTGCAAAATCAATCTCGCATTTTGTCCCTATTTAGAGCGAAACTTGTCGATGGGCGTTACCCATTTTTTTCTATTCTGGGGGAGTACTCGACATTTTCCGCGCCTTTTCTGGCGTATTTGAACGAACTGAGATTTTGCTCCAGGAAGAGTTGTTACTCAGAACTTTTGAAACAGGTTGTTAACACGCTAAAAGCCACTTCGTTTCGAAACACGTTATTCGCGTCTTGGTATGATGCAAGCAAGCTTTCTCAGTGTAGACGACCCAAAAAGCACCGAGCGAACAGCCTTACTGGGTGTTTTCAAAGCGTTCCAGCAGCTTATTGCACGGTGTTAACCAGCTCACTGACACTTCGTTCCGTCAAGCCTCCTTATCGTGGATCGGTAGGTTGCGAACTAGCTTCGGTTCTGTGCAATCAGCCTTAGGCACGTAAAGCAAAAAAAAAGCAGCCTATGGGAGTTGCCGAACCGTTCCAGCAGCTTCGCACGGAGTTGACACGCTATCTTGGTTCGGCTCTACAGCAATGCCTGCTCATTGATTCGTCTTTTTTTGCTTCGTTCATTAGCAGTCGTGCAGTTTCATTTTCATTTCTCTCTCTAATGTTGATGTTTTAGAATGTTTAATGCCCTTTTTTGACCTGGTATAGCATAAGATATAGCAAGATAGGCGAGTTGAACATAAAACTCAGATGTCAAGCTCTAAACATTCTAAAAAAATCAAAATCACATCTTCCAAGGCCTCAGCTAAAGGCCGTGTTCAAGATAATCTTTGATTTTGAGATTAATCGCTAAATCGATTGTTTTGTCACCGGGTAGAACCGAGATGACGAAGAAATTGAGAAAAACGCCCCAGAAGCGCACCAAATCATTTACTCTCACCCCACATTTTCACTCTCACTGGAACTGTTCGTTGTGACAATGAAATATTTTGTGGTCCGGTCTACTGCAATCATTCGCCTTCTGTTGCTCCGTTCTTTCCTTCGGACCCCAACTAATACTGCTTCTCCTGGAATATTCTTCTATTTTTGATCAATCCCTTATTTCACCGGTGACAACCACCGTGAACATGTTCATCCAATCGGGCAACTAGTCCAGGCCAGAGAAAAATGTCACTGAAATAAGACGTTTTACTGCGCTTCAAGCAGTTTCTTCAAAATTCCGGTAACACTTGGTGGCCAACGTATTGTTTTGAGTGCAACACTCGGGAACGAAAGTCATCGTGAAAACTGCCTTTAAAGGCACAGTTAGAGCTCAGAATCGTTATCTAGTTTTTCTGTTCAGTTTAGAGAGATTCCGCGCTGATCACATTTTTGTTTCTAGATTCGCTTAGAACCCACTACGAACGGGGTTATGGTCCCTCAAAGATTGTTAATTTGAACGGTGAGAATTTCGTGGACGAGTTGTCTCCGTCCTGTTTTCCCGACTCAGCGTTTGGCAGGGTTGCTACACACACCGGCTGGACCAAAATATGAAATTTTACCGACGAGCTTGGACTGTGCCTTTAACTGGATTTAATTCCGATATGTGCTTACCAGATCATGCCCATTATTGATTGATTGTTGCTGTGCCTACACATTTTATGTGTGAATAGCTGAGGAATGCAGACCGGGGTGTCGGTGGTGTGATGGTGACACTCTCGATCGGAATCTTGCAATACAGGCTCGAGTCCTGCCTGATATCTGAGTTCTGCGTTCGACACAGCTACCTTCTGATATCTCCTTAATTCATTCTTCCTGTCAGTTTTATTCCTTTAATCGATAGTGTCAAATGATGCACTTTTTGGTATAGTATGATGTAATGATATATGATATATACCACTGGTATTATAGCTCCAGCCGCAAAGCGGAGCCGAAGCGCTCGTGCATCAAACTGCGCTACAAGGGTCGGTGCCCTTCGTGAAAGATTCACGAGCTAATCATGGCTGTGCGCAACTTTTTTTTTGTATTTCGTATTTCTTAGTAAATCATAATTGGTGATTTGTAATCACGAACAGCCCTCGCATCAATCAAGAAGTCAATAGGCTGCCAATGGATGCAAGATAATCACCCCTATAAATTAGCGCTCATTTTGAATTCACCATAATTCTCTTGCAGTCAGACGATCTCAAGTGGAGAGTGGATTATTCTTGTTTTATTTTCCTGATATGGAAGCGGTCTCTTCTCGCTTCAAACACAGTAAGCATCTACAGAGACAAAATTTGTGAATCGCTTAGAATGTTTCGACTTAGGGATGCTAGAGAATACCAATTCGTCAGTGGCTGCCATTTTTTACTTTTTTTGCGTTCCTAAGGCGTCTTTTCCGCGAAAATCAATCAGGATTTCCTATCTCTGATCTGGAAGGTGTCATCGCGCACATGCTCAAAATGGCTCAGTGAGTCTTCAGATTATGATCCTTATGAGACGAGTTTTCTGAACATCTGTGCATGTTCCAGCAATGATTTCCGTCGTCGGGTTTGCTAGAACAAGAAAGCTAGAAGGACGTTTCAAATGACGATTACGACCTGAGCGCTGACCCAGTCGAACAAGAAATCGTAGCGGATAGTCAAGAATACAATCCATGAAGGTAAGCAGAATTGACGCGAATGAAAACATGTAAATTTTTTTTTGTGTTACGCCTCCGAATCTTGTGTTTAGGGATTTTATGTATCAGGACGACAACTTGTACTACGACCAGTTCGCAGCTCATCTCATCTCAGCGACAGAAAATGACTGATAACAAGGTGGGAAAACGTTCTCGCAGCTAGACAAGGTTGCACGCAAGAAGCTCGACTACAGTCGAGAGTTTCTCTGTTTTACGCTTTCCAGATACGTGTTTTCTAACGATATATACGTTGTCACTAGTCTATGATGCGACAGATCTGGCCTTTAGAGATTTTATGTTAAATCATTGAAATACGCACTGAAATATGCCTCCTACATAAGTTATCTGTTTGAGGTTGTGTTTATTCGGAGATGAAGCCGATGCCCAGTAATACAGTTGTTATTGCAAGTTTTCTGAGATAAACATGGAAGAAATCGATGTTGTTACGTGATTCATAGAGTGGGTTAAAAAGCGAATTTAATTTATCTTCATGTATCTGCTGTTATGATCAAGGCAGAATTTGACTCATAGACAGTATAAGGTAGCGGTTCCGTGGTATTCGAATTCGAAATGCATTGGTAGTCGAAAAACTAATCGTCGTATTTTTTTATGCGCTGCTAGCTCAAGGTATTTCAACTATCCTCTTTTCGATGGATGCACCATGGGGCTTCCCTCGCTACCTCTGCATAAGGTGAGATTTCGTTTACTTCGCTCACGATTCCGCTTGCTTTGGCTCATGGTTCTCATTTTACCCCTTCCACATATCGTAAGGTTCCGCTTGCTTGGTATTGGCCTCCGCTTGCTTAGCGTTAGCTTCTGCTTGCTTTGCGTTAGCTTCCACTCGCTTAGTGTTAGATTTTGCTTGCTTCCCGTTAACTTCCGCTCGCTCAGCGTTAGCTTCTACTTGCTTCGCGTTTGCTTCCGCTCGCTTCGGTGCATGGTTCCACTCGTTCCCCTACCTAACGTAAGGTTCGGCTTGCTTTGCGTTAGCTTCTGCTTGCTTCGCGTGTTAGCTTCTGCTCGCTTCGCGTTCGGTACGGGGACAATCCGTTACTAGCGAATTGCGTGTTAACAGCTTGTTCCAAAAGTTCTGAGTATACACGGCGACCGGATTACATATAATATCAAAAATTACCTCTGAGGTTTCACTGTGCCTTCAAGAATTCTTCCAAATCCTGTCTGGAAACGGCAAAAGGACATAGGCAAAAGTTCTGGACGGATGTGATAAAAGAGGATTTGAAGTCACTCATCGTCGAAAGACTGTTCAGGACAGTTCAAAAGTTATAAAATAGCTCTGATAAAGTTAAAACTGGTTTTATTGAAAAATTTTTAGCGGGGAAAGCAGAGATTTGCTCATCTTACATTAAGGAAAGTAAATTTGAAGCGTTCCTGCATGGGTCGCTCACTGATAAGTTATCAAGTAGCACTGATATGAATAAAACTCCTTGTATTGAATCATTTTCAGCGGGAAAAGCAGGGATTTGCTTGTCATACCCTCAGGAAGGTCAATTTTGAGATGTATCACAGACGGGGGGTCGGACCCATCGACATCCGGTGGGATGGGGGGTCGGACCTTCGGTCAACCAAGAAACAAGATGGACTTCTATGAGGCCGGAGCGGGAGGGGGTTAAGAACCATTCCGTTAGTATAAAAAATGACGGCAAAATGAGATCACAATAAGAGGTCAAATTAAAACTGGAGATTATACTGAGAGAGCAAAATGAGACAGGAGATCAAAAAAGAAACTGAATAGTGAGGAACATTTGCGAAAAAATAAATGAGGCAAGATATGAAACGGGGATGTAAAAATGAGGCAGGAACACACAAGAAGAGCTTACAATTCACTAGTGATAAAGCATGCAAGACAATCTGACACGGAGGAGGATTCGTTGCCAGGTAAAGTGTGTCACCAAAGCGCTCCTGGATATGTCAGCAGCAGTGGTGTTGAGTACTCGCTCTCAAGGAGGTCATTACAAGCGGACTATCCTGTCAACGAAATGAAACAGATGTTCTGGAATTTCGTAATCTAAGATGCATTCTTAGGCAATTCAGAATTTATAGGTTCGATCCCGCTAAAGGTAAAAATTTTGCAAAGCTGTAAAACGATAGATAGCTGACTGTCACAAAAGAGCGTTGTTCACTGTGATATCTCTCACAATTTCCCTAATCAAATCGCCTTTCGATTTTTACGCCCTCAGGGCACATAGGAGCGGTTGCGGGCGCGGAACCCGCATTTTGAATAAGAATGTCCGCATTTGAAAACGCTCCCAAAGTTTCATGAATGCAGCTTCAATCCGAACAGCGCTACATAGGAAGGGTGGAGTCTGTTCCATGCCCTGAGGGCACATAGGTGTCGTTTCAGGCATCAAACCCACATTTAGTAATTGGCTGACGTGTGATGTGAATTGGCTAATTGGGATGTAAAAACGCACCCAAAATTTCATGAACACAGCTTCAATTCGAACAGCGCTACATAGGGTGGGGTCCATGAAAAAATTGCTGTGAAATATTTACAAGTATTTATCGAATTCCTAATTAGGGAGTTTCGCGTTGCTACAGCGTGCAGAAAACCTAGTCACGGACCCAACTAATCAAATTCGTTCTTTTACCCGGGTAAAAACGGTCTTTGAAGACCCATTTTTAGGTGTGATACAATCGATTTTATCACACCTAATTTGTATGGATTTAGGTGTGATACAATCGATTGTAGTCTTCAAAGACCGTTTTTAACCGGGTAAAAGAATGAAATTGCTTACTTGGGTCCGTGACTGGGTTTTTCGCACGTTGTAGCAACGCGAAACTCCCTAATTCAAATTTCGTTAAATACTTGTAAATATTTCACAGCTATCGATTTTTTCATGGACCTCAGCCTATGTAGCGCTGTTCGGCTTAAAGCTGCGTCCATGAAACTTTGGGTGCGTTTTCACATCCGGATAGCCAATTACCAAATGTGGTTTTCATGTCTGAAACCGCACCAATGTGTCCTCAGGGCACTAATGAACGTTCAGCCGTTGAACAAACATTTGGTGCCATTGTCGTAGGAGAGTTGTTTTTGTCTGCTTCCGTGGAAAACATTTATTTATTGCATTATTAGGTCTTGATGTAGTCTTGAATTGAAAATTCGATGACTATAAAAAAATTACTAATTAAGGACCTCCCTTCCCGGTCGTCGCCATCATTTTTCCCAGGGGGGGGGCTGAGCAAATCGCTTGACTTGGGTGAGGGGTCGGACCAATGTTGTGTTGTATCACACCTCGCGCCGTAGCCTGTTGGAGCATTGAATCACTGATTACTCACTGATAAGTTATCAATTAACACTGATAATCAGATGGGCAGGCAGGCAAGTTGTTATGTGGGTACGTAACCGACCTGGTGAGAAATCGATTTGAAAGTGGCTGGGTCCTCAGATTACGTCATCAAGACGTGGAAAGAACCAGATGACGTCATGGAGACGTCGCGCAAAGTGCGCAACGTTTCAGATGACGTCGTCAGGACGTTGCGGATCGCTTGCTTTAGGCGATCGGATCGACATTCCCCTTGAAATACCGAGTGAGCATTCAGTACGATGGAGCGCTCTTTATACCCTTCGGTTTGTTTACGCTGAGCATGATACTGGTACCAGAAAAGAATTCATCAATGATTGACACGTTTTACCGTGTGAAATTTGAGCGGGTGGATCGCTGGCTATCAGTGCAGTAGCAGGCGGATCGCTGGCTATCAAAGCCCTTGCGGGCGGATCGCTGGTAGGTTCCGGGCGTATCGCCGCCTTAGAGCTTGCCGGCGATCCGCCCTCTAGCCTGATCAACTTTCCCAGGTGCCGCTATCCACCCGCCAAAACGCAGCGATCCACCCGCGAGGCCACGATGGGCAGCGATCCTCCCGCAACTTGCTGGCGTACCGCCCGCAGAGGCCTTGATGGCCAGCGGTCAGTCCGCACCCTTTGTCTGAGAAGTTGACCTGTTACTGTTTATCAAATCAATCGATATCGTCGAGTTGCAGATCAAATTCAAAATTTTGACCAATTTTTTTCATTTCACTGACATTGTGCCTTTTCGCGACTTCTTTCATTCTGGAGTGTTTCATTTTATTTTGTGCTCCACCATATCAGAAAATAGCCGCAATCAATGCGTGTTTAATATGCATTCAACTCGAGTACCCACACCCATCGAAAGGCTCCATCGCAGGGGCATTTGCACGAAATGGCGGCTAAAGTTCATCACAGGACCACGTGCTTCTAAATTCAATCGCACGAGCGCGTGCCGCAGCTTAGTCCGGCGCGATCGTAGCAGTAGACCGGCACGCGAGGTGGCCCGCACACCGGCATACGGCTCGCCAGCTAGCCGAACACCATCGCCGTTAGCGGCTGGGCGAGCCGCAAACTTGGATTATTGTACCGGCAACGCTGCCGACAGTCTGAGTCCCGCCTCAGGAACGCGTTGTAAAAAAAATTGAATGTGTATCATGCACGCATTGTAAGTTTCATCTTAGGGAACACGTGCTGAATTTGAAACGCAATAGGAGCACGTGCTCCCCTGGCAGCACGCTCCTTATAGGCAGTGGTCGCTATCGATCAAATATGCTTGTCGTTTTTTTCTCTCTAAACCCTTTTCTGGGTCTCGAGTAGTAGGACCTATAAGGAAAAATCGCGAAAGAACCACTGTTTCGGGCCAAATTCGAAGCCTGAACTTTCTTGTCTTTTGATGGTGAACGAGCCCACTCCACATCTTCGGCATCGATGACCTCTTATATCAAGAACATCAGCTGGCTTGAAATTGAATTTCAATCAATGAACCTTCGAATTTATGTACACATCTAAACAAAAACATTGACTGGAGTGCTTTCTTTCATTACTCAACTGTTTTATTAGGTGAATTTGCATTTATTTCTTCCTCTTAATGTCAATGATTTTTGACTGCTCGGCATGAGACTGCGATCTTTTTGGCTGGCGCTGTGCACGTGTGCACGCACTGACATCTTTGGGCCCTAGAAACTCTAACTCTAGCCCGTTTTTCACTGCGCTACCTTCATAGTTTTTCAGCTGTTCTTGATCTAAGCTGATTTTTGTAGTTTTTTTCGATAACGTTTTTCATCGCGACCACTGCCTTTGATCGTGCTCGAAACCTCCTTGTTTTTGAGTTGAATGCATATTCGGCACGCATTGAATTCGGCGATTGTTTAAGATTCCACAGCAAAGCCAGCTTTAGATGAAAAACTAGAAAAACTGCCCTTGTTCCATCGTTAGCGTTGAGTATTCTATGGCAAATAATCATTGCAGCGGATAATTTTACCTCCAGACTTGAGTTGCCAGCTATACGGACATCATTTCAGATGGGTGGAAAAAATTACGTTACTCTCTTAAATGTCGGTTCCCCCCCCCCCAAAAAAAAAGGACCCGTCGGTCTCACGTTGGTCCGACCAACGTGATCTTGACCCTGTGCACAGAACGGTTTGAGGGTTAGCTGCTCCAAGTGATGTCTCTTCCTGCTACAGCTACGGTCTTTCGACGGGAAAGCCATCTGAGAAGAACATTTATGCCGATATTCGAGCAGTCTATGAATATATTCGGCAAGAACGTCCCGATAAGAAAGTGAGTTTAGGAGTTTCTCTAGATTTAGTGCACGGAAATTCTGTATGTGGTTATTTGTGTAAATATTTGATTAACGGGGGTGTCTATACAAGTCTGTTGATACCTGCTCGTTGGTGCCCCTGCTTCTACTGAACCCAGCAGACGTTTGAGCGTACACAGGGAACGTTCGAGCGATATAGCGTGCACAACTATATCGCGAAAGTATCCCATACATTGCATAAAGGTATCCATAACACCTTGGAATCCGTACCTAAGGGGTTCATGGAGTCTTTGGCCACAAACCACAATTCCGCCACCCTGAAGTATCGATCGCTGTTGAGTGATATCCGAAAAAGTGCGCTATCTAGACTTCGGAGCTATTTCCATGCACCGTTTGCTGCTTTGCAGGAAACCCGCCTCAAGGATAGACCCGTCATCAAGGTCGGAGAGTACAACATCTAAGTCGTGCCGGAATGCATTTGTACGACTGCGGGATCACAGATGATTCAATCTGTGGATAGTGAGTTCTCATGCGCCCACTGAGACCGCCGAGGACAATTCGAAGGAAGCGTTTTATGAGGAACTCAATACGTTGCTGGCCAGGATACCTTGTCAACTAGCTCTTGTCGTGGGGATTCACGCAAATGCGAAGATGGGACTTCATCAGGAATTCGAAGTACTCGGTAAATGGTTCTACCCAAAGAAACAAACATTGGACAATGGCTACCGCCTTGTCGATTTTTGTGAACGCAGTGGTCTGATTATTGCATCGACATTGAAGAGGAATCATCGCCGCCATCAGCTTACGTGGCAGGGACCAACCCAGCTATCTCCAGAAGAGCAGCGGAAGCGGAAGATGACAACTTTGAAACAACAGCTCGACTACGTTCTGACGAGGAATATTTCAGTATCGGACATTCGAAGATCTAGAGCTGTGTGGGATGTCGCATTCTATTCCGATCACCGTCCTGTTCTGCTGAACTTCACTGCGAGGATTCACAAGAGGAAGTGAGGGGCTCAGCCTCTCCAGAGGATTGACATGACAAGCCTCAGAGATGAAGAGTGCAGAAGGAATTTTCGACAACGCGTTTCTATTCACATCGGAGTACGGACGAAGAAGAAACTTTGCGATTGCATCCAGGACGCTTCGAAAGAGGCACTGCAGGTTGTACAGCCTAAGAAGAAGTTCGTCTATGTCTCAGAGAAAACGACGTCTACTTACAACAGGGTATGTGCTCTCCGAACTGCAGGAAACTTCGTGGAGAAGAAGCGCCTGAGGAGGAAGTTGCGTCGGCAGCTTCAAAGGTACCGCAAACGAGAGTGGACGTGTAGAGCTAAGGAGTTCGAGAAGGCTTGGGAGGAGAAGAATCCGAGGAAAGCCTACACGTTGCTGCGGCAGTACAGCGGGAAGAGGAAGAGATGTTGTCCCGTCTTGAACACTACCAATGGAGTTGCAGTTGGTGATGCGACGCTGCCAATATGGAAGGAATACTTCAGTTCATTACTTAATCGTCCAGCGCCATCAGTACCTGAGCTCCCGCATGTTCAGAGAGCACATTACGATGTCAGTGAGAAACCGCCGACTGAGTGTGAAGTTTTGGATTGTGTCCGGAAAATGAAGAATGGAAAGGCAGGTGGAGATGACAACATCACTGCTAAAATGCTGAAAGCTCTTTCTCAGTCTGGGATTGGTGAAATGACCAACACCATCCGTGCCATATAGATGAGCAAAAGAATACCATATTTGTGGAGAAATGCTATTATCGCATCTCTTCACAAGAAGCTATCCGTCGCAGATCCTAAGAACTACAGAGGAATCTCTATACTTCGTGTCATGTACAAGGTTTTAGAACATATCATTCTCGAGCGACTTATCAAACATCGTGAAGGAACGACCGGAGATGAGCGCGCCGGTTTTCAACCTGGAAGATCGACCATCGACCAAGTGTTCGTCGCGAGAAGGGTAATTGAATCGTGGTAGCGGTATTCGAAGCCATTACAGCTCGCTTTTCTGGACTTTGAAGCCGCGTTCGACTCTCCTCATCGTGATCGTTTGCTCAATGCTCTGCGAGCAGATTGAGTCCCGGAAAAGTATGTTCGGTTAATCGAGGACATGAACAAAGGAACAACAGCAGCAGTTCGTACACCTGTCGGATTTACGTCAGCTTTCGAGGCGAAAACAGGAGTAAGGCAAGGAGCCGTAGCAGGACCTTTTTTCAACTTCGCCGTTGATGACATCATGCGTAGAGTTGCAGAACAGTTTCCTGCGGATGTGATCCTAACACCATCAGGACGCTCCCTTGTCGACCTGGAGTACGCCGACGACATTGTGTTATTCGCTGGAAACAACGCAAAACTGCAAAGGATTGTGAACCTCGTTTCGAAGTATGCCGCAGCCTATGGACTTCGTCTTCGTCCCGACAAATGCAAGCAGATGTGGGTCTCTCAGAGGCCTTCAACTGGAGTTTGTGTGGACGGACAACGTATCGAACTGGTGGACGATTTCTGTTATTTGGGCTGTTTGCTGAAGAACGATGGTAGTTATGCAGCGGATATTCGACAACGATGTGCGAAAGCTACGTCTGCATTCAATTCTCTAACCAAGTGTTTGTGGTCTACCACCATCGCGAAGGAAGTCAAGTTGCGCGTCTATCTATACGATATTCGCCCTATCATGATGTACGGATCGGAGACGTGGGCAGCACCGAAGACGCAGATGGAAAAGTTGGATTGCACGGAGAGGAAGCTTTTTAGGCGTTTGCTTGGATATTTTTGGCCGCGTGTATGCAATAAAAAAGATCTTTACAAGGAAATCGACGCAGTACATCAACGCTTGACACGAGGAAGCGGCCAGCATCTCCTAACGCCATCTCAAACAGAAACGGAAAGTCGGCTTCGACTGCTCGGGCATATACTGAGAAGAACGCCGAATCGTCTTGTACAACACGCTTCAAGAACGCTTCCAAATCCTGTCTGGAAACGGCCACCTGGGCGTAGGCGAAAATTCTGGACGGATGTGGTTAAAGAGGATTTAAAGTCACTCGGCATCGAAAGACAGTTCAGGCGCAATGTTTCTCAGGAGATGGAATAGTGACAGCTGGATGGAATGTGTTCAAATTGTGGCTGAAGACCGTGAAAAATGGACACGGCTGACTACTAGGACGGCACACTTGGGTGAAGATGCGGAATGACCGTGTCAGGCGAAAGCCAACCGATTAAGTCAAGTAAGTCATTTGATTAAAGGAACTGTTGGCGATTAAAATCGCTTATCTGTTTTTTTGCCTATCTTGAAACCGGTCCCATTTTGATTCCAATGATGTTTCTGGAATCGTACAAGACCTTCTGGGAATGGAGTTATGGTCCCTCAAAAATTGAGCTAGGGAAAATGGTGGACGAGTTGTTCGAGGCTTGTAACTTTCGTCTTTTGCAGCCAATGCATGCGAGCTGACCTGAGTAAAAAGAGAAGTTGAGAATGAAGGGAAGAACGGGGCTTTTGATCGGAAGCCATCGCTCAACTCACGATTTCGAGTGTTCCTTTGTTCACGTCAAGGGCGGAAAGGGGCGGGACTTGCCCACAGCGGCGGGGTTTGCCCACTTTTCTAAGCCGTTTCGCGGCTCCTGGGTAGCTTTTCTTCGCATTATTTCGACGCTGTTCTGCTTCTGAAAGTCACGAGAAGCGTTTGTGATGGAAAATTCGAGGATGAAGTTTATCGCAAACAGTGCCTTTAATATGGACAGAGTTACAAAGATTTTTATGATCCCATCGCAAACATGCTCCCACACTAGACCAAACCGCATACAAATAGCTGTTCCTCCTGAAACACTATATTTAGATTGTGCTGCTTGGCTACAGTCTCGGTACATCTGCTGTCTCCGATTTGGCTTCAGCTAGTCCAGAGAATCTCGCTGGTGTTATACTCGTAGCTCCATTTACCAGTGGACTCCGTTTGTATCAGGGAAAGGCGACGCAAGTTAGAAGCTGCAAATGTGACAGGTTTAGAACGTGAGTAATCTACTCTGTCTCAGGCGAAAAAAGTTGTCAAGAATCCGGCGAGAAGTTGTCCAGAATTCGTACGAATTCAGGACAACTTTTCGCCTAATTCTCGACTACTCCTCGTCTTATTCTCGACAAATTTTCGTTTTATTATCCACATCTGCTTCTCGCCTCATTTCTCCTCTCGAGAGTCCGTCACATTTTCGCAAGCAAATAATTGAAAATAAAATAAGTGAATAAGAAAAAGAATATATATGAGCACATGTATATCTAAATAAACGGTATGATTCCGAAAGGAAATATCTCACTACATCTATAGGACTTTAATGAATCAAAAGTGTCAGTTTTTTTTATTTGTAAGCACTAATTTCAGCAGCAGTAATTACTTTCTCAGTTTAAAACTGGAAATTTTGGAGAACGTTTTTTTTTCAAATTTCGTTCTTTCGAAATTTCGTCAAAATAATTTCTTTCTCGATTTTCATTCGTTCGAGATCTGATTTTTCAAGTGTTTTTTTTGAAAAATCGTTCGACTTTGAAAACGCTTCTCGAACCCTAGGTTACGCTGTTTCTTTATTCCTCGGGCCGAGTTGTCATGAGAGTGAGCGAGCGCGATTTGAGTAGAAATCGAATACTTGTGGAATATTCATTCTCTGACCGAGCGTTGTAAATAAAGCGTTGAGACCGGTTTTGAAAAAAAGTTTCGAAACTTCTTAGGAGTTTCGAAAAAAATCCTAAACTTCGAACGAAATTCGAAAGGATCCAAAAATTCGAATGACTTACGAAAAACATCAAAATTTCTATTAGATTCGAAATTCATTCGTTCGACCTACGAAATTTCGAGAAATTTTCGAGAATTGTTCGTTTGGAATTTTTTCGAACAAACTTCGAAAAATCCGAAATTTCGAAAGGTTTTTGAAATTCGTTCGTTCGAATTTTTTTACTTTCTCGTTGTTTCGAACTTTTTCGAACGATGTTTTTTTTTAGGTTTCGTTTGTTCGACATTCTTTTTCGAAATTGAATAGCTAATGCTATTCAACATTCAAGGCGTATCCATTTTCACACAGTATTCGACTTTCCTCGTTGAGACCTATGCTACTGGTATAAGCAAGAATGCGTTTTTTAAATTCCCGAATGGGTGAATTTTTCGAATGATGCTCGTCTTAATTTCCAAATGAATGACTAATTTTGAGTAAGAATCCATTTGTATATATGCCCGTTATGAATTCGATAGTAATGAAGATTCGGAAAATCTATCTAACACATCATAATTATTTTAAACTTTTTTTCATGCTGAATAATCAAGTGTAGTGGCCCGAAAAGGGTTTAAAATTCGAAAAATCAAATCTTTTGGTTCTCCTGTTGAACATAATACTCGAAAAAGAAAAGCAAAAAAATGAATACGATTTATTTAGCCTCTCGAATGAATGGAATATGTTAGAAAACGAGTAATTAAATTGCTCGAAAACTCAGATTGAATTTCTTGAATGAGTCTTATATTTGAAAAAAAAAACGAATAAGCGATAATTACAAAAGCCGGCATAGTTGGGCATACGAGGATCGAGTAGCCAATAGTGGGCGGACCTCAGGTAGCGGACGCCTCGTCAACGGTAACGGGTCAGCACATCTCGAATGGTAAGTACCTGTGGTGGTGCCTGTTAATACTCTAGGATGTGAAGACTGGCCTCGATCATCTGCCAACACAATGCTCGGGTCACACCTATCCATGTAGTGAAGGAGCAACCCAACTGGGATAGGACACTGTACACCACTTGAATGCAAAAGAATTATTTCAAGGTTAAGAGGTTCATATTTAAGCCAGAACTGAATCACTTGAGATTTTTCGAATGAATATTCTTAATTCTCAACGTCATTTTGATAATTCTAGAACAACTTTTTGAATAATGATATTTAAAATCTCATTTTCCCAGTTACAAATCATGAAAAGAAAGTTCAGGACTTGGAATCGCAAAAACTCCGAAATTTAGTTACTCCAGTTCACAATCTTCCGGTACAACCGGTATTTGAAAACTCGAAAACATGAAAGTTCTCATAGAAATGTGATGTTCAAGAGTTCGGTGGAATAAATTATAAACGATAACCAGCTTGCTCAAGTTCGATGTGTCCTGTGTCCTCAATTTTCGACGACTTTTCGACACCTTCTCGTTTCACGGAAAAGTTGTCCAGAATTCTCACGGAGTTCTCAACAACTACGTCCTTCTCCTGAATTCTCGACAACTTTTCCAGAATTCTGGACAACTTCTCCAAAATTCTCGACAACTTCTCTCCACTTTCTGAACAACTTCTCGATTCTCGACCGAGTCTCGACAACTTCTCGATATATTCTAAACAACTGTTCCATGCGGGGCTATCCCAAACCGTGAATTCTCGGGAGTCGGGCCCGAAGTTCCCGACACTGTTCCTCGGTAAGGCTAACGCCCATTCATCGGAAACTAGTTTAACCTGGGGTGGCATACTTTGAGCTCTACGAGTTTCCTGAGTCTATCCGCTTGAACAACACCTGCGGAAAAAAAACATGGGATTGTTAACACTTAATGGACCGCGTGTCCACACTGCGCACTCACGCCAAAAACTCGGTTTTTTCGTTTTACTTCAAGAAAAACGGATTCCATCTAATTATTGCTTTTAAATCTGTGCTTAATTCAACTTCGATAACTGGTATGAAGATATTGAGCGCCATATATCTCTTTTTAACATAGGTAAAAACTCACTAAAGGGATTGACCGTGGAGCGCCCCGGTCCGCTACGGGGGCTAGCCGTGGAATGCGCGGTCTCCTAAGGGGATCTATCAATACGGCGGCTCACCATCAGGCCGCGCCGCGCCCTGATGTCACTCTGCTCAGCCCGTAAGTGCAGATTTTCACAAAAAGATCGTTTTTCTGTTTTTCCGCCTATATTGAAAACTGCCCCATACTGATTCCAATGATGTCTCTGAAATAGTAGAAGACCTTCTGGGAACGGACTTATGGTCCCGCAAAAATTGAGCTAAGGAAACCTGGTGGACGAGTTGTCCGAGGCTTGTAACTTCCGTCTTTTGCAGCCGATGTATGAGAGCTGACCTGAGTAAAGAGAGAAGTTGAGAATGAAGGGAAGAACGGGGCTAATGACTGGAAATCATCGCTCATCTCACGATCTCGAGCATTCATTTGTTCACGTCGGTGGGCGTCTGTTGCGCTTTTGGGGTTTGCCTTGCGCTCGAATTGGTAGCTTCGGGCTCTTTTGGGGCTCGTCCTTTCTCGTTTTCATGCGTTCTTTCGATGTCAAGGTTACAGTGTGCCCCTCCACTACCCATTCCTAGTGGAAGATAAAACACATTTTTTATCGTGAGCGCTGCATTTAATGCATTTTTGTGTACAGTGATGCCAGAATTCAAGACTCACCACTGCTGCAGTGACCGTTATTGCGAGGGATGTAATCCTGATCGCACCAGGCGTTCCCATCTTGACCCTGAAACCAGCATTTATAGCCATGAGTTGGCGCTTCATAACAGCCTCCTTTTTTCACTAATGCGAATTTTATCTGAAACCAACAGTCTACGGATGTATCCTCGGTTCGGTTTGAGAAACCAAGTTCGCTATCCTACTCTTGGCGGTTGATAGCAACTGTACATTTTGGAAACACACTCACAACAGCAAGAGTCTCAGAATACGTACTCAGAAAATCGACGCATTCAATGCGTGTCGAATATGCATTCAGGTTAGGTGACCACACTAGTCGAAAGGCTCTGTAGCAGAGGCACGTGCTCCAAACAGGAGTACGTGCTGCAAAATTTCATTGCAGGAGCACGTGCTGCAAGACTTAATCGCAGGAGCACATGCTGCAAGGTAGTCCAGTGCTGTCGTAGCAGCACATCGACACGCGGCGCGGCCTGCACGCCGACATGCGACTCGGTCAACTCGGCGAACACCATCTGAGGCCGCCAGCTGTTGGAGGAGGTTTCCAGCGGTTGGACGAGGTTTCCCGCGGCTGCGGCTGGGCGGTCGAAGTACCGCAAACTTGGGTCATTGAACCGGGGACACTGCCGACATTTCAGTCCCGCCTCGAGAGTGCGTCGTAGGCTTTCCTTTTTTTTGGAAATCGTTTTGTCAACAAGTTTAATGTGTATCATGCACGCATTGAACGTTTTATTTTTTTAGCATGTGCTGTAATTTGAAACCCAATAGGAACTTTTCTTCCCCTAGCAGCATGTTCCCTGGCTCTGCTTGAAACCGCCGTGTATTCAAGTTGAATGCATATTCAACACGCATTGAATGCGGCGATTGTCTGAGTAATACGCGACAAACCCCCTCTAACCTGACCTTCTCGCATTGCATTTTCACCACTAGGTGATAATAGCGCCACGATTTCAGACTACAATTTCACCTGTACATGAATTTGAAGCCATTTCAGTCGAAGCAAGTCCCGTGGGTTTGGCAGAGGGAGCGATTCTTACTTCGTTCCTTCGCGTGAGGATGCGGAGCGAGAGGAGAGACGGAGAAATTATTATCTGTGTGCGGAGGGTGTAAAAAGAGCGAGTCAGTTGGGGGTGGGTGGGAGAATCATTCTATGTATAGAGTTCAGAGATCTCGCTTCTTTCAGCATTGACAAGGTGCCGGACATAAATGTGCCGCTGCTGGTGATTCACGGTTGCCGCGACGAAGCGATAGGCGTTGAACACGGTATCGAGATCAACAAGAGAGCAGCACGAAGCGTTCCTCCTTTACTTCATCCTGATGCCGATCACATGACGATATTCAATGGGAAATATCAGCAAGTGTTCAAACGGATACGGCAGTAAGCCATACTTCTTATTCTTCTCTCTTTATTTCACCACGGTCACCAGCTAGTAGTGAAACTAGCTAGAGTTGAAGTGTACCCCCAGCGATTGCATATTGTTATGTTTTCTTCATCAATTTCTGAAAGTTGGGCTCCGCAGAAAAGTCAAGGATTTGGCATTGCTCTAAAATGTCGTGAAATTGTTGCATGAGATTCGGCTATCCTACTGATTTTCTAAATGTAGTGAAATTGTTGAATTGATTTGGCATTTGCTGGTATAAGCAGACATCATGATCATTAAATGTAGTGAAATTGTTGAAAATGGATCTGGCAAGCGCTCTATGAATTATCAGAGTCAAATCAGGCGTCAGAAGGTTCTCTGGCGAGCAAATAAACACAAAAAGAAAAAGCTACTTTTCAATTAAAAATGATGAACGAAATGTGGCCTTATGGGCTAGAAATAAGGTTTTCGAATGTTATTCTGCCTTTTCAGTGTAGCTCTCCAAGACGTCTTGCCCACATCTACTGGGGTCCTGCACACGTCCCATCTCGGACAGAAAATAGGGCTGATCGCGCGCAAGAATAGGACCGACCGCGGGATCGGCGACGTTCCGACCGCACCATTGCGAGCGTTCCGACCGGTATACCGCCGCGGTCAGTACGAAAGTGTGCGCGTTCCGAACGTTAATCTGCATCACGGCACTTTGCGCCCGGACCGCGGGCAAAAATAATAGCACGACGCCCTTCCGATGGGAGGGGCTCAGAACAGCGCAATATGCCAGCAGGGAATCATACAATCGTGGTGCCCACCAGGGGTGTGCGTTAATCAAAAATAATTTTTTCGTTAAGCGTTAATCGTTAATTTTTGAGAAAAAACCGCGTTAATCCGTTAATGCGTTAATACGTTAATTTTGCACTTCGTTAGAAAGTTTCTAAACTTTACTTGACCACAAGGAAAATCCATAAATCACCAGAGGTCCCAGGAAAAAAAAACTAAAATATACCTTCCATTGACGTCAGCAGGACGTCGTGGACAGCACCTAGGGCTACAGGAGCCGTAGGCACGGCCTCGTGGGAAGTACCGTATTTCCTGTTATTGTACATCCTCCTCTATTTCGACCCCTCCCTCAAATCGAACCCTCTTTCGGTGGAGGTTGAAGAACAGAACAACCTCCTCTATTAGAGCTCCCCTCCAGCTGGAAAGACATTGGAGACTCATTCTCAGCGGACGTGAACTGCTACGCGCTGCTCGAGATGTCGACACCCAAAAGCTTATCAGACAAACAATCGCTTGGAGCGACACCGGCTCCTCCCAATTATTACGTCATCGCCCGGACATCGGCCGAGGGCGAACTAGCACCGCGGTCCCTGTCCGGTGCAGGGCTGGACACGCGTTCCCGGTTAACCTTAGGGGGGTGCATATCAGACGTTGCAGAGAGGGCAAAGGGGGGTGCCTAAACCGAACACCAAAAAAGAGAACGAAGTGCATGTTCTGTCGAATTTCAGGAAAAAAATAATACGCACTATTCTTCTGATTTGTCATATGTATCTTCTTCCCCGCTTTTTGAGTCGAACACTTAAAGGCAGTAGTCGCGCTCAGATATGCTCGTCTTCTTTTCCTCTCTAAACCCTTTTCTGGGTATAGAGTTGTAGAACCTATAAGAAAAAATCGCGAAAAAAAACGCTGTTCTGGGCCAAATTCGAAGCCTGATTTTTCTTGTCTTTTGATGTTGGACGAGTCCACCCCACATCATCGACATCGATGATCTCTAATATCAAGAACATCAGCTCGCTTGAAATTGAATTTCAATCAATGAACTTTTGGATTTATGTACACATCTAGTCAGAAACATTGATTGAAGTGCTTGCTTTCATTGTTCAACTGTTTTATTAGGTAAATTTGCATTTATTTCTTCCTCTGAGTGTCGATGATTTTTGGCTGCTTGGCATTAGACTGTGACCTTTCTGTGCACGTGTGCACGAATTGGAAATTTAGGGTCTTACTAACTCTATTTCTAGCCCGTTTTTCACCGCGCTACCTTCATAATTTTTGAGCTGTTTTATATCTAAGCTGATTTTTGTAGTTTTCTCGATAAGTTTTTCATCGTGACCACTGCCTTTAAAGAATTCAAATTATTGACGGAGATGCAGGTTGTGTTCGCAATAATTCATAGTTGCTGTCGAAGTTCGTTTCGATGGAGGAGTAAACACTACTCCGTTATCTTGTAGCAAGTAAGGATTGATGTGGTGTCATGTTTCTTTGGTGCAACGTTCATTGATTACGCGGGTGGCTACCGATTCGAGGCAAAGATATAATACAAAGACAGAGCCCAGGAAAACTATCATTCAAGTTCAAAAAAAGATTAGCGAACTGATGTATAGCCTAGGTCGCTCATTTTGAGCCGGTCGAAGCAAGGCTTATCGGGCTTATCATGTCAAAATCTTCTTATCACTGTTATACTTTGCCATGACCGACCGCTCCGCTGCTTACTCTGCCCGGACTCGTCCGAGCAGGCTAGGATTCATTTCGACAGTTTAAAAGTACAGATAGCACAGTCAGCATCACAACTAGTCAATAGATTTTTATTCATGAGAATGTGACTTATGAAGAGAGCCAACTGTAAAAATTGAAGACTGCAAGTTACTATGAAAGAAGCAAATGACCGTGTCCTCCTCATAGGGAAGTAGCCTGTACATAAAAACCCGAGTTTTATCCACCTTGAATGCCGCAATCTCTCATAGACTAGGCTAGCCGTGAGAAATGGTGTTTGTCCGCAGCTACACAACGCGCACTGGAGTGGACGCGCACACAATATTAATTAAAAAATGTATTTTATTACAGAACGGTGCGGTGAAAATGATTGAAACTGGAGTAAATGTAGAGAGGCAGAAATAGAATTCTTTCAATGTTTCCATTATGAAAATTTAATGTAAACAAACTAAGTTGGAGCGGGGTGAATTTTTTGGACGTGATAAGGGTTGATCAAAAACACCCATAAACATGAGAACTAAGAGCATTGCGAGAAAGAGGAGAATCTGGCAAACATTTTAATAGCAATAGGTTTGATATTCAATGTGATTGAAGGACCTTAAAACTCGTCCCGGTTTTGTACCGGTTTTCGGGGTAAAACCGGGACGAGAATTAAGGTGCTTAAATCACATTAAAAACCGGTCCCATTGATGCTAAAACGTCTGCCAGATTCTCCTGTTTCTAACAATATCCTTTGCTCTCAGTTTAATGCTAGTTTTGATCAACTAGGTTCCTTTGAATGAACCTTGTCACGGCTAAATATTTACACCCGCTCTAACTTTGTTTATTTACATTAAATTTCTAAAATGGGTACATCCAGAATAGACTACCTTTACCATCTCTCATTTCCTTCAGTTTCAATCCTTTTCTCCTCCTTGTTCTGTAATAAAATACATTTTTTATTAATATTGTGTGCTCGTCCATTCCCGTGTGCGCTGTTTAGCTGCGTACAAACACCGTATCGCACGGCAAGCCGATTTTTTAAGGGATTGCGGCATTCTAGGATGGTAAAACACGGGTTTTCTACTCCCTACGAATCACCTGAATCCTAACATTGTTCCACAACTAACAATAGTTCTGATTTCCACATCAGAACAATCAAACACAGATTAACTAATCCTTCATAGGTTTATGAAAACGTTTGACAGGAAGCATTAATTATTGCAATAGTAGTAGTTCTGTTGTTGGTAATTGTTCAATTGTTTTGTATTGAAAAATGTTTTACCTTTTGTCTTTTATTTACCGTCTTACTAACAAATTTTCCTCATGGGGTTGTTTTGAAGTTCAGAAATTACACTACCTTTCTTGTTTCCATTTTCGGAATATTCTCTATTCAGTGCTTTTTTTATATTCTTGTTCATCAAAATCAGGAAGTCAAGATCATGGCTGTCCAACTATTCGGAAAATAGCCGATTTCGATCTCCCATAAGGGGGTGCCTAAAAATTACCGAGCTAAGGGGGGTGCATATTCAGATTCGCCATGCCGGGACGTGTGCACAGCCCTGGTCCGGTGCCAGTTCGCCCTTCGGCCGCTGTCCGGTCGCTCTCGGGGCGACAGCGGTGCCAACTCCAGAGATAGTGATAAACTGTGGGAACTCAGTGGCAGTGCGCCGTACGCCGGACAAAGTATACGGGACCTAATCGGCGGTGCGCCGGACGCCGGACAAAGTATACCGGACCCAATTGGCGGTGCGCCGGACGCCGTATGAAGAGTGCGGGACCCCACTGACAGTGCGCCGGACGCCGTATAAAGTGTGCGGGACCCCACTGACAGTGCGCCGGACGCCAGACAAAGTATACGGGATCCAATTGGCGGTGCGCCGGACGCCGGACAAAGTATGCCGGACCCAATTGGCGGTGCGCCGGACGCCGTATAAAGTGTGCGTGACCCCACTGACAGTGCGCCGGACGCCGGACAAAGTATACGGGACCCAATTGGCGGTGCGACGGACGCCGTAGAAAGTGTGCGGGACCCCACTGACAGTGCGCCGGACGCCAGACAAAGTATACGGGACCCAATTGGCGGTGCGCCGGACGCCGGACAAAGTATACCGGACCCAATTGGCGGTGCGCTGGACGCCGTATAAAGTGTGCGGGACCCATATGGGAATACGTCAGGCGCCGTGAAAAAGTATACGGACGGTACCCAATTGGCGGTGCGACGGACGCCGAACAAAGTATACCGGACCCGATTGGCGGTGCGCCGGACGCCGGGTAAAGTGTGCGGGACCCATATGGGAATACGTCAGGCGCCGTGAAAAAGTGTGCAGGATGTCATGAAGTGTTTGCAGGCCAAGCCGAGCCGTCGCGGCGCCCCTTGCACAATCGGTTTCCGTTTTTTTTTTCTTGTCTTTTCGCTTTCTGGGATTACTCAGGCAGGCATATCGGATTACCTGGCGAATTTCTGTCTTCTTTCGCCTTCCCGAATACAACCACTGCGATTTCCCCGAGCTTAATATCGTTACCCATCTTCCGAGGGACCCATCATCCGAGTTGAAGAGTGCGTGGTGCAGTGGCAGACATGAAAAAACATGGTAAAGCGAATTATCACGTCCTAATGTGTTTATCACATCCACAGCCGGTATAAAAGGTGCCTCATCTCTCTCGAGTCCTCATTCGGCATTCTGTTGCCGACCCTGGAAGGTGACTTGGAGTCCCTCTCCGGAGGCCAGCATATTTCGACCGCTGAGGGGTAGGGGATCCCACAACTTGGGGGTGGGGCGGTTTTCGCACCGGTCCGCAGGGAGGGTGGTTCCTCACCGCAGACCTCGGCGAAGGTAACGCCCTTGTTGCGGACCGAAGCGGGGATTTCTCTGCAGTGGGCCGCGACATTCACGCACCTCTCGAGAGGAGGCGGATATAAAGAAAAACTAGGGAGAAATTTCGGAAATCGCCCGGACAGCCACCGCAGTGCCAAGTGCGACTGAGTATCGCTCTGAGCGGGACTGCGGTCGCCCGGAGAGCGGCTGCTTAGGCCCGAGTAGATGGCTAATTTTCGCTCGGAGCGGAGAGACAGCGTCGCTCTCCGGTCCCGCTCCGAGCGATGGTTCGCCTGAGTTACTCAACTGTAGAGAGGAAGATTAGGCCTCGTATTTCCTTTTCGAAGCACGAAGTCGAATTCTTCAATATTAGGAAGAAATAACTAAAATAGTTGAACAATGGAATGGGAAACATTGCGGTCAGCGATACATTTCACAACAAGCGAAAATCGACGCCACAAGCCGACGCGACGTGCACGGCCCCAGTTTCTGAATCTGTCCTTGAAGCAGGTCAATCAGTGCCATGATTCCACTGCAATTAACGAACTCAAATTAACGTGATTTTAGGAGTTTTTCGTTAAGCGTTCATCGTTAATTTTCTAAAATAAACCGCGTTAACCCGTTAATGCGTTAACACGTTAACGTTATAACGCACAGCCCTGGTGCCCAATACTGGCTATTACACTATGAAATAGGCCCTTAGTGGAGATCACGATTTGGGTACTCGATGCTAGCGTATTGCATAATAACATAACACGAAAATGATTATATACAAGTTTATTTCCAAATTAAGTAATGAGGCAGTAATTATGCAACAAATTATTTTCTTTAGTATCGACTAACGGTTATATATCAAAATTAGGCTTAAGGCGTAACAAAACACAAATTTCACGGCACATAATAATAATAATAATAAGTTTATTACATCCGCTAAAGGCAAATGTGAGAAAAAATCATAATATAGATTTATTGTCAGATTAATCGATTGATATCATATAAATAAGAAATTAGACGATAATTATACAACATATTGTTTTTTTTCCTTCACAGAAACAAAGACATACAGAAATATGCAACAAATTCAAGAGAACCTATCCTACTTAAAGTTTTTCGTCTTTTCTGTGTGAGAAAATAATTAAAAATATGCACTATATCTCACGCCACAGAGCGAAAGTAAATCATTCCGCGGTTCTTCACTTTTTGAAATAATAAAGTATATCGATAGAAACTTCAACATCCAAAATAATTCTATACACATATTACTGATTATTTTCACGTTAGGTCATGGGAAGTAAGTCATAATTCGATTACGTTATCTTTGAAATACTCTGTTCCACCCTCAACTTCCTTTGTTCGAATATCTGCGAAGCTATATAATCGGAATATCAGATATTTTAGTGTCACAACATGAAAAATATTCCATATTTTTTGTAAACTGTCTTTTCGAATTTTTCAAATCAGATTTTGAAAAATTCTAAGTGATGCTTGGAAACTCAAAATCATTGTGCACAAAGAACACAAGTTTGTCATGGAGCGATACACTTCAGAGGTAATCTCTGTGCAACGGTACTGGGCTAGGAGCGACGCGCGCCGTCAGCCTCGTGTGATCGCGCAGCGTGCTGAATTGTGCTAGGTGATAAAACTGATCTCGAAGGTGTTTCTGTGAATAATCAATTTTTCTAATATACTCTACGATATTTCGGAGTCAGTAGGTTGGTTTTCTCTTCAAATCCTTCTTTAAAAATTGTTACATTTCTTTGGATGGTCTGTTGAATTCCGTCCTTATCGACAGTGGGGTTTCGCAAGTTGCGACGTCCCAATCTTCTCATTTCCAGATCAGAACAAGGAATCAATCACGTTATTGTTCAGTATTTTTGATATAAAAGTTAGATGTTAATGAAAATCAAAAATAGAAAAGCCCCCTACTCCCCCCCGGAAAGGAACAATCGAAATGAAAAAAAATGGTGGCCCTGTCGATAACTTGCGGGAAGAAAACTACTGCGCATCGAAACGAAAATTTGCAAAACATCCATGAAATCGAAATCCACCAATTTTTTAAGAAATGGGCGTTGTTGGCGGGCCTACGAAGTGGGTACCCGGAGCCGTATATTGCCTTGCTCGGTTCGCAGTTCTGGGAGAAAATGGAAAGCTTTCTCCAAGGCTCGTCAATAGAGTAAAGAGGGTAGTAGTTTTCAAAAAAAGGAAAAAGTGGAGTGAAAATTACAGAAGTTTTTCTTTCTCAGAAAAAAAAATCAGTCTCAAAAAAGAAAGAAAGAAAGAAAGTTCCTCAGGAAAAAACGTAAAAGATTGAAGCTTTTTTTTCAGAAATGTTGGTACCAAGAGGGAAGGAGACGTAGTTAGATTCTGGTTCATTTCAAGTGAACTCCTCATTTTGATTATCATAGCGCGGAGCGGTGGCTTTTTCGTCGGAACCTCCTTATCACTATATTTCACCAAGGCTCACCGCTCCGCTGGTGGTGATAATCGAAATCCTCAGGTCACTAGGTGTTTGCCAGAGTCTAGCTCCGACGAGGTTTGGGATGACGGTCTGTCTAACCCTGCCACTTCCTTACCCGTTTAATAATCGTCTTACCCGTTTAATATCGTCTTACGTTTACTGACCTGTCTTCTTAACATCATAACATCTTTAACATTATTTAACTGTTTTGCTTTGCTACGGATTAGTATGATTTTGAAATGTAACATTTGTGAGAAACTCGTTAAAAGGAGTGAAATGTCTCATGCAACTGATTTGGCATGGGAATAAACTCGAAAGAAGCGCTAAAAACTCAGTGAAATGATTCATCGTTGATTTGGCCGTGCACTTGTTTTCTAAACAACAAAAATTAAGTGGGACATCGAAAAACCAAATCACGCACATCTTACTAAGCACACACATTTATTCGTGTGACTGCAATTCTCTTAGTTGACAACATTCGCATAGACACTACGTGATGTTATTTCCACTTTCATTAATTGATAGTCAATCGGAAGCGAACGCGTCAAATAATTTAGTAATGCTTGGAAATCAATGTTTCTGAATGGCTGAGGTGGGAGACACAACATAATTTTGCAAGGACCTGAGACTTGTTAACCTAAACTGCAAGCGTTAGGTTGATTTCAGAAGAGAAGCGCGTGATTTGATCTTTCAATATCACACTCAATTTTTGTTGTTTAGTAAACAAGTGCACAGCCAAATCAACGATGAATCATTTCACTGATTTTTTAGCGCTTCTTTCAAGTTTATTTCCATGCCAAATCAGTAGCATAAGACATTTCACTTCTTTTAACGAGTTTCTCACAAATGTTACATTTCCAAATCATACTAACCCGTAGCGAAGCAAAACAGTGAAATAATTTCACTTTATTTTAACAAAGGTGACCTTTTAAAGACACATCACACCCTCAGATATGACTTTTCAAAAGTTCATGCAGTTGTGTAGTAGATCCCTCTTGCATAACACTTGCCCACCCCTTCTAGCACCACCACAGTTCACACCCTTTTTCATAGTTTCCGAACCCAATAACGACTAGATGATCGGGTGAATCGCAACCGCGTTTTCGATTTTCACTCCCTTGCCGGTCTTCGCAGTTATATCAGACACACGATCCGTAACGCTTGGCGTACTCCCAGTTGGGTCCCGCCCTCTTTCCCCGGCGCTTGGCGCTTTTTCAGTCAAGACCCACACACTTTACCCGGCGCTTGGCGCACTCCCAGTTAGGTCCCGCCCTCTTTCCCCTGCGCTTGGCGCTTTTTCAGTCGAGTCCCGCACACTTCCCCGGCGTTTGGCGCACTCTCAGTTGGGTCCCTCACGCTTTGCTCGGCGCTTGGCGCGCTCCCCGTTGGGTCCCGCACACTTTCCCGGGCGCTTGGCGCACTCCCAATTGGGTCACGAATACGTTATCCGGCGCTTGGCGTGCTTCCAGTTGGGTCCCGCCCTCTTTCCCCGGCGCTTGGCACTTTTTCAGTCGAGTCCCGCACACTTTCCCCGGCGCTTGGCGCACTCTCAGTTGGGTCCCTCACGCTTTGCTCGGCGCTTGGCGCGCTCACCGTTGGGTTCCGCACACTTTCCCGGGCGCTTGGCGCACTCCCAATTGGGTCACGAATACGTTCTCCGGCGCTTGGCGTGCTCCCAGTTGGGTCCCGCTCGCTTTCCTCGGCGCTTGGCGTACCCGAAGTTGGGTCCCACACACGTTCTCCGGCGCTGGCGTGCTCCCAGTTAGATCCCGCCCACTTTCCCCGGCGCTTGGCGCGCTCCCATTTGGGTTCCGCACTCTTTCTCCGGCGCTCGGCGCTTTTTAATTGGGGTCCCGCCCACGTTCCCCGTCGCTTGGCACACTTTAGTTGGGTCGCGAACACGTTCCCCGGCGCTTGGCGCACTTTTGGTTGGGTCCCGCACACTCTCCCCTGCGCTTTGCGCATTTTCACTCGGGTCCCACGCACGTTCCCTGGCACTTGGTGCCTTTTCAGTCAAGTCCTGCACACGTTCCCGGCGCTCGACGCAATTTGAGTCGGGTTCCGCACACGTTCCCTGGCGCTTGGCACGCTTCCAGTCGGACCCCGCGCAATAAACGGTGCGCATACGGTTCCTGGGGCCGGATGCATCAACGCACACGTGAGGGCAAGGGCAAGGGCAAGGCAGGTGCACCGAGGGTCTGTGCCCTGCCCGTATGCAGAAGCGCTCGATGGCGTCAGGGCAGCTAGCCCTAGCGTAGTGTACGCAAATCACGTACACGCGTGTCAATTCACGGCCGAAACCTGCGATCGATAAGTCGAGCACAGCTGAGAGTTTCCGCCCCGTTTGCTTGGTGCCTTCTGATTTTTTTCTTTTTGTTTTTAGAGCGTTTGAATATTTTGCAATCTCTCCTTTTATAGTGTAGCGTGCTAATACGTTATAAATATGCCGTGATTTCATTCACAGTTTCCGTATGGGTTTTAGATAATTTTGAGTCCGCTCGTTCTTGGGGCTTGAAGGTTTAGAACAATGTGTGTGAAACTGCAAACGATGTTTACTGCTTTTGAGTATTAACGCTCGAAAATTTTTGTTTCGTATATTGAAAACTTCGAGTAGTGTTCTGGCTCTGGATGCCATTTTTTTCACTTTTTTCTGTATTTAGTGTTAGATTAAGATTTGATGATTAGCCATTTCGCTCTGCTGACAGTTTTTTTTGTTTTCCATGCTCGGAGGTAAGGGACTGCAAGATGTTCTTCGCTGTGAGAGCGTAAGAAGAAGAGCACAGAACAGAGGAATATGAAGAAGGTTACACACCGTTGATGACAGATCATTACAGTTATTGAGCTCACAGGGAAATTACTTTTGTTCAGCGTGGATGTTCGAAATGAATGATACTTTTCTTTTTAAACATAGAATTTGAATATGCTCATCACAGCTGTCTACGCTAGCTTTGAAAAAAGTTATGGACAGTTTCAGCAAAATTTCAAACCTATTGTACCTTCCAGATGCACAATGATCTTGCAAAAATCTGGGAAGGGACGTCATACTCGTGTTCTGAAAACAAGAAAACATTAGTTCTACCGAAGGATTGGTGGACAAAAAGTTGTTTTAAATGTTTCTTGAACGGCTACACTAAGAATCGAATTCACCACACTTCTCTTTCAGAATTCAAAGAATCTGTCGAACGACTTCAGAAGAAACCACAATGAAATCTAACAGGCAGTGCGAATGGAATCCAAAAGTAATGTGTGCTTCGTACGGGTCTCAAATTTCACTTAAAAAAAACAGCTTTCAAAAAAAAACCTGTGGAATTTAGCTTTCTTGAAAGCTGAAAGGAATTCTAGAACTGTAGTATACTGGCGCGTAGCGAAAGGAATAGGGAAACCTTATGGAGGAAGAGAAGGAAAACAGTATCATGGAGTTTCCCATTAAGAACGGCAACAAAATGCTAAAAAGTAGAATTTCCAGCAGACAAGTGTTTACGTGAAGGTATATATAAAATAATGACGAAAAAGTGACATTAGGACTTCGAAATGTTGATTACTGCATATTCTTATCCTTGTTTTCATAATGTTCTAGCATTACTGCCACTGCCGGGGCAGCCGCTGCCCCAGCCTCGTAGCTGGGGCAGTAAGGGGCACTGCCCCTAACTGCCCGTGCCCCTGCCCTGGTAGCTTAGCATGCCGATTTCGCTTCCCTGCGTGCCCCGCACCTGCCCTGGCCCCGAGATTCGCATTGATGCATCCGGCCCCTGATGGACGTAAAGCAAACCTACTCTAACGCTTGCAATCAATTCACTCTTATCACAATACCACTCCATTTCTCTCAATTGGCCAACCATGTTTCTTATCACTCAAAAGTTTCACCGGGCTCACACACACACACACACACACACAGACACACAGACACACATTTTAAAATTCACAAATTTTTCAATATCTCGAGAACCACAAAGCAGATTTTTCTGAAACTTGGGCAGTGTTAAGAACCTTTACTGCTCTACATTTTATGAAAATGCCAATTTTGGAACTATCTTCCAAACCGAGATTCTGTAACGAGGGGTGTGCGCAGAAGCAATCATTTTCCAAATCAGGTGCTCGCTTCGCGCGCACCACAATTAAATTGAATTTTGCATTTCCATTACTCTTTTCTCTGTATGATTACATATTTGTGTGCAGTCTATATCTTTTATACTTGTGTATCTTGGCAAAATCGATTACTGATTCGTTTTCATGACACAGTAACCGATCATTATTATTATTATTACTACAATGTCAGCGAATATGGAGGAAAAAAAGATTTCTACCGGAATGCCTTCGTAATCAGTGGTAACACCTCGCACTATTCAGCCCGCGGCGCAACCGCACGCGACTGACGGCGCTCGCCTCTCTGAGCCCAATGCTCTTGCCTCAGAAATTACTGGAACGTAATCAGCTGTTGAGAGACTCTGGAGAGAAATTACAAAACAGTTGAAGCCAGGTTATAAGTAAGGTAGTGATGCACTACAGCAAAGCAAAATTGAAAACCTTCAATGAAGTGATAGCAGCGTAACATTTTAGAAGACTAGCAGATCTTGAAGAAAGCTGCACACCTGAGGGTAATGAATAGTTTTTCTACTAACTCCAATATTTAGAAACAAATATCTTTCTACTTTGTAACTTTAGAGAGCGATAAGAAATTTCACCCAGCTGGTATACATTGAATGACGCTGATCCGTCGAATTTATCCACAAAAATACGACTGATACTATTAGGAGCTTCGCGATAAGCTGGAAACAACCTGGGCCCTTCCAAAACTTCAGCCATCTTACCATAATGGCGAGCTAAATAAGAACAAAAGCAGTCGCACAAACGTTGTTTTTCCATGAGAATCAACTTTAAAGGCAGCGTTAACGATGATCAACCTCGTTGACTTTCCACAGTGAAATGATAAGCGAGAAGGATCCTAGGCTCCCAGTGTCAAAAGAACGGTAGAAAACGAGCCAGGAGCGGCAAAATAACGGATGCAAACAAGCGTTTTGGTGCCACAGACACGCCCCGCGCCCCAGATCCGCCCCTCGAAAGGAACAAATGAAGACTCAGATTATAAGAATGATCAAGTGAAGGAAGTGCTGATAAGTGAGCTGTTTGCTTCTTTGCACTGATAGGTATCATCCTTCTAGCGGTCAGTTCCTCCACGCTCAAAAATCAACGTGAACAAGGGAGGGCCTATTTTGGCTCAAAAACGCGTCTTTCGTGTCCTATTTAAAGGCAGTTGTCACGATGAAAAACGTTATCGAAAAAACTACAAAAATCAAATTAGATCAAAAACAGCTGAAAAACTATGAAGGTAGCGCGGTGAAAAACTGTCTACAAATAGAGTTTCTAGGGCCCAAAGAAGCTAGTTCGTGCACACGTGCACAGCGATGACGAAACAGATCGCCGTCTCATGCCGAGCAGTCAAAAATCATCGACATTCAGAGGACGAAATAAATGCAAATTTAACGAATAAAAACGGTTGAATAATGAAAGCATCACTTCAGTCAATGTTTTTGACTAGATACACACATAAATTCGAAGGTTCATTGATTGACATTCAATTTCAAGCTAGCTGATGTTCTTGATATAAGAGGTCATCGATGCCGATGATGTGGAGAGGGCTCGTCCACCATCAAAAGACAAGAAAGTTCAGGTTTCCAATTCGGCCCAAAACAGTGGTTTTTTCGCGATTTTTTCTTATAGGTCCTACTACTCGAGACCCAGGAAAGGATTTGGAGAGAAAAAGACGACAAGCATATTTGATCGCGACCGCTGCCTTTAAGCATGCTTTGCTATATAGGGCACCAGACCTTTCGTAAACCGTGGAGATATCGGAAGTGAAATTTATCGTGAACACTGCCTTTAAGAATCATGAAAACTCACAAAGAATAACATCCTTTTAATTTAGAGATTCTCTAGATGTCCTCGGTCCAACTTTGTTTGATCCGCTCCGATAAGCTAGATTTGCGGTCGGTCTCTGCCATTCATGAAATTATCGTCCGTAGAGTCAAGAAGGAAATTATTTGATGCTTCCATGGTTCATAAAATATTCAATGCTTCGACTAGTGCTGATGTTTCCATGTTTATACCCTGGTTCATTCTGTAGCATATCATATTTCAGATCGAAAACGGGACATAGAGCAACAATCTTCACAGTTCGAGCGGGATCAATCTTCATAAATTTGAGCTAAACCGTCGATACGTCTCGCACAGCGAAGACCTTCAAGCGTTAGATAGCAAAGATGGATGCTTCTGGAATCGTGAAAGACTTATCGCTGAACCGCTCAACCCAGTCTCAGTTTTACCTTTCTTTTGAATTTTCTGCTTTTTTTCTCAAAACAACAAGCCATGCTATGTAGTATAGTATAGGTTGTCTTATTATACGATTGTCTTAAACATCGTATATAAATAAATAAATAAATGAATAAATAATTAAATAAATAAATAAATAAGCAAATGAATAAATAAATAAATATATAAATACATGTCAAAATGGATCTGTCCCGAAGTCTCATGGTGTTACAAAAGGTTTATTGCAAAATTATTCAAAAAGAGACTCCAAAAAGCAGAACGACTGCAAAAGTTGCCGGTTAGCTTTCGGTGCTTAACACCTTCGTCAGACCTGAAAGCAAGCATGTCATTTTCAAAATTGACGCACAAATGCGCTATGTTACGAACCAATGTCTGCGTTTGGAGTGTCAGGGAATACGAGCACTCAACAGAACGACTGAACGCCGCTACGAGACTATAAATGGTCATCTTCCCCCGCCCATCCCCTTAAATAGCTGCCGCTCAGTGCGATGCCCATAGTGATATTACCGTATCCAAGAAAATGGTGTGATACGATAGTCACGCGATGAGTTGAAGAGAATCACCCATTTCGTCCCTGCTATTTATTTCAGGTGATATGCGTCTGATTTCCAGGGCTTCAAGAACTTTCCGCTCCAGTGTGTTTCTTAATGCACGGTGTAGAACGGTGACTGACAGTTGTGGAGCTGCATCCTGTGCGTGTTTTTGTGTCCGATGCTTCGAAAAGCTGCTAAGCGGATATGATGCTGGATTTCGGAGAGCCCTCCTGTGCTCATCTAATCGCTGCCAAAGAGGCCTCATAGTCTCTCCAACGTACCTCTCTCTGCATCCCTGACATTCGATTAGGTAAACCGTGCCTTTAAGTTGGCATATCTTGCTGCGTCCACAATACGTGCACCCCGTCCTGCCACATTTATCTTCATAAATTCTTGAAGCCGATAGCAGTTGTTTTAGGTTGGGTGGTGGGCGAAACACAAGTTTGACCGGAAGAGCTGAATGTTTGACGACCACATTAACCGCTTTAGCAACTCTATCATTCACAAATGGTAGAATCATTGGTATGCCATCCAGCGAAGAAAACGGTTTCCACGTGCGAGGACTTTCGGTAGTATACCCATTCTCCTTCAAAATATTTTCAACCATCAACTCGGTGTTTTCACATGGATGATTACAGATCCTGTCTTTTGTGGCGAGTAGGTTGTGAATAACATTTGCCTTAACGTATAGTGGATGACAACTCCTCGCATGCACCAAGATATTACGAGAAGCCAGCTTTCGGTACCATGTCAGTTGTGTAGCTCCTTGATTGATTTTAACCATTGTGTTTAAGAATGGAAGAGACCCATCATCGTCTGGTTGCTCAACGGTGAACCTTATGTGAGGGTCCTGCGAATTCAGTAGGCGGAGGGTGTCATCAAGGTCCACTGGAGAGTTACCGATTATAAAGACATCGTCAATGTAGCGCTTATAAAATGTTATCCCACATGTTATTGCTCTTCTTTCTATCCGATCCAAATAGACAACAGCAAGTAGTGGCGCCACCCTCAATCCCATAGCTAGTCCTCTAGTCTGCATATAGTATCTTCCATTGAACCGAAAGATATTGCATCGCAGTGTTGCTATCAGAAGATCTTTCATATCCGTTTCGTTCAGTCCGACTGTGCATACCTCGCTCGTGCTGTCCCCAAAGGGAAAGAAGTGCATCGACTGCATCTTGTACGTTGACATTGGTGTACAGAGACACTGCATCGAAGCTTGCGTAACTCGATCCATTGGGAATTTGGCATTGATTAAGAGCTGACACGAAGTCTCCTGTATTTACAATGTGAGAAGGAACGAATTGTAAGAGCGGTGATAACAGCTTTACAAGCAGCCAAGTGATTTTGTCAGATGGCCCACCACAACTTGAGATAATCGGTCTCGTCTTAATGTCGTTTTCGGTAAGTTGATCAGGAGCGACGTTCCCAAACTTGTGCGTCTTAACCATAGAATAGTACGTGGGCACATTCGGGTGAAGCGTTACAAAACTTCTTGCCGTCTTCGGCCCCAATCTTGAACCCAAGATTGTTTTGATAGTGGTCTCTAGTTGCTTTGAGACCCTGTCAAAAGCGATTCTAGTGGTTTCGATGTAGATGTCGACGTTTTGTAGGGTATGGTAGGTAACGGCTTTGTCCAATGTCTTAGTCATTACCACGAAATCGCCGCTCTTGTCTCCAACGCTGTACCGCAAATTCTGTTTCGCTGCAATTAGCTTGTGGAAGCCCTTCAATTCTTGTCTAGTTAGGTTTTCTCCGAAAGCGGTCGGACTGGTTGTCATATACACCTCCTTAATCCTCACAAGTAATGCTGTAAGAGCTGGTTCAAGAGCAGGAACAAGCCTTGGGGAACGGATGTTGCTCTTTGGGAAAGGCGAAGACGACAGTATCGTTGACAACCTATCCAATACGGATGGTCCACTATTTTCTCGTAATCTCAGGTGGTACGCAAATTTGTTGAAGCCAGCGTATACAGAGTCAAGAGCTTTCTTATCGAAAGGTTGAGATATCGCAAATGATGGCCCAAGATTTAACGTTGCTTCCATATCATTATCCACTTGATTCGTTGCTATAATCGTGCACCTCTTTGGTGGTATTGAGTCCCATTTGATGAACGATTGACGAAGTGAGGTCTCTCTTTCACGTAAGTGTTCAAACTTTTCGTTCAGTCGGAGGGCTTCGTGTTGACGTAGACGACTACAGATAATTTGATTTCTCAATGAAATATACGCTGGCTATACGCTGGCTTCAACAAAGTATACGCTGGCTTCAACAAATTTGCGTACCACCTGAGATTACGAGAAAATAGTGGACCATCCGTATTGGATAGGTTGTCAACGATACTGTCGTCTTCGCCTTTCCCAAAAAGCAACATCCGTTCCCCAAGGCTTGTTCCTGCTCTTGAACCAGCTCTTACAGCATTACTTGTGAGGATTAAGGAGGTGTATATGACAACCAGTCCGACCGCTTTCGGAGAAAACCTAACTAGACAAGAATTGAAGGGCTTCCACAAGCTAATTGCAGCGAAACAGAATTTGCGGTACAGCGTTGGAGACAAGAGCGGCGATTTCGTGGTAATGACTAAGACATTGGACAAAGCCGTTACCTACCATACCCTACAAAACGTCGACATCTACATCGAAACCACTAGAATCGCTTTTGACAGGGTCTCAAAGCAACTAGAGACCACTATCAAAACAATCTTGGGTTCAAGATTGGGGCCGAAGACGGCAAGAAGTTTTGTAACGCTTCACCCGAATGTGCCCACGTACTATTCTATGGTTAAGACGCACAAGTTTGGGAACGTCGCTCCTGATCAACTTACCGAAAACGACATTAAGACGAGACCGATTATCTCAAGTTGTGGTGGGCCATCTGACAAAATCACTTGGCTGCTTGTAAAGCTGTTATCACCACTCTTACGATTCGTTCCTTCTCACATTGTAAATACAGGAGACTTCGTGTCAGCTCTTAATCAATGCCAAATTCCCAATGGATCGAGTTACGCAAGCTTCGATGCAGTGTCTCTGTAACCAATGTCAACGTACAAGATGCAGTCGATGCACTTCTTTCCCTTTGGAGACAGCACGAGAGCGAGGTATGCACAGTCGGACTGAACGAAACGGATATGAAAGATCTTCTGATAGCAACACTGCGATGCAATATCTTTCGGTTCAATGGAAGATACTATATGCAGACTAGAGGACTAGCTATGGGATTGAGGGTGGCGCCACTACTTGCTGTTGTCTATTTGGATCGGATAGAAAGAAGAGCAATAACATGTGGGATAACATTTTATAAGCGCTACATTGACGATGTCTTTATAATCGGTAACTCTCCAGTGGACCTTGATGACACCCTCCGCCTACTGAATTCGCAGGACCCTCACATAAGGTTCACCGTTGAGCAACCAGACGATGATGGGTCTCTTCCATTCTTAAACACAATGGTTAAAATCAATCAAGGAGCTACACAACTGACATGGTACCGAAAGCTGGCTTCTCGTAATATCTTGGTGCATGCGAGGAGTTGTCATCCACTATACGTTAAGGCAAATGTTATTCACAACCTACTCGCCACAAAAGACAGGATCTGTAATCATCCATGTGAAAACACCGAGTTGATGGTTGAAAATATTTTGAAGGAGAATGGGTATACTACCGAAAGTCCTCGCACGTGGAAACCGTTTTCTTCGCTGGATGGCATACCAATGATTCTACCATTTGTGAATGATAGAGTTGCTAAAGCGGTTAATGTGGTCGTCAAACATTCAGCTCTTCCGGTCAAACTTGTGTTTCGCCCACCACCCAACCTAAAACAACTGCTAACGGCTTCGAGAATTTATGAAGATAAATGTGGCAGGACGGGGTGCACGTATTGTGGACGCAGCAAGATATGCCAACTTAAAGGCACGGTTTACCTAATCGAATGTCAGGGATGCAGAGAGAGGTACGTTGGAGAGACTATGAGGCCTCTTTGGCAGCGATTAGATGAGCACAGGAGGGCTCTCCGAAATCCAGCATCATATCCGCTTAGCAGCTTTCGAAGCATCGGACACAAAAACACGCACAGGATGCAGGTCCACAACTGTCAGTCACCGTTCTACACCGTGCATTAAGAAACACACTGGAGCGGAAAGTTCTTGAAGCCCTGGAAATCAGACGCATATCACCTGAAATAAATAGCAGGGACGAAATGGGTGATTCTCTTCAACTCCTCGCGTGACTATCGTATCACACCATTTTCTTGGATACGGTAATATCACTATGGGCATCGCACTGAGCGGCAGCTATTTAAGGGGATGGGCGGGGGAAGATGACCATTTATAGTCTCGTAGCGGCGTTCAGTCGTTCTGTTGAGTGCTCGTATTCCCTGACACTCCAAACGCAGACATTGGTTCGTAACATAGCGCATTTGTGCATCAATTTTTTGAAAATGACATGCTTGCTTTCAGGTCTGACGAAGGTGTTAAGCACCGAAAGCTAACCGGCAACTTTTGCAGTCGTTCTGCTTTTTGGAGTCTCTTTTTGAATAATTTTGCTATAAATACATGAATAAACGAATAAATAAATGAATAAATAAATAAATAAATAAAATAAAATAAATGAATAAATAAATAAATAAATAAATAGATAAACAAATAAATAAATAGTTAAATAAATAAATAAAAATCTCAGGGTGTGGTAAGTGGTGGGGGCAGCTTTGGGAATCCTACTTATGATCCCAACTGTCAAGACTTTTGCTTCATGAATGTCGGTGCAACAAGAAAATACCGAGCTAAAGCAATCATGTCGAGATAAAATGTTCCGAAACAAACATCAAAAGCATCAGGTGCCTTCAAAATGAGTGAGGGTGAGAGAGTGTGAATGCAGAAGCTGTGCAACTTGTGTGGAGATGAACCGAAAGGTCTCACTGTTGTGAAAAAAGGACAGGAAACATAGTTCCCTATTTACTTTCTTTCCTGTTACATATCTTCCTCGCACTGATCTTTTTTTCAGATTTTTAGCAGAAGAAACTGACATCTGCGCAGCAAAATCGAAAACAAAAAGTGTTGCAACTGCAGTGTTGAAGCCAGATTAACATTTCAAGTTCCGTCTTAATTAAGGTATAACAGGCAGACTCGTAAACGTTGAAATAACGATTAACTATACCTACTACTCTTCAGTTTTCAATAAACCGTTTATATATGGTAGTGTTGCTATTCACGAGTAGGCAGAGGATCTGATTAGCTGAAGTTTGTTTCACCAGATTGGTGCATGAGTTTTTCCCGCTACCATTGATCCCCTTCAGATGACTCACATTTATTATTTGTTGAGCCAAAACTTTTCCGGGGTGGTTCAGTTTTGATTTTCAGAGAACAGAGGGAGTCTGTTCTGTCTACTGACCATGGTGAGAAAACTGAATAAGGACGAACCAACAAAAGAGGTGAGCGTAAAGGCTCATTCATAGCTGGTCGCTTCGACTTGAAGTCGAAGCGACCAACAAAACTGCCGCAATTTGAAATCGCTGGACGAAGCGATTTCAAATCGCTTCGTCTACTGATTTCGAGTCGCTTGGGCGGTAGCAGTTTTGCGTAAAAAGTACGGACAATTGCTGGCAACGCCGCAGAAATTGAAAAAAAAATTCTCGGTTTCTGCTGATTCCTCTTGATTTTTCGGTGACTTCGGTGCCTTGATCTTCTAAATAAATTAGTCTTGCATAGTTTTCCAACAAAAACATGGTTTCAAAAGACGACGGGATGGAATTTGCTCGTACAGCAACATAAAACTTCAACTAACGTTAGTAATTGCCGAAAGCTCTGCATGAAATGTGATTTCTCGGTAGCCTTATTGAACTTTCGCATCTCTATTATCGTAAATGTGTAAAAAATCGTTTTTTCCTTTCACATGCCGTCTTTTATGTGGGTGAGCTCTGACATCAGCAATTTCGCGCCAAATACATCACGTCCTGACGAAAGATTACGGCCTAGTCGCTTCGACTAGACGAATCGCTTCCATCATGGAAGCGAAGCGACTAGTCGAAGCGACCTAACAAAATCAAGCAGGTCGCTTCGACCAGCTATGAAATACCCCAGTCGCTCGGCGATCGTGACTGAAACTGCAAACTGTTCCAACCCGTCGCGACTCAGTGCAAGATCCGTTGTCGCGACTGGTTTCGTACCTGTTGGCAGTGCCGCGATTAGTCGAAGCGACCAGCTATGAATGAGCCTTAAGGATCCTTTCTAGAGGCGTTATTACTCGCACAAATCACTGTGCGGTCCGAAGGCGGCTCCTCCAGGACCACGTGGTTACTGTTTCGCAGGACAGCGTCGGAAACGTAATACAGTGCGTTCAGAAAGTATAGGGACACCCCCGAAAATCAAGGTTTCCAAAATAATATTATATTTGGCTATCAATACTGTTCATAAATGAATTCAACAAGGTGAAAAACCTCTATTTGTTCATTTCTATAACAGCTGAGAAATTTTACAAGAATTTATTTCAAATTTCAGATTATCTACAGGCCATAAAACGGCCAAAGTCTCACCGTCGACTGCGTACCACGCGCTGCGCGACCGCGCGCGCGTCGGAAGCGAACGAGTTTTGGCCGCCGCGCGACGAGTTTTGGCCACCGCGCGACGTTTCGACCGCCGAGCGGCGGCCGGAAGGCGACCGGCGGCGCCCAAAACTCGTTCGCCTCCGACGCGCGTGCGGTCGCGCAGCGCGTGGTACGCAGTCGACAGTGAGACTTTGGCCGTTTTATGGAATAGCTGTTTTGCTCCGCTACGAGAGGTTCATGATTTGGCATAACAATATTTATGAGAAACTCGTTAAAAGAAGTGAAATACTTGGTGCATTTGATTTGTCATGGGATTTAACTCAGAAGAAACACTAAAAGCTCGATGAAATGATGTACCGTAGATTCGGATGTGCGCTTTCTTACCAAAAATTGAAAATTGAGTGTCGTTTTGAAAGTGTCGAAAATTGCTAGTCCCTTGAAAAATTATGTTGTGGCTCCCACCATAATTTTCATTTTTTCGACGAATATATGTTTGTGTAGACTCAGTAAGAGGGGGCGGGATTTGGCCTGTCAAAACCAACCCCAATTTTCAATTTTTGGTAAGAAAGTGCACATCCGAATCTACGGTATACCATTTCATCAAGCTTTTAGTGTTTCTTCCGAGTTAAATCCCATGACAAATCAAATGCACCAAGTATTTCACTTCTTTTAACGAGTTTCTCATAAATATTGTTATGCCAAATCATGAACCTCTCGTAGAGGAGCAAAACAGTTAGATAATTTCATTTCATTTTAACGAAGGTTTCCTTAGAAGATAGGAAGAAGAAAACAGGGGTCGTATTCGCCAGCAACCCGTCGAGGGAAGTCGAAGGAAAGCGGAAGGGATGATACCGCGCGCGGCAGAGGAGCAGACCAACCCATCTTACACCATGTAAGATGGAAATGCAAACTGTGTTACGTATCGATATCACTGCGAAAAGATAAAGATACCATCGCAAAGCGGCCATTCTTCAGCTATGCGATTAAAAATTTCCGGCGGTCGCGAGGGAAGCCAAGGGAGGCGAGAGGTGGCCGTGAAGCGCGCACTTTGTACTGAAATTTCACCTCATCTACCCTTCGACTCCCCGGCGGGTTGATGGCGAATACGACCCCAGGGCACTATTTTAGACGGGGAGGGGGGGGGCACCCACGATTCAAGGCAAATTAAATAAACCACCGATTGGTAAAGCCCCTTTCAAAGTTTGCCGGCCAAGGTCGGACGACTCGTTATCGATTTTGATAAGTCAGGATAGATAAGATGGATAGGATAGGGTAGACAGATGGTACATATTCGATAGCGAGTCGTCCGACGTCGGTTGGGCAAGTGTGAAAGGGGATTAAGGAAGTATTTCTGTTGAGCTTTTATAAAAACCATGATTGATAATGATTGATAGCACTATCAGGCATTTTTTATCAGAGTTTCTCTTCATTTCTATCAATAAGTCTTGGGTGACCCCCCCGTCAAGGATAGACCCGAAAACAGGACGTTCATGGCCTTTCTGCCCATCGCACCTGCTCGGCATTGTAGGACACACGTTACTTTCCCCGGTGCCCTGCGCTCTCCCAGTTGGGTCCCGTCCACAGTTCCCTGCGCTCTGTGGACTCCCAGTTGGGTCCCGCCCACTTTTACCGGCGCGCTGTGCACTCCTACTTGGGTCCCGTCCACAGTTCCCGACGCTCTGTGGACTCCCAGTTGGGTCCCTCCCATTTTTACCGGCGCGTTGTGCACTCCTACTTGGGTCCCGTCCACAGTTCTCGACGCTCTGTGGGCTCCCAGTTGGGTCCCTCCCACTTTTACCGGTGCGCTGTGCACTCCCACTTGGGTCCCGTCCACAGTTACTCCCACTTGGAACCCGTTCACACTCCTAGTTGGATTCCGGCCACCTCTTTCGGCGCCCTAAGCACTTCAATTTGTGTTCCGCACACGGAGCATATGGGCCCTGATGGACCTGAGGCAAAACGTCTCTCGAGCTCTATTGAGTCTTATCACGTTATCACTCCATTTCTATTGAAAGACCGACCAAACTTCTTATCACTAAATTCCTTCAGACACACACACACACACACACACACGCACACACACACACACACACACACACACACACACACACACACACACACACACACACACACACACACACACACACACACACACACACACACACACACACACACACACACACACACACACACGCACACACACACACACACACACACGCACACGCATACGCACACGCACACGCACATGTACACGCACACGCACACGCACATGTACACGCACACGCACACGCACACGCACACGCACACACACACATTTGAAAATTCGCAATTTTTTTGATATCTCGAGACCCACTGCGGGAATTTTTCTGAAATTTGCGTAATGTTGAGAACCCTTACTGCTCTATCTTTTGTGAAAGTCCCTTATTTCAAGATTTCTCCCGAACCAAGATTCTGGAATGAGGGGTGTGCGCAGAAGCAATCCTCTTCCAAATCAGGTGCGCGCTTCGCGCGCACCACAATTTTTTCGCCGTTCAGAAAGTATAGGGACACAACACAAAAACAAAAATTATTGAATAAAGAAAGAATTTAACATACAATCTAAAATGAAATAGCTGCACCACCATTAGCAATGATCTCAAAATTCTCTTTGGCATGGAATTGATCAAATTGGCGATGACGTTTTGATCCAGATTGGCCCGCGCTTCGAGGATAGCGACCTTCAGCTCATCTACCGTTCTGTACTGCTTATTGTTGGCATAAACCTGGCGCACAAGTATGCTCCCGATATTCTCTATCGGGCTACAATCTGGACTACACGCGGGCCATTCCAACAAACGGATTCGATGACGTAGAAACCAGGTTTTTGTAGACCTAGACACATGTACCGCCGCGTTGTCTTGCTGGAAAGTGAAACGCTGACGTCGTGTTCCGGACAAAAATGGCAGTAGATGTGTGCGAAGAGTTTCTTGATATTCCTCCGAGTTCATGCGACAAGAAGTGATGGCCAATTCCAAAGCACCTTCGCCACTGAATGCTCCCCAACACATCAGCGAGCCACCGCCGAAATTCCGTCTGCTGAAAATCAATGGTTACTCGCGCAGCTCTCGCCAGTAGGATCGAGCACCATCCGGTCCGTCAAGATTAAATTTCTTCTCGTCGGAAAAGATGACCTAAAGTTTTTTTTGCGTCATTTCTCGATTTTTTCCGGATTTTATGAGACTGCCTTACCTTTGCCCAATCAGTTGCAATGATCCTCTTTGCAAATTCAAGTCGAGCCTCTTTATGGTTTGCAGATAACGACGGGGCCTTCTTCATCACTTGTCGGACAATGTTTTTATCACCATTTATGGTGTTCCAGACTGTCGTTTTCGAAACACTGAGCGATAATTCAGACTTAATCTGGTTCAGCGACAGTGTGCTGTTGGAGCAGAGCCGAATAATTCTCCGCGAATCTTGATTGCTGATCTTCTTCTGCCGTCCAGTACGTTTTGCAGTACCGTAGGAATCTGGATCTCGCAGGAACTGGTTGATACAGTTGACAGATCTTCCGAGCTGGGTAGCGATTCGACGTTGACTCAACCCGGCAACTCTGAGCGCACGAATTTGAGCTTGTTCAGCAGCAGTTAGAGCAGTATCACGAGCCATTTTAGGAATAAAGATATCACATGTACTCATCTTGAGTGTATGTAGCGAACTTGCAACGGGAAATTTTGTTTGGATTAAAAAATATGAATTTTCGAAGGGTGTGCATAATGGGGCCCGAGGCGCGAGTTTCATCCCCTGCGTTTGTCTACATCTGAGGGTAATTCGTTGAGCTCGTCGGCTCACAGTCTAAGGTTGGTCTGTTTTTCCTTTCCTCTTCGCGTCGTGGGTGGTCGGCCTCCCACTGAAGGCGATTCTGTTGAATGAAATGACGCTTGATCAAGTAGTTTTCCAAAATGCTCTCAGCTTTCCAGGCTCCGAAGAAGGCGAAGACGCCGAAACGTCAGCCGAATAAATCCGTATCATACTCGGTTTGAAGCTGCACATAAAATCTGCCAATATCAACGTTGCCAATGCCGAGATTCATTCAAAGTCGTATATGGACAGTGGTGTTCCTATACTTTCTGAACGGCGAAAAATTCTAAAAGTTGAGATAAAATCTTACAAAATTTCACAATTGTTATATAAATAATCGCTCCAGCCGCGAAGCGGCTGGAGAGGTTTGGTTTTGCCCGGGACTTGTGATCACTTAGAATTCTGTAAAGTAGTTAATGAAACCTGTTAAACAAATTCCCCAGAGATTTCCATCGGGATATAGGTGAGAGGGTCCAGGAGGCACATGCTGAAAAAATTTGAGCCAAATCGGTTCAAAACTAACAAAGTTAGATCGGCGAGTCCTTATCGAAAATTCTTGTTGTGCGTGTAACTCGTTGGTGCTTCCTGCTTCGCGCTTCGTGCTTCGTGCTTCGCTCCTCGTGCGTTACGCACCCTTAGTAGTGGCCACTGGCAATGGTCGCAAGCGATCAGTTGGGCAGGCAGGTAAGTTGGTATGTGGATAGATAAGCAGGCTGGTGAGTAGGTAGACAATGAGTACTTACTGTTTAACATTAACTACTTCACTTATTACTGCTTATCATATCAAGTGATATTATCAGTTGGTAGATCAAATCGCTAAAACACTTTGTAGGCTGTACTTTTTGATGGGAAGGGACAAGGAAAGTGACTAACAAGTTTGTTACTTACTGTTTAACATTAACTACTTCACTTATTACTGCTTATCATATCAAGTGATATTATCAGTTGGCAGATAAAATCGCTAAAACACGTACTTTTTCTTAGGGAAGGGACACGGGAAGTGACTAACAATAAAAAAATAAAAACAGAAATAAGATTAGATTGTTTCGCCTCTAAACCCTAGACAATCATGAGATATTCAAGGAGTCATAATAGGAAAAGAATAAAGCTGACACTCCCCGAAGCTCGTCAGTAGGGTAAGGAGTGTAGTATAAGAATGCCTAGAGAAGGACCTATTTATGTGACTCTGAGGTCAAAATGAGGTATTTAGGACGCGTTCTAGTCTTTTCTATGGTGAAAGTTAGAGGAAATGGTGATCATTGCTCATTTAGCTAGCATTGATTATGGCAAAAAGGGTGGTTTTCATAAGTTTAAAGTCGTTACATAATCCAATTTTGTGTCCGAGGTTATTTTTAATAATACACTTCAAAAAAGCTTTGAGGATAAATTGTCTGGAGTACTGCAGGTCAACTAGGTTGTTGCTAAGTATTTTGATACTATCTTCGAAATCCTTTTTTAAAGAGCAAGTTCTCGAAAATCTAAGAGTTTCTGTGTAAATTATAGCTTCTTTTAGTTTCGAGGAAATATTTGATTCGAAATGAGGAAATCTGTGAACTTTAAAATCGAAAAGTTCCGTTTTATTATACAATTTTGTAAGTATTCTATCATTATGAATTTTTGTTTTGAGGTCTAAATAGACGCAGTTTTTTTCATCAATATGTGTAGTTTCAAAACTCATTATGTTTTGATATGTTTTAATAAGGAAATTAGTGATGAATTCTTCATCTAAGTTATGTATGACCAGAAGATCGTCCATATATCTGTAAGGTTCAAAAATTTTATTAGCTCGTAACGGTAGAGCTTTGGAAGAGATGTATTCCAAGTAACTCAAAGTAAGATCTGCTATGACCGGACTAGCATTCCCGCCTTGTGGAACACCCATGATTTGCTTAAAATTCTTATCACCAACTCTACAATAACTATTGTCCAAAATGTACTCCAGAAAGTAGATTAAATCCTGTAATTGATAAAATCTGTACTTAGAGTTATCATTCTTATCGGTATAAAGGGTGTTGAAACCATTGGTAGCCACATATTTTTTATTTGAATTTTTAAAGCAAATTTTCAGAATTTCAGTAATGTTATGAATAATATTTTCATGCGGAATATTAGTAAACATATTGGTAAAGTCGGCAGAATACAATTTAAGATTTTCTCCAACTATTTTTCCCAATTGTGAAGAGATATTAATGTTGTCTATAGCCCAAAAAGTTTTGAAGCATCTAATGCTATTCATAACAACGTTACAGTAATTTCTAAAGTGATTTTTGATGAAGGTAAACACATTTTTTTTTGATTTCTATCGCTAAGTTCTTAATGCTGCTGTTACAAGCACCACATATGAAGCGAAATTTGATTGGGTTTTTATGTAGTTTAGGTATACAAAAGATGATTGGTATATCAGGATCTAAATTGAGCCTAATATTATTAGAAATCATGAGTTTCTTATGTTTTTCTATAATTTCTTGGCTATTTTCAATTGCTGTTAGTTGATAAATATCATGAGTAACGATTTCTCGAGAAAGAATACCCATTTCGTTCAATAAGATTATTAAATAAAGTTTTTTGCACACAAAACCGTAGTTGTTACTGGTTTTGTCCAAGGGGCAAACAATGAATCTGTCATGTATAAATTTTATTCTATTATTAAAATTATTCAAGGAAATACTGTTAACCTTGTTCAGGTTATGAATAAGAGGTCTTATTTTACGAGAAAAAAATGGAGAAAATAAAACATCAAAATGTCTAATTTTATCTGCGTTCAGCTTATATCTAGTCCTAATTTTTGTTCTAACCTGTTCTAAAAATTCATTCCAAATGTTCTTAATTTCATCAATTTTTCTATTAATTTTGGGCCCAAACTTTACACCTTTTTGTAAAATATATTTGATAGCAGGATCATTAACTATGTCAATATTTCCTGTTACTATATGTTTGTGGTGAGGGTCTCGAAATCTTGCAAAAAAGTTGGAATCACAATCACAAGAAGATTGAATGATTTCTTGAATATCGGACGTAGTGATATTTTTGAGAAATTTATTATAGTTGAAAAACGATTTTGAAATGGGATTTTCATAGCTATAAACTACTCTAAAAGGAACAAAATCTACTTTAGAGTATTGTGAAATAAAATCTTTAATGATCTTATTGTTGACAAAATTTTGTTGATATTACTATGATTTAATATATCATTATAAAAAGGGAGCCTTATGTTAACGAAACTGGATTTTGGCTTTACTGAGGAGTATCTGTTGTTGCAGAAATAATGTAAACACAGAGAAGTGAATAAAGTAAGTTTTTATATTCACTTATTACAAAAGGGAGAGAATCGTTGATAACAAGCTGGACTAAAGTATCAAGGAAGTTTTTATTTTTATTTTTGAAACATCTAAAAATATTTTATTTGTTGTTATGTTGTATCTGAATATTCAATGTAAATTCAGAAACTTCTTCAGGACTATATTTCTTCTTTTTCTTTTTATTATTACCTCTATTATTACGTTGTTTAACTACCTTCAAATTGAAAAAAGGATGATTAGGTTTATTATGTAGGAGAGGATTTTTTATACAAGAGAGATTACCATAACCTTTGATATTATCATTAAAACCGAAAGGAATTGCTGTCATAACCAACTTAATCCAAAATAACTCTTTATCCAGTAACACATTTTTATCTTTGTTTTCTTCTAGGCTATCAAGAATGGAGAAACTAATATTGTTAGGATCACATCCATCTTGCAAAAAATGTTCGTAAAAATCTTTGCTTTCTTTGTTTTTTATGTTTCTGAGGTGTTCCAACATCCTGGCCTAAAGTTTTCTAGTAGTGATTCCTACGTACTGTCTATGGGGTCGAATAGAGTCCCGCCGCTGAAAGGAGCGGCGGAGGTAGGGGCGGCGCGGCGTGCCGCGCCGCACAAGATTTCGCGCCGCAGCCGATCTCCAAATGCTATGAACGGGTCGCGGCAAACTGGAGCAGCGACGCGCTTTTGCGTACTATGTACAGAGCTATGCACCTGACATCTAAATATCGAATTAGCTTATAGAAGTATTCAGATTGGCAAAGTTGAAGGAATATTTAATTTCAAAGCGGTTTGAGCCCTGTCCACAGTTTCACATAAGAAGGCAATAAAATATTAGTTTTTAACAAGGAACAATTGGCGATCATAGCTACTTAAAAACTGGAGAATTATCCCCTGAAAATAGATTCAGTGATCTGGTCGCACCCTTCACTTTTTTTGTAATAATTTTTTCGAGTCATTTTGCTTAAGGTTTTAACCAGACTTGGGACCGAATCGAAAAGTTATTTGAAGAATATTTGAACTATTGAAATATTCGATTTATTCAAGAACCTCAAACACAATTTATTTTCATTTCGAATCGTCCATGAATCAGGATTCTTAATTTCCTCTGGCCTTCGGTTCATCCTGGGAGAATAAATTATTTGTTCTATCTAGTGATCGATTGTTTCGGAATTCAGCATTAATCGGTGTCTCGTATATTCGATTCATTCTAGATTTCACATTACCCGGTTCTTCTAATATTCGCTTTTTTGAAAACTGAAATATGAAGATTTCCGAATATTCGAACAAGTTTGGGTCACGATATTCGAATACTCTTTGCCACTGAAAAATTTGGAAAACACTCGAGTAATATCTCGTAATAAATCCGAAATTCCAATTTTTATTTAAATATATGGACGGATTTCCCGATCATTCGAATAGAATAGAGGACAAGTTTTCGACAACTTCCATTCATTCGAAATAATTTTGACGAAGTTCATTCAATCGGAAATTTGAAGAAAATTCCTCATTCGAATACATTTCTTCATTCAATGATTTATTTAAAAAAAGCTTTCTTCAAACAAAAACCCATTAACCCGAGATTTTTCTTGCAAAAATGATCATCCGAATTTTAAATTCAGTCGGCGTATTCTTAAAACATGGTAATGGAATTATTAATTCATTCAAAAACTAGCGTCTAGTTTTCGAATGAATTAATAAATGAATTGAAAAAATGAATTAATCTTGTACTCACTATTACTTATCGTGTCAACTCTACCTTTTCGAAAAGTAGTGGTTCACGGAAGATCGGCTTTTAGCTGAGAATTTACGTGGGAAATTTAGGATTCAAAGTTTGGTAAAAAGTTAGCATTTGAATTGGTGTCGAACTCTTTAAAACACTTCAGAAACCAAGTTTCACGAGCTCAAAACCCCATGACTAAAAGTGACCTCGATTTAGGTACATAATAAGACAGACATTCACCTCATAATCATACATAAGTGATCATTTAATCATGGGAAGCGGGGTCGACCATCTGCTGTCGCCGCGCCACTTCGCCGCACCGCTCGAGGTTGCAAAACGGCGCCGCCTGGCCATGCGGCAGCCGCCGGCGGCAGCCGCTGCCAAATTCTGCCTTGACCCAGTCTAATCGACCCGCCGCGCCGCCTCGCGGCGCCGCGTGATCGATACGGCTGCACACCATGCTGCCGCGCCGCTGTGCGGCGAGACTCTATTCGGCCCCTATTGCAGTCTGTGCAGGTAATACAATAGACTACATAAGTAGAGTTACAATTGCTGAGTGATTTTTTGAATGTATGAATTTTGAATTTGGTAACACAGCATTTTATAATGTAGTGATGATTCAACTTTGGACAAATAACACATTTCTTATTAGCACAATTAGAGCTTTTGTTTTCGTTGCCAAAAGAAGCGAGATAGTAAACCCCTTCTTTTTTTATTTTATGAAAAAGTTTGTTGCAATAATATTTTTCAGGGGAGCTTTGCGCAGAAACAACGGAAGAACCAACTTGGCCCCGCTCCGGCGCGTCCGCCGGCCGCCCTTCTCCCAAAAGGTTGTGTGATTTATGATTTAGCCCGAAAGTTTTGGACCGCGAGCTGGCTAATATAGGCCCATAAGAATTAGCCAGTGGGGGGTTGCACAGAAGTGCTTTGGTTGGGCTGCAACCAGGACCCAGTAAGGCCCTAAGAAAGGGGCAGTCTCTAGCCTCCCGAAGTCACCCACCCCCACCATGCTGGGCGACTTCTTATAAGGGGATCACAGAGACTGTATAAGGCGTTACTATCTCAGAAAAATATTTTTTATGTTAAAAGAATAGTTTTAAAGTACGAAAGAACAGTTTGTGTGTGAGTATGTTGGAAAGACCAAAAGGTATCAAAATTATAGATACTTAAGACTAGGAAGTGAATGAGTAATAAAGAAAGGTTATGTAAAAATATTATAAAAATACAAAAAATCGAATGGCACTTAATGGAAGGAAATGTGCTCCAAAGAAACGACATAACTACTGTAGAATGTTAAAATCAATGGGTGGCCTGAAAAGATTGGGCTGACTTCTTATTTTCTTAACTTCTAGATAATCCATTTTTTCTATTATATCTTGTTAGAACTAACTGCACTAACTTATCTTTCTCTATTAGTTAACTCGAGTTAAATGAGTTTTTGCGATGGAAAAATTCTGAAGGGTGTATGAACAAATTATATATGTGATCAAAATTAAATCGAATTTGTGAAAATGAAGTTAAGTATGTGATTCCTATGTAAAAAGGTAAGTGTAAAAAAAATCGAATCGAGAAAACACGTTGTAGGCTGTACTTTTTGATGGGATGGGACAAGGAAAGTGACTAACAAGTTTTTACTTACTGTTAAACATTAACTACTTCACTTATTCCTGCTTATCATATCAAGTGATATTATCAGTTGGTAGATCAAATCGCTAAAACACGTTGTAGGCTGTACTTTTCGATGGGAAGGGACAAGGAAAGTGACTAACAAGTTTTTTACTTACTGTTTAACATTAACTACTTCACTTATTACTGCCTATCATATCAAGTGATATTATCAGTTGGCAGATCAAATCGCTAAAACACGTACTTTTTCTTAGGGAAGGCACACGGGAAGTGACTAACAAGTTTGTTACTTACTGTTTAACATTAACTACTTCACTTATTCCTGCTTATCATATCAAGTGATATTATCAGTTGGTAGATCAAATCGCTAAAACACGTTGTAGGCTGTACTTTTTGATGGGACGGGACAAGGAAAGTGACTAACAAGTTTGTTACTTACTGTTTAACATTAACTACTTCACTTATTGCTGCTTATCATATCAAGTGATATTATCAGTTAGCAGATAAAATCGCTAAAACACGTACTTTTTCGTAGGGAAGGGACAGGGGAAGTAACTAACAAGTTTGTTACTTACTGTTTAACATTAACTACTTCGCTTATTCCTGCTTATCATATCAAGTGATATTATCAGTTGGTAGATCAAATCGCTAAAACACGTTGTAGGCTGTACTTTTTGATGGGATGGGACAAGGAAAGTGACTAACAAGTTTTTTACTTACTGTTTGACATTAACTACTTGACTTATTACTGCTTACCATATCAAGTGATATTATCAGTTGGCAGATAAAATCGCTAAAACACGCACTTTTTCGTAGGGAAGGGACAGGGGAAGTGACTAACAAGTTTGTTACTTACTGTTTAACATTAACTACTTCACTTATTCCTGCTTATCATATCAAGTGATATTATCAGTTGGTAGATCAAATCGAGAAAACACGTCGTAGGCTGTACTTTTTGATGGGATGGGACAAGGAAAGTAACTAACAAGTTTGTTACTTACTGTTTAACATTAACTACTTCACTTATTACTGCTTATATCAAGTGATATTATCAGTTGGTAGATCAAATCGCTAAAACACGTTGTAGGCTGTACTTTTTGATGGGAAGGGACAAGGAAAGTGACTAACAAGTTTGTTACTTACTGTTTAACATTAACTACTTCACTTATTGCTGCTTATCATATCAAGTGATATTATCAGTTGGCAGATAAAATCGCTAAAACACGTATACTTTTTCGTAGGAAGGGACAGGAAGTGACTAACAAGTTTGTTACTTACTGTTTAACATTAACTACTTCACTTATTCCTGCTTATCATATCAAGTGATATTATCAGTTGGTAGATCAAATCGCTAAAACACGTTGTAGGCTGTACTTTTTGATGGGATGGGACAAGGAAAGTGACTAACAAGTTTGTTACTTACTGTTTGACATTAACTACTTCACTTATTACTGCTTACCATATCAAGTGATATTATCAGTTGGCAGATAAAATCGCTAAAACACGCACTTTTTCGTAGGGAAGGGACAGGGGAAGTGACTAACAAGTTTGTTACTTACTGTTTAACATTAACTACTTCACTTATTCCTGCTTATCATATCAAGTGATATTATCAGTTGGTAGATCAAATCGAGAAAACACGTTGTAGGCTGTACTTTTTGATGGGATGGGACAAGGAAAGTAACTAACAAGTTTGTTACTTACTGTTTAACATTAACTACTTCACTTATTACTGCTTATATCAAGTGATATTATCAGTTGGTAGATCAAATCGCTAAAACACGTTGTAGGCTGTACTTTTTGATGGGAAGGGACAAGGAAAGTGACTAACAAGTTTGTTACTTACTGTTTAACATTAACTACTTCACTTATTGCTGCTTATCATATCAAGTGATATTATCAGTTGGCAGATAAAATCGCTAAAACACGTACTTTTTCGTAGGGAAGGGACAGGGGAAGTGACTAACAAGTTTGTTACTTACTGTTTAACATTAACTACTTCACTTATTCCTGCTTATCATATCAAGTGATATTATCAGTTGGTAGATCAAATCGAGAAAACACGTTGTAGGCTGTACTTTTTGATGGGATGGGACAAGGAAAGTAACTAACAAGTTTGTTACTTACTGTTTAACATTAACTACTTCACTTATTACTGCTTATATCAAGTGATATTATCAGTTGGTAGATCAAATCGCTAAAACACGTTGTAGGCTGTACTTTTTGATGGGATGGGACAAGGAAAGTGACTAACAAGTTTGTTACTTACTGTTTAACATTAACTACTTCACTTATTGCTGCTTATCATATCAAGTGATATTATCAGTTGGCAGATAAAATCGCTAAAACACGTACTTTTTCGTAGGGAAGGGACAGGGGAAGTAACTAACAAGTTTGTTACTTACTGTTTAACATTAACTACTTCGCTTATTCCTGCTTATCATATCAAGTGATATTATCAGTTGGTAGATCAAATCGCTAAAACACGTTGTAGGCTGTACTTTTTGATGGGATGGGACAAGGAAAGTGACTAACAAGTTTGTTACTTACTGTTTAACATTAACTACTTCACTTATTCCTGCTTATCATATCAAGTGATATTATCAGTTGGTAGATCAAATCGCTAAAACACGTTGTAGGCTGTACTTTTTTGATGGGAAGGGATAAGGAAAGTGACTAACAAGTTTGTTACTTACTGTTTAACATTAACTACTTCACTTATTCCTGCTTATCATATCAAGTGATATTATCAGTTGGTAGATCAAATCGCTAAAACACGTTGTAGGCTGTACTTTTTGATGGGATGGGACAAGGAAAGTGACTAACAAGTTTGTTACTTACTGTTTAACATTAACTACTTCACTTATTACTGCTTATCATATCAAGTGATATTATCAGTTGGTAGATCGAATCGCTAAAACACGTTGTAGGCTGTACTTTTTGATGGGAAGGGACACGGGAAGTGACTAACAAGTTTGTTACTTACTGTTTAACATTAACTACTTCACTTATTACTGCTTATCATATCAAGTGATATTATCAGTTGGTAGATCAAATCGCTAAAACACGTTGTAGGCTGTACTTTTTGATGGGATGGGACAAGGAAAGTGACTAACAAGTTTGTTACTTACTGTTTAACATTAACTACTTCACTTATTACTGCTTATCATATCAAGTGATATTATCAGTTGGTAGATCAAATCGCTAAAACACGTTGTAGGCTGTACTTTTTGATGGGAAGGGACAAGGAAAGTGACTAACAAGTTTGTTACTTACTGTTTAACATTAACTACTTCACTTATTGCTGCTTATCATATCAAGTGATATTATCAGTTGGCAGATAAAATCGCTAAAACACGTACTTTTTCGTAGGGAAGGGACAGGGGAAGTGACTAACAAGTTTGTTACTTACTGTTTAACATTAACTACTTCACTTATTCCTGCTTATCATATCAAGTGATATTATCAGTTGGTAGATCAAATCGCTAAAACACGTTGTAGGCTGTACTTTTTGATGGGATGGGACAAGGAAAGTGACTAACAAGTTTGTTACTTACTGTTTAACATTAACTACTTCACTTATTACTGCTTATCATATCAAGTGATATTATCAGTTGGTAGATCAAATCGCTAAAACACGTTGTAGGCTGTACTTTTTGATGGGATGGGACAAGGAAAGTGACTAACAAGTTTGTTACTTACTGTTTAACATTAACTACTTCACTTATTGCTGCTTATCATATCAAGTGATATTATCAGTTGGCAGATAAAATCGCTAAAACACGTACTTTTTCGTAGGGAAGGGACAGGGGAAGTGACTAACAAGTTTGTTACTTACTGTTTAACATTAACTACTTCACTTATTCCTGCTTATCATATCAAGTGATATTATCAGTTGGTAGATCAAATCGCTAAAACACGTTGTAGGCTGTACTTTTTGATGGGATGGGACAAGGAAAGTGACTAACAAGTTTGTTACTTACTGTTTAACATTAACTACTTCACTTATTACTGCTTATCATATCAAGTGATATTATCAGTTGGCAGATCAAATCGCTAAAACACGTTGTAGGCTGTACTTTTTGATGGGAAGGGAGAAGGAAAGTGATCTAACAAGTTTGTTACTTACTGTTTAACATTAACTACTTCGCTTATTCCTGCTTATCATATCAAGTGATATTATCAGTTGGTAGATCAAATCGAGAAAACACGTTGTAGGCTGTACTTTTTGATGGGAAGGGACAAGGAAAGTGACTAACAAGTTTGTTACTTACTGTTTAACATTAACTACTTCACTTATTACTGCTTATCATATCAAGTGATATTATCAGTTGGTAGATCAAATCGCTAAAACACGTTGTAGGCTGTACTTTTTGATGGGAAGGGACAAGGAAAGTGACTAACAAGTTTGTTACTTACTGTTTAACATTAACTACTTCACTTATTACTGCTTATCATATCAAGTGATATTATCAGTTGGCAGATCAAATCGCTAAAACACGTACTTTTTCGTAGGGAAGGGAACTACTTCGCTTATTCCTGCTTATCATATCAATTGATATTATCAGTTGGTAGATCAAATCGCTAAAACACGTTGTAGGCTGTATTTTTTGATGGGATGGGACAGGGGAAGTGACTAACAAGTTTGATACTTACTGTTTAACATTAACTACTTCACTTATTACTGCTTATCATATCAAGTGATATTATCAGTTGGCAGATAAAATCGCTAAAACACGTTGTAGGCTGTACTTTTCGTAGGGAAGGGACAGGGAAGTGACTAACAAGTTTGTTACTCACTGTTTAACATTAACTACTTCACTTATTCCTGCTTATCATATCAAGTGATATTATCAGTTGGTAGATCAAATCGCTAAAACACGTTGTAGGCTGTACTTTTTGATGGGATGGGACAAGGAAAGTGACTAACAAGTTTGTTACTCACTGTTTAACATTAACTACTTCACTTATTACTGCTTATCATATCAAGTGATATTATCAGTTGGCAGAGAAAATCGCTAAAACACGTAGGCTGTACTTTTCGTAGGGAAGGGACAGGGGAAGTAACTAACAAGTTTGTTACTTACTGTTTAACATTAACTACTTCACTTATTCCTGCTTATCATATCAAGTGATATTATCAGTTGGTATATCAAATCGCTAAAACACGTTGTAGGCTGTACTTTTTGATGGGATGGGACAAGGAAAGTGACTAGCAAGTTTGTTACTTACTGTTTAACATTAACTACTTCACTTATTACTGCTTATCATATCAAGTGATATTATCAGTTGGCAGATAAAATCGCTAAAACACGTTGTAGGCTGTACTTTTTGATGGGAAGGGACAGGGAAGTGACTAACAAGTTTGTTACTTACTGTTTAACATTAACTACTTCACTTATTCCTGCTTATCATATCAAGTGATATTACCAGTTGGTAGATCAAATCGAGAAAACACGTTGTAGGCTGTACTTTTTGATGGGATGGGACAAGGAAAGTAACTAACAAGTTTGTTACTTACTGTTTAACATTAACTACTTCACTTATTACTGCTTATCATATCAGTAGATATTATCAGTTGGTAGATCAAATCGCTAAAACACGTTGTAGGCTGTACTTTTTGATGGGAAGGGACAAGGAAAGTGACTAACAAGTTTGTTACTTACTGTTTAACATTAACTACTTCACTTATTACTGCTTATCATATCAAGTGATATTATCAGTTGGCAGATAAAATCGCTAAAACACGTTGTAGGCTGTACTTTTTGATGGGATGGGACAAGGAAAGTGACTAACAAGTTTGTTACTTACTGTTTAACATTAACTACTTCACTTATTACTGCTTATCATATCAAGTGATATTATCAGTTGGCAGATAAAATCGCTAAAACACGTTGTAGGCTGTACTTTTTCGTAGGGAAGGGACAGGGGAAGTGACTAACAAGTTTGTTACTTACTGTTTAACATTAACTACTTCACTTATTCCTGCTTATCATATCAAGTGATATTATCAGTTGGTAGATCAAATCGCTAAAACACGTTGTAGGCTGTACTTTTTGATGGGACGGGCCGAGGAAAGTGACTAACAAGTTTGTTACTTACTGTTTAACATTAACTACTTCACTTATTACTGCTTATCATATCAAGTGATATTATCAGTTGAGAGATCAAATCGCTAAAACACGTTGTAGGCTGTACTTTTTTGATGGGAAGGGACAGGGAAGTAACTAACAAGTTTGTTACTTACTGTTCAACATTAACTACTTCGCTTATTTCTGCTTATCATATCAAGTGATATTATCAGTTGGTAGATCAAATCGCTAAAACACGTTGTAGGCTGTACTTTTTGATGGGATGGGACAAGGAAAGTGACTAACAAGTTTGTTACTTACTGTTTGACATTAACTACTTCACTTATTACTGCTTACCATATCAAGTGATATTATCAGTTGGCAGATAAAATCGCTAAAACACGTTGTAGGCTTTTTTCGTAGGGAAGGGACAGGGAAGTGACTAACAAGTTTGTTACTTACTGTTTAACATTAACTACTTCACTTATTCCTGCTTATCATATCAAGTGATATTATCAGTTGGTAGATCAAATCGAGAAAACACGTTGTAGGCTGTACTTTTTCATGGGATGGGACAAGGAAAGTAACTAACAAGTTTGTTACTTACTGTTTAACATTAACTACTTCACTTATTACTGCTTATCATATCAAGTGATATTATCAGTTGGTAGATCAAATCGCTAAAACACGTTGTAGGCTGTACTTTTTGATGGGAAGGGACAAGGAAAGTGACTAACAAGTTTGTTACTTACTGTTTAACATTAACTACTTCACTTATTACTGCTTATCATATCAAGTGATATTATCAGTTGGCAGATAAAATCGCTAAAACACGTACTTTTTCGTAGGGAAGGGACAGGGGAAGTGACTAACAAGTTTGTTACTTACTGTTTAACATTAACTACTTCGCTTATTCCTGCTTATCATATCAAGTGATATTATCAGTTGGTAGATCAAATCGAGAAAACACGTTGTAGGCTGTACTTTTTGATGGGATGGGACAAGGAAAGTAACTAACAAGTTTGTTACTTACTGTTTAACATTAACTACTTCACTTATTACTGCTTATCATATCAAGTGATATTATCAGTTGGTAGATCAAATCGCTAAAACACGTTGTAGGCTGTACTTTTTGATGGGATGGGACAAGGAAAGTGACTAACAAGTTTGTTACTTACTGTTTAACATTAACTACTTCACTTATTCCTGCTTATCATATCAAGTGATATTATCAGTTGGTAGATCAAATCGCTAAAACACGTTGTAGGCTGTACTTTTTCGTAGGGAAGGGACAGGGGAAGTGACTAACAAGTTTGTTACTTACTGTTTAACATTAACTACTTCACTTATTCCTGCTTATCATATCAAGTGATATTACCAGTTGGTAGATCAAATCGAGAAAACACGTTGTAGGCTGTACTTTTTCATGGGATGGGACAAGGAAAGTAACTAACAAGTTTGTTACTTACTGTTTAACATTAACTACTTCACTTATTACTGCTTATATCAAGTGATATTATCAGTTGGTAGATCAAATCGCTAAAACACGTTGTAGGCTGTACTTTTTGATGGGAAGGGACAAGGAAAGTGACTAACAAGTTTGTTACTTACTGTTTAACATTAACTACTTCACTTATTACTGCTTATCATATCAAGTGATATTATCAGTTGGCAGATAAAATCGCTAAAACACGTTGTACGTACTTTTCGTAGGGAAGGGACAGGGAAGTGACTAACAAGTTTGTTACTTACTGTTTAACATTAACTACTTCACTTATTCCTGCTTATCATATCAAGTGATATTATCAGTTGGTAGATCAAATCGAGAAAACACGTTGTAGGCTGTACTTTTCGTAGGGAAGGGACAGGGGAAGTGACTAACAAGTTTGTTACTTACTGTTTAACATTAACTACTTCACTTATTACTGCCTATCATATCAAGTGATTTCACCAGTTGGTAGATCAAATCGCTAAAACACGTTGTAGGCTGTATTTTTCGATGGGAAGGGACAAGGAAAGTGACTAACAAGTTTGTTACTTACTGTTTAACATTAACTACTTCACTTATTACTGCTTATCATATCAAGTGATATTATCAGTTGGCAGATAAAATCGCTAAAACACGTACTTTTTCGTAGGGAAGGGACAGGGGAAGTGACTAACAAGTTTGTTACTTACTGTTTAACATTAACTACTTCACTTATTCCTGCTTATCATATCAAGTGATATTATCAGTTGGTAGATCAAATCGAGAAAACACGTTGTAGGCTGTACTTTTTGATGGGATGGGACAAGGAAAGTGACTAACAAGTTTGTTACTTACTGTTTAACATTAACTACTTCACTTATTACTGCTTATCATATCAAGTGATATTATCAGTTGGTAGATCAAATCGCTAAAACACGTTGTAGGCTGTACTTTTTGATGGGATGGGACAAGGAAAGTGACTAACAAGTTTGTTACTTACTGTTTAACATTAACTACTTCACTTATTACTGCTTATCATATCAAGTGATATTATCAGTTGGTAGATAAAATCGCTAAAACACGCTGTAGGCTGTACTTTCGTAGGGAAGGGACAGGAAGTGACTAACAAGTTTGTTACTTACTGTTTAACATTAACTACTTCACTTATTCCTGCTTATCATATCAAGTGATATTATCAGTTGGTAGATCAAATCGAGAAAACACGTTGTAGGCTGTACTTTTTGATGGGGTGGGACAAAGAAAGTAATTAACAAGTTTTTTACTTACTGTTTAACATTAACTACTTCACTTATTACTGCTTATCATATCAAGTGATATTATCAGTTGGTAGATCAAATCGCTAAAACACGTTGTAGGCTGTACTTTTCGATGGGAAGGGACAAGGAAAGTGACTAACAAGTTTGTTACTTACTGTTTAACATTAACTACTTCACTTATTCCTGCTTATCATATCAAGTGATATTATCAGTTGGTAGATCAAATCGCTAAAACACGTTGTAGGCTGTACTTTTCGATGGGAAGGGACAAGGAAAGTGACTAACAAGTTTGTTACTTACTGTTTAACATTAACTACTTCACTTATTACTGCTTATCATATCAAGTGATATTATCAGTTGGTAGATCAAATCGCTAAAACACGTTGTAGGCTGTACTTTTTGATGGGATGGGACAAGGAAAGTGACTAACAAGTTGGTTACTTACTGTTTGACATTAACTACTTCACTTATTACTGCTTATCATATCAAGTGATATTATCAGTTGGCAGATAAAATCAGCTAAAACACGTTGTAGGCTGTTTTTCGTAGGGAAGGGACAGGGAAGTGACTAACAAGTTTGTTACTTACTGTTTAACATTACCTACTTCACTTATTCCTGCTTATCATATCAAGTGATATTATCAGTTGGTAGATCAAATCGAGAAAACACGTTGTAGGCTGCACTTTTTGATGGGATGGGACAAGGAAAGTAACTAACAAGTTTGTTACTTACTGTTCAACATTAACTACTTCCCTTATTACTGCTTATCATATCAAGTGATATTATCAGTTGGTAGATCAAATCGCTAAAACACGTTGTAGGCTGTACTTTTTGATGGGAAGGACAAGGAAAGTGACTAACAAGTTTGTTACTTACTGTTTAACATTAACTACTTCACTTATTGCTGCTTATCATATCAAGTGATATTATCAGTTGGCAGATAAAATCGCTAAAACACGTACTTTTTCGTAGGGAAGGACAGGGAAGTGACTAACAAGTTTGTTACTTACTGTTTAACATTAACTACTTCGCTTATTCCTGCTTATCATATCAAGTGATATTATCAGTTGGAAGATCAAATCGCTAAAACACGTTGTAGGCTGTACTTTTTGATGGGATGGGACAAGGAAAGTGACTAAAAAGTTTGTTACTTACTGTTTGACATTAACTACTTCACTTATTACTGCTTACCATATCAAGTGATATTATAAGTTGGCAGATAAAATCGCTAAAACACGCACTTTTTCGTAGGGAAGGGACAGGGGAAGTGACTAACAAGTTTGTTACTTACTGTTTAACATTAACTACTTCACTTATTCCTGCTTATGATATCAAGTGATATTATCAGTTGGTAGATCAAATCGCTAAAACACGTTGTAGGCTGTACTTTTTCGTAGGGAAGGGACAGGGGAAGTGACTAACAAGTTTGTTACTTACTGTTTAACATTAACTACTTCGCTTATTCCTGCTTATCATATCAAGTGATATTATCAGTTGGTAGATCAAATCGCTAAAACACGTTGTAGGCTGTACTTTTTGATGGGATGGGACAAGGAAAGTGACTAAAAAGTTTGTTACTTACTGTTTGACATTAACTACTTCACTTATTACTGCTTACCATATCAAGTGATATTATAAGTTGGCAGATAAAATCGCTAAAACACGCACTTTTTCGTAGGGAAGGGACAGGGGAAGTGACTAACAAGTTTGTTACTTACTGTTTAACATTAACTACTTCACTTATTCCTGCTTATGATATCAAGTGATATTATCAGTTGGTAGATCAAATCGAGAAAACACGTTGTAGGCTGTACTTTTTGATGGGATGGGACAAGGAAAGTAATTAACAAGTTTGTTACTTACTGTTTAACATTAACTACTTCACTTATTACTGCTTATCATATCAAGTGATATTATCAGTTGGTAGATCAAATCGGTAAAACACGTTGTAGGCTGTACTTTTCGTAGGGAAGGGACAGGGGAAGTAACTAACAAGTTTGTTACTTACTGTTTAACATTAACTACTTCACTTATTACTGCTTATCATATCAAGTGATTTTACCAGTTGGCAGATCAAATCGCTAAAACACGTACTTTTTCTTAGGGAAGGCACACGGGAAGTGACTAACAAGTTTGTTACTTACTGTTTAACATTAACTACTTCGCTTATTCCTGCTTATCATATCAAGTGATATTATCAGTTGGTAGATCAAATCGCTAAAACACGTTGTAGGCTGTACTTTTTGATGGGATGGGACAAGGAAAGTGACTAAAAAGTTTGTTACTTACTGTTTGACATTAACTACTTCACTTATTACTGCTTACCATATCAAGTGATATTATCAGTTGGCAGATAAAATCGCTAAAACACGCACTTTTTCGTAGGGAAGGGACAGGGGAAGTGACTAACAAGTTTGTTACTTACTGTTTAACATTAACTACTTCACTTATTCCTGCTTATCATATCAAGTGATATTATCAGTTGGTAGATCAAATCGAGAAAACACGTTGTAGGCTGTACTTTTTGATGGGATGGGACAAGGAAAGTAATTAACAAGTTTGTTACTTACTGTTTAACATTAACTACTTCACTTATTACTGCTTATCATATCAAGTGATATTATCAGTTGGTAGATCAAATCGGTAAAACACGTTGTAGGCTGTACTTTTCGTAGGGAAGGGACAGGGGAAGTGACTAACAAGTTTGTTACTTACTGTTTAACATTAACTACTTCACTTATTCCTGCTTATCATATCAAGTGATATTATCAGTTGGTAGATCAAATCGCTAAAACACGTTGTAGGCTGCACTTTTTCATGGGACGGGACAAGGAAAGTGACTAACAAATTTGTTACTTACTGTTTAACATTAACTACTTCACTTATTGCTGCTTATCATATCAAGTGATATTATCAGTTGGCAGATAAAATCGCTAAAACACGTACTTTTTCGTAGGGAAGGGACAGGGGAAGTAACTAACAAGTTTGTTACTTACTGTTTAACATTAACTACTTCGCTTATTCCTGCTTATCATATCAAGTGATATTATCAGTTGGTAGATCAAATCGCTAAAACACGTTGTAGGCTGTACTTTTTGATGGGATGGGACAAGGAAAGTGACTAACAAGTTTGTTACTTACTGTTTGACATTAACTACTTCACTTATTACTGCTTACCATATCAAGTGATATTATCAGTTGGCAGATAAAATCGCTAAAACACGTTGTAGGCTGTACTTTTTCGTAGGGAAGGGACAGGGGAAGTGACTAACAAGTTTGTTACTTACTGTTTAACATTAACTACTTCACTTATTCCTGCTTATCATATCAAGTGATATTACCAGTTGGTAGATCAAATCGAGAAAACACGTTGTAGGCTGTACTTTTTGATGGGATGGGACAAGGAAAGTAACTAACAAGTTTGTTAATTACTGTTTAACATAAACTACTTCACTTATTACTGCTTATATCAAGTGATATTATCAGTTGGTAGATCAAATCGCTAAAACACGTTGTAGGCTGTACTTTTTGATGGGAAGGGACAAGGAAAGTGACTAACAAGTTTGTTACTTACTGTTTAACATTAACTACTTCACTTATTACTGCTTATCATATCAAGTGATATTATCAGTTGGCAGATAAAATCGCTAAAACACGTTGTAGGCTGCACTTTTTCGTAGGGAAGGGACAGGGGAAGTGACTAACAAGTTTGTTACTTACTGTTTAACATTAACTACTTCACTTATTCCTGCTTATCATATCAAGTGATATTATCAGTTGGTAGATCAAATCGAGAAAACACGTTGTAGGCTGTACTTTTTGATGGGATGGGACAAGGAAAGTAACTAACAAGTTTGTTACTTACTGTTTAACATTAACTACTTCACTTATTACTGCTTATCATATCAAGTGATATTATCAGTTGGTAGATCAAATCGCTAAAACACGTTGTAGGCTGTACTTTTCGATGGGATGGGACAAGGAAAGTGACTAACAAGTTTGTTACTTACTGTTTAACATTAACTACTTCACTTATTCCTGCTTATCATATCAAGTGATATTATCAGTTGGTAGATCAAATCGCTAAAACACGTTGTAGGCTGTACTTTTTCGTAGGGAAGGGACAGGGGAAGTGACTAACAAGTTTGTTACTTACTGTTCAACATTAACTACTTCGCTTATTCCTGCTTATCATATCAAGTGATATTATCAGTTGGTAGATCAAATCGCTAAAACACGTTGTAGGCTGTACTTTTTGATGGGATGGGACAAGGAAAGTGACTAAAAAGTTTGTTACTTACTGTTTGACATTAACTACTTCACTTATTACTGCTTACCATATCAAGTGATATTATCAGTTGGCAGATAAAATCACTAAAACACGCACTTTTTCGTAGGGAAGGGACAGGGGAAGTGACTAACAAGTTTGTTACTTACTGTTTAACATTAACTACTTCACTTATTCCTGCTTATCATATCAAGTGATATTATCAGTTGGTAGATCAAATCGAGAAAACACGTTGTAGGCTGTACTTTTTGATGGGATGGGACAAGGAAAGTAATTAACAAGTTTGTTACTTACTGTTTAACATTAACTACTTCACTTATTACTGCTTATCATATCAAGTGATATTATCAGTTGGTAGATCAAATCGGTAAAACACGTTGTAGGCTGTACTTTTCGTAGGGAAGGGACAGGGGAAGTGACTAACAAGTTTGTTACTTACTGTTTAACATTAACTACTTCACTTATTACTGCTTATCATATCAAGTGATTTTACCAGTTGGTAGATCAAATCGCTAAAACACGTTGTAGGCTGTATTTTTCGATGGGAAGGGACAAGGAAAGTGACTAACAAGTTTTTTACTTACTGTTTAACATTAACTACTTCACTTATTCCTGCTTACCATATCAGGTGATATTATCAGTTGGCAGATAAAATCGCTAAAACACGCACTTTTTCGTAGGGAAGGGACAGGGGAAGTGACTAACAAGTTTGTTACTTACTGTTTAACATTAACTACTTCACTTATTCCTGCTTATCATATCAAGTGATATTATCAGTTGGTAGATCAAATCGCTAAAACACGTTGTAGGCTGTACTTTTTGATGGGATGGGACAAGGAAAGTAACTAACAAGTTTGTTACTTACTGTTTAACATTAACTACTTCACTTATTACTGCTTATATCAAGTGATATTATCAGTTGGTAGATCAAATCGCTAAAACACGTTGTAGGCTGTACTTTTTGATGGGAAGGGACAAGGAAAGTGACTAACAAGTTTGTTACTTACTGTTTAACATTAACTACTTCACTTATTGCTGCTTATCATATCAAGTGATATTATCAGTTGGTAGATCAAATCGCTAAAACACGTTGTAGGCTGTACTTTTCGATGGGAAGGGACAAGGAAAGTGACTAACAAGTTTGTTACTTACTGTTTAACATTAACTACTTCACTTATTACTGCTTATCATATCAAGTGATATTATCAGTTGGCAGATAAAATCGCTAAAACACGTTGTAGGCTGTACTTTTTGTAGGGAAGGGACAGGGAAGTGACTAACAAGTTTGTTACTTACTGTTTAACATTAACTACTTCACTTATTGCTGCTTATCATATCAAGTGATATTATCAGTTGGCAGATAAAATCGCTAAAACACGTTGTAGGCTGTACTTTTTGATGGGATGGGACAAGGAAAGTGACTAACAAGTTTGTTACTTACTGTTTAACATTAACTACTTCACTTATTACTGCTTATCATATCAAGTGATATTATCAGTTGGTAGATCAAATCGCTAAAACACGTTGTAGGCTGTACTTTTTCGTAGGGAAGGGACAGGGAAAGTCACTAACAAGTTTCTTACTTACTGTTTAACATTAACTACTTCACTTATTACTGCTTGTCATATCAAGTGATATTATCAGTTGGTAGATCAAATCGCTAAAACACGTTGTAGGCTGTACTTTTTCGTAGAGAAGGGACAGAGAAAGTCACTAACAAGTTTGTTACTTACTGTTTAACATTAACTACTTCACTTATTACTGCTTATCATATCAAGTGATATTATCAGTTGGTAGATCAAATCGCTAAAACACGTTGTAGGCTGTACTTTTTTGATGGGATGGGACAAGGAAAGTGACTAACAAGTTTGTTACTTACTGTTTAACATTAACTACTTCACTTATTACTGCTTATCATATCAAGTGATATTATCAGTTGGTAGATCAAATCGCTAAAACACGTTGTAGGCTGTACTTTTTTGATGGGAAGGACAAGGAAAGTGACTAACAAGTTTGTTACTTACTGTTTAACATTAACTACTTCACTTATTACTGCTTATCATATCAAGTGATATTATCAGTTGGCAGATAAAATCGCTAAAACACGCTGTACTTTTGATGGAAGGGACAAGGAAGTGACTAACAAGTTTGTTACTTACTGTTTAACATTAACTACTTCACTTATTCCTGCTTATCATATCAAGTGATATTATCAGTTGGTAGATCAAATCGCTAAAACACGTTGTAGGCTGTACTTTTTGATGGGATGGGACAAGGAAAGTGACTAACAAGTTTGTTACTTACTGTTTAACATTAACTACTTCACTTATTACTGCTTATCATATCAAGTGATATTATCAGTTGGTAGATCAAATCGCTAAAACACGTTGTAGGCTGTACTTTTCGATGGGAAGGGACAAGGAAAGTGACTAACAAGTTTGTTACTTACTGTTTAACATTAACTACTTCACTTATTACTGCTTATCATATCAAGTGATATTATCAGTTGGTAGATCAAATCGAGAAAACACGTTGTAGGCTGTACTTTTTGATGGGATGGGACAAGGAAAGTGACTAACAAGTTTGTTACTTACTGTTTAACATTAACTACTTCACTTATTACTGCTTATCATATCAAGTGATATTATCAGTTGGTAGATCAAATCGCTAAAACACGTTGTAGGCTGTACTTTTTGATGGGAAGGGACAAGGAAAGTGACTAACAAGTTTGTTACTTACTGTTTAACATTAACTACTTCACTTATTGCTGCTTATCATATCAAGTGATATTATCAGTTGGTAGAGCAAATCGCTAAAACACGTTGTAGGCTGTATTTTCGTAGGGAAGGGACAGGAAAGTGACTAACAAGTTTGTTACTTACTGTTTAACATTAACTACTTCGCTTATTCCTGCTTATCATATCAAGTGATATTATCAGTTGGTAGATCAAATCGCTAAAACACGTTGTAGGCTGTACTTTTTGATGGGATGGGACAAGGAAAGTGACTAAAAAGTTTGTTACTTACTGTTTGACATTAACTACTTCACTTATTACTGCTTACCATATCAAGTGATATTATCAGTTGGCAGATAAAATCGGTAAAACACGTTGTAGGCTGTAATTTTCGATGGGAAGGGACAAGGAAAGTGACTAACAAGTTTGTTACTTACTGTTTAACATTAACTACTTCACTTATTCCTGCTTATCATATCAAGTGATATTATCAGTTGGTAGATCAAATCGAGAAAACACGTTGTAGGCTGTACTTTTTGATGGGATGGGACAAGGAAAGTAATTAACAAGTTTGTTACTTACTGTTTAACATTAACTACTTCACTTATTACTGCTTACCATATCAAGTGATATTATCAGTTGGTAGATCAAATCGGTAAAACACGTTGTAGGCTGTATTTTTCGATGGGAAGGGACAAGGAAAGTGACTAACAAGTTTTTTACTTACTGTTTAACATTAACTACTTCACTTATTACTGCTTATCATATCAAGTGATTTTACCAGTTGGTAGATCAAATCGCTAAAACACGTTGTAGGCTGTATTTTTCGATGGGAAGGGACAAGGAAAGTGACTAACAAGTTTTTTACTTACTGTTTAACATTAACTACTTCACTTATTACTGCTTATCATATCAAGTGATTTTATCAGTTGGTAGATCAAATCGCTAAAACACGTTGTAGGCTGTATTTTCGATGGGAAGGGACAAGGAACGTGACTAACAAGTTTTTTACTTACTGTTTAACATTAACTACTTCACTTATTCCTGCTTATCATATCAAGTGATATTATCAGTTGGTAGATCAAGTCGAGAAAACACGTTGTAGGCTGTACTTTTTGATGGGATGGGACAAGGAAAGTAATTAACAAGTTTGTTACTTACTGTTTAACATTAACTACTTCAATTATTACTGCTTATCATATCAAGTGATATTATCAGTTGGTAGATCAAATCGGTAAAACACGTTGTAGGCTGTACTTTTTGATGGGATGGGACAAGGAAAGTGACTAAAAAGTTTGTTACTTACTGTTTGACATTAACTACTTCACTTATTACTGCTTACCATATCAAGTGATATTATCAGTTGGCAGATAAAATCGCTAAAACACGCACTTTTTCGTAGGGAAGGGACAGGGGAAGTGACTAACAAGTTTGTTACTTACTGTTTAACATTAACTATTTCACTTATTCCTGCTTATCATATCAAGTGATATTATCAGTTGGTAGATCAAATCGAGAAAACACGTTGTAGGCTGTACTTTTCGATGGGAAGGGACAAGGAAAGTGACTAACAAGTTTTTTACTTACTGTTTAACATTAACTACTTCACTTATTCCTGCTTATCATATCAAGTGATATTATCAGTTGGTAGATCAAGTCGAGAAAACACGTTGTAGGCTGTACTTTTTGATGGGATGGGACAAGGAAAGTAATTAACAAGTTTGTTACTTACTGTTTAACATTAACTACTTCAATTATTACTGCTTATCATATCAAGTGATATTATCAGTTGGTAGATCAAATCGGTAAAACACGTTGTAGGCTGTACTTTTTGATGGGATGGGACAAGGAAAGTGACTAAAAAGTTTGTTACTTACTGTTTGACATTAACTACTTCACTTATTACTGCTTACCATATCAAGTGATATTATCAGTTGGCAGATCAAATCGGTAAAACACGTTGTAGGCTGTACTTTTCGATGGGAAGGGACAAGGAAAGTGACTAACAAGTTTTTTACTTACTGTTTAACATTAACTACTTCACTTATTACTGCTTATCATATCAAGTGATTTTACCAGTTGGTAGATCAAATCGCTAAAACACGTTGTAGGCTGTATTTTTCGATGGGAAGGGACAAGGAAAGTGACTACTCAGGCCAGACCATTACGGGGAAATTCTGAAAGAATACGAAAAAAATCTGTCAGATTACGAGAAGATGTTGCCCTCCTCTGACAGATTTCTCCCGTATTCTGGCAGAATTCATTCGTGATCTGACAGAATTTTCTAGTAATCTGGCAGGATACTCCCGTATACGGACTGGAGAATACAAGAAAATTCTGCCAGATTACGAGAATTTCTGTCAGATTACGGGAAGTATCTGCCAGATTACGAGACGATGTTGCCCTCCTCTGACAGAATTTTCCCGTATTCTGTCAGATTTCTCTCGTGATCTGGCAGACTTTTCTAGTTATCTGGCAGAATTCTCCACTACTCACATAGGCTGACAATTATCAAGTGGACCCCAAAAAGTTTCTATTTTGTCAGACATTCTTCCGATGAAAGGGTCCCGATAGGCCGAAAATGGAGCTTAAGATTTCCGAAATCTTTAGATATGTACTCAAAATTGTTGGAATTTTGCAGTATTTCTGCCTGAGAAATCCCGCCTTTTTTTCTCCGCCGAAATTCTTCGGTAATCTAGTATAACGTACTTTATTCGATCAGTATTGCTCGCATCCGGCTATTTTATCGCGAGAGTGGAACACACATGGTGCTGCTTTTATATCACAAGCTGCCTTATTCTCAATTCTAGTATTGCCATTGAAGTGAAGCTGTTTCTGTTCATATAAATATCAGCTTGCTCAAACTTCATTTCCTCCTCTTACAAGAAAACAATCTCTGGTTGCAGTGGCCATTTTGGATGAAATGTACTTTTTAATAACGATTTTCGGACGTAGAGTATGAATTTACCCTCCTCGTCTGCCTAGTATCACCCTGAAGCAAGGCGACAAAGGTCCTGTTTTCAGCTCAAAATTGCCCCCTGGTGGGAAGTAGAGTATATCAAACTAATTAAATTTAAAAAAAAACGAATATTTCGAAAAATTTACTCTTTCGAATATTCGAATAACGAAATATTCAAAACACTGACAAGGGAACACTTCGAACATAAAATGGAGTTTTGAAAAACGGTCTTTCGAGGGTTGTAGAGGAGTTAAAAAGTAACAACTTGAGATTTTAAAATTTCACTCAGTCCTCGCGGGTAGATCAAAAACGATCAAAAAAGGAAAGAAACCAGAACGTTGGATTAGGAGGACGTAGCACAAATGTGAGCTATACAACGGCCTTGAAATCATCTGAAAAGGTTCTCCTAAAAGTTTGAAGATGAAATCTAGCTAGGTTCTCGAGTTATGACTTGTTCATTCATCCCCTGAACAATGCTCGTTGCATTTAAACCACCGATCACTGCAATGTGATAGTCGGGGTTGGCTAGCGGCACACCGTGGCTCAGTCGGTTAGGCGTTGGATTACGAAGCAATTGAAAGATGGTTCGAATACTGTGAAATCATTACTGCATTATGGCTGGTAGTAATGACATTTCTATGTGATCACCATACTTGTTTTGAGTTTTAACCCTGTCTCTTGTTTTTATACCTCTTTTCTAATATCGCAGAGGTAACGTGATATAAACGGAGAACGGTTCACATCAATGTTAGAAACTACGGAAATTCCGAGGTTTCAACAATTGCTAGAATATCAAGAATACTCCTACCCTTCTTCCCACATATGCTACAGAAAAACCGTCCTTAATTCGGAGAAACACTTTAGGGGACTTATTTTGATATATGATGCTGGAAAAAAGTTCGGACAAAATGAAACTTCATGGACTTGTTCCTTGATCAATGACCAATGTTTTTTTTTCAACAGAAATAATTACTGTAAACAGAAGTAGGTTTACCTAAACTACAAAATCCATTGAAGCAACCTAATACTTAAGCGCATGGCTCGGAGACTCAAGAAAAGTGTTTCGTTATCAATTCCAAAATTTTCAGAAGAACAGAACCTTTTAAAAACGCACTTTACAAGAAGACTACTTATAGTCAGCCTGACCATTCTGGATTAAATGTAGTTTTCTGGAGCCATTTTGGCAATAAAATCGGCGTATGCTCTTCGCAGCTTCTCGGAAAAGAAAGAAACCACTCTGGAGAAAGTTACAGGCGTTTTTCCAAGCCTAGCGGCAAGGCGAGGGTACCTACCACCCATCAGGGAATTTTTAGGTGGTTTGGAAAAAATCTTCGGACTCGGCTCAAAACTTGTATGTAGGGGTAATCTAGGGTGCTGAACACGAATTTAGAGGCCGTTTGCCAAAATTTTGAGGTTTACTGTAGATTACGGTAGTTGTCATGACATAGGGGGCGTAAACCTACCTTAATAATGTGAAAAGTGACAAGTGAACAACCCCCGTTCAGAAATTTTGAGTCAATCAAATCTGAGACTTTGACCCAACTACCGTATACCCACCGCAATCTACCGTAATCTGTCGAAAATCGATAAACTGACCTCAGATTCGTCATGAGCACTTCAAATAACCTCCGAGAGCAAAGTTTGGGTCATAAATTTTTTTTCGATATTTGAAGCCCCGTGAGGTAAGAAGCTCAAAGCCATTTTTGGGGGTTCAGAGGTCGAATTTTTTTTTGCCCAAACTCCCCCCTAGGGGGTAATTTGGGGGGCCGAACACGAATCTGAGGTCCGTTTCCTGTTTTCTAGGGGCTTTCGTCAGGTTAGGGTGCATTGAATGGCATTTTACCTACCGCAACCCATTGTTTTGGTGGTTTTTGATCTACCCGTGAGGACTGAGTGAAATTTTGAAATTTTAAATAGTTTATTTTTACGCCCTCTACAACTTTCAAAAGACCGTTTCTCGAAACTCCATTTTATGTTCGAAGTGGTCCCTTGTGAGTTTTCCGAATAGTCAAATAAACAAAATATTCGAAAAATTAACTTCCGAATAATCGAATTATTCGAATCATTCAAATACGAATTATTCGAATATCTCGCCGCACTACCAACTTTTTTGACATTTTTTTGTACAGTTTTGTATAGATCAAAGGCGCTCTCTCGGATTTCGGAATAGAAGCAATTTAAAGAATGCAAACACAAAGAAGGCCATGCACCTCACGGGTTCTTCCGGATCATGAAAGAAATCATGTTCTACTCTTGCGGTTTCGATTGAGATACTAGTGCTCGCCATTATGAAATTGGTGAGATAGAAGAATAAAAAAGATGAATGCTAAATTGAAGGCTAAATGAAATTAAATGTTAAAGGCAGTGTTCACGATGTAAAAGTTGCCCGTTTTCTGGCTAAAACGTAAGCTTTAGATTCCCTGGGAAGAGTAGGAACAGAAGTGCGACGAAAAATGGTGAGGAAGTTTTGTCTGTGGGGTTTATTCTGGGCGCTGAACACGATCATGAAGTCCGTTGAAAATTTTTAGAAAGATCACTGCACGTTTTGGAAGGTACAAAATGTACAAAAAACGACTGTCTTGAAGGCTGGATATCACTTTAAATTTTTGTGTACAACCAAACAGTTTGGGCTAGCTGGCAGCACCCACGAAACCAGAAGCTCTAAAAATGCGCCCTGTAAAAGCTACGGCCACCTGAAAACAGCTGTGAGGTCGGTCGTCCAGCATATCTGGGTCGATTATCTAGCCTTTTTTTCATGAAATATTGATACGACCGTCAAACAACGAAAAAACAACTGTAGCACAAACTTCACAAGCATGAAAACTTCAAAAATGACGGCGACCAGGTCTCTGAATACCGAAAAACTTCACAAAGGATTTTGGCGCAAAATTCAAATTCACATTTACGTTTTGCTCAGGAAGGTTTTCCCTTAGAAATGAAGTGTTTTCAAGGGTCCTTCCGGCATTTCCATTCACTAGAGAAGCCAGGCTTCACAAAAAACGTTAGAAAATAATTTATGGTTTTCTGCACGTAAGATGCCTTCAAACTCTTATCCTCTTGACACAGCTAGATTGGGGCGGAATACAACACAGTTTCGCACAGATGCCATAGCGATACCAGCAATAATAGAACTCGTTTCCGTAGATGCAGATGATAAACTGACATTCGTGTTGAGCACTCCAAATGACCCCCAGGGCAAATTTTAAGTCAAATCTGGAATATTTTTCTTCAACGCTTCCTGTACCCCGTATCTGATATAATTGAACACTGAATCGAAAATCCGTGTAAGTCCAAAACGCAGTAAGTCTACAGAAGGCTCGGGAAATGTACTTCCACCCAAACTTTGCCTAAGGAGGTTGTTTCGGATGCTGAACACGATTATAGGGTCCGTTTCAGGTTTTTCGTAGAATTACTGCTCTTTTTGGAGGGACAATATATACGAAAACCATAGAAAAAACGTCTATAACTTTTTTCAGTGTAACTTTTGGCAGCTGCGAAGGGCATATTCGAACTCTAAGTCGAAAAATGATTCTAGAAAAGTTTATTTCGATCGGAATGGCCAGTTTGGCTAATAGTGCCTTCCTTATCAATGAGTCGAGGGCAATGCATGCTTGATAAGTCTTTTCGACTTTCGTCGGGAAACATGTATTTCCTTCTGGAAATCCCATCGAGTACAGGTCAAATATGACCAATTTCTGCTGTAATGATCGTCTAATCAGTTTTAATGAGGGACTTTAAAGGGAAAATATAGAAATGTAAGAAATAATTGCGATAAATTTGTGGAGTTGAATTCATTATTTTGCAGCACTAATGTATAGGACTCGTTGACAGCAATTAAAAAACTACTTCAAATTCGAAATCAGGCAAGTCTCTGCATGCACTCAAGCCTTCTTATACTTTGTTATGATCTTATCTAGTTGAAAAAAATCATGGAAAAAAACTTTCATTAAATTAAACAAAGAAAACATCAAAATTTAAAAAAGTCCAATCTCATGAGAAATCGGAGATTACAATGGGAATAGCATTTCGGGAACCGGGAATCGGGAACATATAGTTTCACGGGGAAAAATGTCGTCGATGTGTCAGCTGACTGGGGACATTGATTTTCCTCGACCAAGAATGATTTTGGTGGTCATGCCTAGCAGATCACAACCTGATGGTGCAATGGAAAATTATCTTGAATATGAGGTTTTAAGCATTATGGAGTTGTGATAGAGATGAGATGCGAAATATGTGTGCACTCGACGATTCTCCGTACTGATGCAAAGCATGCTACGAATTTTTCATGTGTTTGAAATTTCTTGGCACTAACATGCGCATTATGAATGAGAAACGCTACTAGATTCACATTAGAAAAAAAACAGAGTTGAACTTCGATTTGGATTGGGCTCTATCAAACTTTGCAGAACCGTGAGGTCTGAAGTGAGCACTGAGGAATTCCATCTTTACCAGTGTAGCGGTCAGCAACACAAAGAAACAACGTGCTCCTCGCCTCGTGGGACGGGCTCCCAAGGGACGTTTGAGTGTGACCTGGGGTGCGTTCCAAGAACATTCCCATGGCAAAACGCGTCCATGAAATCGTAGCCACGGCCACGTGGGAGCAATTTTCAGTTATAATTCGCATCCATGGAAAGCAAATTTGTCCATGGTGAGGTTGTTTTTCCTCCCACAGCGTCGTGGAAACGTTCTTGGAACGCACCCCTGAGAGAAGCAAATTTGCTCATGGAAACGCAACCACGCCCACTTTTGTGAGCGTAGCCAAATGAGCGCTCGCGTGTGCATGCGTATGCTTGTATCCGCATGTGTTTTTGTGTGTAGACGCGGGTTTCCTGCGTATATTCGAGAACACGTGAAAGCGCAGATACGCGCGGGTTTACGTGTATGTGCGCGCATGTGCGTGTCGGTGAACATGGTCATGCTCGCGTGCGCATGAGGCGCTAGTCGTACTTCTCAACGCCAGACCGTCGCACGCGGGCGTGGCGTTGGTGTATGAAACTTCCTACGCGCATCACGCGCTTGTGGAGCCTAATAATACTCCAGCGACGACACTGTGGGGGAGCGGTTCGAAGTGGGCCCTAACTTTTCCGAACAAGCAAAATCTACAGGCGTTTACCCCATAATGGTAGCAGAGGATAGCACTGGAATTAATTATTATGAAAAAGAATGAAATTGATGATGGGTTAATAAAAAAAGATGACGATTTCGTTGCTGCCGTCACCACCATTGCGGAACGGTTCTCACGCACGTGCCTCGTGGGCGTAGCGTCAGGCCATTCATACTCCAACGCCACGCGCGCGCATGACGGGCCTGTAATGAGGATTACGAATAGTGCTTAAGTGTGGAAGAGGAGGAAGCGTACTTGCTGGTGCGTGAGTCTGCCTCACAACGAGGGGCATGAATCACTGAGACACTTTCTCGACCCCTTTGCTTCAGGATTTCCTATGGTTATTTTCGCGCTTTGCACTTACTTATGAATCTCAAAACAATCTACCTTTTGAACTGCCATCCTTAGGGACCCCCAAACCCCCAATTCGAAAGTTAAGGCCGAATTTCCTGGTCCGACAGAATTCGCAATTTTTCTGAGAGATTACAAGAGGAGTCCGATAAATTTCAGAGGAATATCGTGGTAACTCTCTTGTAATCTGGCAGAATATGTCAACACCAGAGATCAAGGTGAATTTTCTAGCAAAATTTCCGTAATCGGGCAGTTATTGCAGATTTACCAGTGATTGCTCGGAAAACTCTGGTAAGTTTCTGGTGCTACCCCGGCCTGAGTAACAAGTTTTTTACTTACTGTTTAACATTATCTACTTCACTTACTCCTGCTTATCATATCAAGTGATATTATCAGTTGGTAGATCAAATCGCTAAAACACGTTGTAGGCTGTAATTTTTGATGGGATGGGACAAGGAAAGTGACTAACAAGTTTGTTACTTACTGTTTGACATTAACTACTTCACTTACTACTGCTTACCATATCAAGTGATATTATCAGTTGGCAGATAAAATCGCTAAAACACGCACTTTTTCGTAGGGAAGGGACAGGGGAAGTGACTAACAAGTTTGTTACTTACTGTTTAACATTAACTACTTCACTTATTCCTGCTTATCATATCAAGTGATATTATCAGTTGGTAGATCAAATCGAGAAAACACGTTGTAGGCTGTACTTTTTGATGGGATGGGACAAGGAAAGTAACTAACAAGTTTGTTACTTACTGTTTAACATTAACTACTTCACTTATTACTGCTTATATCAAGTGATATTACCAGTTGGTAGATCAAATCGCTAAAACACGTTGTAGGCTGTACGTTTTGATGGGAAGGGACAAGGAAAGTGACTAACAAGTTTGTTACTTACTGTTTGACATTAACTACTTGACTTATTACTGCTTACCATATCAAGTGATATTATCAGTTGGCAGATAAAATCGCTAAAACACGCACTTTTTCGTAGGGAAGGGACAGGGAAGTGACTAACAAGTTTGTTACTTACTGTTTAACATTAACTACTTCACTTATTCCTGCTTATCATATCAAGTGATATTATCAGTTGGTAGATCAAATCGAGAAAACACGTTGTAGGCTGTACTTTTTGATGGGATGGGACAAGGAAAGTAACTAACAAGTTTGTTACTTACTGTTTAACATTAACTACTTCACTTATTACTGCTTATATCAAGTGATATTACCAGTTGGTAGATCAAATCGCTAAAACACGTTGTAGGCTGTACGTTTTGATGGGAAGGGACAAGGAAAGTGACTAACAAGTTTGTTACTTACTGTTTGACATTAACTACTTGACTTATTACTGCTTACCATATCAAGTGATATTATCAGTTGGCAGATAAAATCGCTAAAACACGCACTTTTTCGTAGGGAAGGGACAGGGGAAGTGACTAACAAGTTTGTTACTTACTGTTTAACATTAACTACTTCACTTATTCCTGCTTATCATATCAAGTGATATTATCAGTTGGTAGATCAAATCGAGAAAACACGTTGTAGGCTGTACTTTTTGATGGGATGGGACAAGGAAAGTAACTAACAAGCTTGTTACTTACTGTTTAACATTAACTACTTCACTTATTACTGCCTATATCAAGTGATATTATCAGTTGGTAGATCAAATCGCTAAAACACGTTGTGGGCTGTACTTTTTGATGGGAAGGGACAAGGAAAGTGACTAACAAGTTTGTTACTTACTGTTTAACATTAACTACTTCACTTATTGCTGCTTATCATATCAAGTGATATTATCAGTTGGCAGATAAAATCGCTAAAACACGTACTTTTTCGTAGGGAAGGGACAGGGGAAGTGACTAACAAGTTTGTTAATCACTGTTTAACATTAACTACTTCGCTTATTCCTGCTTATCATATCAAGTGATATTATCAGTTGGTAGATCAAATCGCTAAAACACGTTGTAGGCTGTACTTTTTGATGGGATGGGACAAGGAAAGTGACTAAAAAGTTTGTTACTTACTGTTTGACATTAACTACTTCACTTATTACTGCTTACCATATCAAGTGATATTATCAGTTGGCAGATAAAATCGCTAAAACACGCACTTTTTCGTAGGGAAGGGACAGGGGAAGTGACTAACAAGTTTGTTACTTACTGTTTAACATTAACTACTTCACTTATTCCTGCTTATCATATCAAGTGATATTATCAGTTGGTAGATCAAATCGAGAAAACACGTTGTAGGCTGTACTTTTTGATGGGATGGGACAAGGAAAGTAACTAACAAGTTTGTTACTTACTGTTTAACATTAACTACTTCACTTATTACTGCTTATCATATCAAGTGATATTATCAGTTGGTAGATCAAATCGCTAAAACACGTTGTAGGCTGTACTTTTTGATGGGAAGGGACAAGGAAAGTGACTAACAAGTTTTTTACTAACTGTTTAACATTAACTACTTCACTTATTACTGCTTATCATATCAAGTGATATTATCAGTTGGTAGATCAAATCGCTAAAACACGTTGTAGGCTGTACTTTTTGATGGGATGGGACAAAGAAAGTGACTAACAAGTTAGTTACTTACTGTTTAACATTAACTACTTCACTTATTACTGCTTATCATATCAAGTGATATTATCAGTTGGTAGATCAAATCGCTAAAACACGTTGTAGGCTGTACTTTTTGATGGGATGGGACAAAGAAAGTGACTAACAAGTTTGTTACTTACTGTTTAACATTAACTACTTCACTTATTACTGCTCATCATATCAAGTGATATTATCAGTTGGTAGATCAAATCGCTAAAACACGTTGTAGGCTGTACTTTTCGATGGGAAGGGACAAGGAAAGTGACTAACAAGTTTTTTACTTACTGTTTGACATTAACTACTTCACTTATTACTGCTTATCATATCAAGTGATTTTATCAGTTGGTAGATCAAATCGCTAAAACACGTTGTAGGCTGTATTTTTCGATGGGAAGGGACAAGGAAAGTGACTAACAAGTTTTTTACTTACTGTTTAACATTAACTACTTCACTCATTCCTGCCTATCATATCAAGTTATATCATCAGTTGGTAGATCAAATCGCTAAAACACGTTGTAGGCTGTACTTTTTGATGGGATGGGACAAAGAAAGTGACTAACAAGTTTGTTACTTACTGTTTAACATTAACTACTTCACTTGTTACTGCTTATCATATCAAGTGACATTATCAGTTGGTAGATCAAATCGCTAAAACACGTTGTAGGCTGTACTTTTCGATGAGAAGGGACAAGGAAAGTGACTAACAAGTTTTTTACTTACTGTTTAGCATTAACTACTTCACTTATTCCTGCTTATCATATCAAGTGATATTATCAGTTGGTAGATCAAATCGCTAAAACACGTTGTAGGCTGTACTTTTTGATGGGATGGGACAAAGAAAGTGACTAACAAGTTTGTTACTTACTGTTTAACATTAACTACTTCACTTATTACTGCTTATCATATCAAGTGATATTATCAGTTGGTAGATCAAATCGCTAAAACACGTTGTAGGGTGTGCTTTTTGTTGGTATGGGACAAAGAAGTGACTAACAAGTTTGTTACTTACTGTTTAACATTAACTACTTCACTTATTACTGCTCATCATATCAAGTGATATTATCAGTTGGTAGATCAAATCGCTAAAACACGTTGTAGGCTGTACTTTTGGATGGGAAGGGACAAGGAAAGTGACTAACAAGTTTTTTACTTACTGTTTAACATTAACTACTTCACTTATTACTGTTTATCATATCAAGTGATTTTACCAGTTGGTAGATCAAGTCGCTAAAACACGTTGTAGGCTGTATTTTTCGATGGGAAGGGACAAGGAAAGTGACTAACAAGTTTTTTACTTAGTGTTAAACATTAACTACTTCACTTATTCCTGCTTATCATATCAAGTGATATTATCAGTTGGTAGATCAAATCGCTAAAACACGTTGTAGGCTGTACTTTTTGATGGGATGGGACAAAGAAAGTGACTAACAAGTTTGTTACTTACTGTTTAACATTAACTACTTCACTTATTACTGCTTATCATATCAAGTGATATTATCAGTTGGTAGATCAAATCGCTAAAACACGTTGTAGGCTGTACTTTTCGATGGGAAGGGACAAGGAAAGTGACTAACAAGTTTTTTACTTACTGTTTAACATTAACTACTTCACTTATTCCTGCTTATCATATCAAGTGATATTATCAGTTGGTAGATCAAATCGCTAAAACACGTTGTAGGCTGTACTTTTTGATGGGATGGGACAAAGAAAGTGACTAACAAGTTTGTTACTTACTGTTTAACATTAACTACTTTACTTATTACTGCTTATCATATCAAGTGATATTATCAGTTGGTAGATCAAATCGCTAAAACACGTTGTAGGCTGTACTTTTTGATGGGATGGGACAAAGAAGTGACTAACAAATTTGTTACTTACTGTTTAACATTAACTACTTCACTTATTACTGCTCATCATATCAAGTGATATTATCAGTTGGTAGATCAAATCGCTAAAACACGTTGTAGGCTGTACTTTTGGATGGGAAGGGACAAGGAAAGTGACTAACAAGTTTTTTACTTACTGTTTAAAATTAACTACTTCACTTATTACTGTTTATCATATCAAGTGATTTTACCAGTTGGTAGATCAAGTCGCTAAAACACGTTGTAGGCTGTACTTTTTGATGGGATGGGACAAAGAAAGTGACTAACAAGTTTGTTACTTACTGTTTAACATTAACTACTTCACTTATTACTGCTTATCATATCAAGTGATATTATCAGTTGGTAGATCAAATCGCTAAAACACGTTGTAGGCTGTACTTTTCGATGGGAAGGGACAAGGAAAGTGACTAACAAGTTTTTTACTTACTGTTTAACATTAATTACTTCACTTATTCCTGCTTATCATATCAAGTGATATTATCAGTTGGTAGATCAAATCGCTAAAACACGTTGTAGGCTGTACTTTTTGATGGGATGGGACAAAGAAAGTGACTAACAAGTTTGTTACTTACTGTTTAACATTAACTACTTCACTTTTCACTGCTTATCATATCAAGTGATATTATCAGTTGGTAGATCAAATCGCTAAAACACGTTGTAGGCTGTACTTTTTGATGGGATGGGACAGAGAAAGTGACTAACAAATTAGTTACTTACTGTTTAACATTAACTACTTCACTTATTACTGCTTATCATATCAAGTGATATTATCATTTGGTAGATCAAATCGCTAAAACACGTTGTAGGCTGTACTTTTTGATGGGATGGGACAAAGAAGTGACTAACAAGTTTGTTACTTACTGTTTAACATTAACTACTTCACTTATTACTGCTCATCATATCAAGTGATATTATCAGTTGGTAGATCAAATCGCTAAAACACGTTGTAGGCTGTACTTTTTGATGGGATGGGACAAAGAAAATGACTAACAAGTTTGTTACTTACTGTTTAACATTAACTACTTCACTTATTACTGCTTATCATATCAAGTGATATTATCAGTTGGTAGATCAAATCGCTAAAACACGTTGTAGGCTGTACTTTTCGATGGGAAGGGACAAGGAAAGTGACTAACAAGTTTTTTACTTACTGTTTAACATTAACTACTTCACTTATTCCTGCTTATCATATCAAGTGATATTATCAGTTGGTAGATCAAATCGCTAAAACACGTTGTAGGCTGTACTTTTTGATGGGATGGGACAAAGAAAGTGACTAACAAGTTTGTTACTTACTGTTTAACATTAACTACTTTACTTATTACTGCTTATCATATCAAGTGATATTATCAGTTGGTAGATCAAATCGCTAAAACACGTTGTAGGCTGTACTTTTTGATGGGATGGGACAAAGAAGTGACTAACAAGTTTGTTACTTACTGTTTAACATTAACTACTTCACTTATTACTGCTCATCATATCAAGTGATATTATCAGTTGGTAGATCAAATCGCTAAAACACGTTGTAGGCTGTACTTTTGGATGGGAAGGGACAAGGAAATTGACTAACAAGTTTTTTATTTACTGTTTAACATTAACTACTTCACTTATTACTGTTTATCATATCAAGTGATTTTACCAGTTGGTAGATCAAGTCGCTAAAACACGTTGTAGGCTGTATTTTTCGATGGGAAGGGACAAGGAAAGTGACTAACAAGTTTTTTACTTACTGTTAAACATTAACTACTTCACTTATTCCTGCTTATCATATCAAGTGATATTATCAGTTGGTAGATCAAATCGCTAAAACACGTTGTAGGCTGTACTTTTTGATGGGATGGGACAAAGAAAGTGACTAACAAGTTTGTTACTTACTGTTTAACATTAACTACTTTACTTATTACTGCTTATCATATCAAGTGATATGATCAGTTGGTAGATCAAATCGCTAAAACACGTTGTAGGCTGTACTTTTCGATGGGAAGGGACAAGGAAAGTGACTAACAAGTTTTTACTTACTGTTTAACATTAACTACTTCACTTACTACTGCTTATCATATCGAGTGATATTATCAGTTGGTAGATCAAATCGCTAAAACACGTTGTACGCTGTACTTTTTCGTAGGGAAGGGAAAGGTGAAGTGACTAACAAGTTTGTTACTTTCTGATGACGTCATTAAAGTGCGTGGGGCATGTGATGACGTCATCAGGACGTCGTGCCAAGTGCATAGGGCATCTTATGACGTCATCAGGATGTCGTGTAAAGTACACACGGCATCTGATGACGTCATCAGGATATCGAGGAAAGAGAGTCGTACGTCATTTGTAGCGTGCGCAACGAGTCAATCACTTACTGATTGTCATATCAATCCATGCTAGTTGGAAAATATTGAAGATTTTTACAGGTATTACTTCGTAATATCAATAAAAAGTGAACAATTCTATCGAAAAGGGGTCTTCCAAGCGAAAGAGGTTTGGTTGGCGTCAGAAACGTTGCAACAAAAAGGGAACAATAGGCAAGTAGGATGAGGAGAGTCTACAAAAATTGAACAATATTTTCTGAGACTGATTTTCTTGGCCGAAACTTCTTAATAGCGGAAACAAACCGTTGTGGCATTTCACGAGGAAGAGCTCAATGGTTTCCAAGAATGGACTTCTATTCTTGACGAGATTATAAGAAAATACTCTTATTTCATGCTGCACTTTGAGTTCGCTTCTCGTAGCAGCTGGAGCTAGCCGTCTGTGTAGGTAAAGTTGAAATCATTTTCTCTTCTAATTATAACTAATAGGTTCACATAATTATACATTTTTATCGTTACTCGCATAATCGGAGACTATTTGGAACTACAGAGTGCTTCCGTGTGAAACACCGCAACGGTTTGTTTTCGCTAAAAAAAAGTTTCGGCCAAGAAAATCAGTCTCAGAAAATATTGTTCAATTTTTGTAGACTCTACTCATCCTACTTGCCTATTGTTCCCTTTTTGTTGAAACGTTTCTGACGCCAACCAAACCTCTTTCGCTTGGAAGACCCCTTTTTGATAGTCAACCATAGGTTTTACATGATGCTGAATTCATTGATGAACAGTATTGATCACCAAACACAAAGTTTTATTGGAAACCTCGATTTTCGGGGGTGTCCCTATACTGAACGCACTGTAATCCCCGAAAATCGGGAGTTTTGTGGGACGACCAAAAATGAAGAATGCTTCCCGAGGCTTGTCAGTATGGCAAGAGGAAAAGTGTTAATTACACAGAGCATCGGAAAATAAAAACGAAATAGCATTTTTCGAAAAAATTCTGTTCCCGAAAATTAGGAAAAAATTCACTTATAACGTATCCTCTTTGAAGATATGGAAATTCCCGTCTGATCGCGGGTGCGTGTCCGAGTGACGCTCCGGCCTAGATCAATGGTATACAATGTCACTGTCATGAGCGACAGTCATGACATTTAGCACAAATCGTGGCGGGAAAAGCATCGCTGCAATGGCACTGGCCGTCATAGGAAGAGTTGTCGCGTGTCCGTTGAGGCAACATGTCGCGGAGGGCTGACATACTGCAAATATGTCGATGCCGGTCGTTGCTACTGTCGCTGTCACTGTGCGGCGCTTTGCGACAGCGAAAGATTTGAAGGACGAGAGGCGGTCGCTGTCGCTGTGAAGAGCTACGCGACCGCGTGTCGCAAAAGTATACCATTGGCCCTACGTATGCAAGACGATTATAATTTGCCACCGGCAGAAAATTCTCGCTCAGGAATTATCCTGTTAAAGTTGCGCTCTGGCCTATTGAAGCAAGTTAAAACCCTTTCTACGTGTACTATGTTAAGACGCGTATGAACATAGACATGTTTAGACAAGGGTATGAACAATGTCGCCGGTATAAAAGGCTCCTCATCTCACGTTGTGTCTCAGTCAGCTCTTTGGAGCTGGACCTGGAAGGTGGCCTTAGTCTTTTTCCAGAAGATCAACCGGATACCGTAGGATAATTGTTGTCGCCGAGGGGATATCCCCACGGCTCGGGGAGGGGCGGGATGGTACCCAAGTATGGGCCCATCTCCCCACTGTTTGCAGTGGGGTGGACCCCACCGCGAACAGTGGTGGTGGGGTCACCCCCACCCCCCGTTAGGATCACAACAGGGATGATCCTTGTGGGATGTCCACGGGGTCCTCTGTGCAAACACGGAAACGCCGAAAATCGGCATGGACAGTTCTTGAACCGCTTACGGACAAATTTTGAACCGCTCAGGGGTTGCGGGCCGACGGATTTCACCAGAGGACGCCGGTCCGCGCACCTTTTGACATCGATGCGCTGATTGGGGGCTTCGCTCGGCGGCCAATGGTGCTACGGCCGCTGGCGGTGACGCAGGGCCATCGCGGTGCTAAAACACTGCGGCGCCCCTCGTAACCTTTCGCGCCGCGTCGGTCTCCCCCGTCCCAGAATACAATCGATTTTAGATCACTCAGCGCAGTTAAGAGGTCTGCAGAGTTGCACCGACTGGCGACTGGTCGCCGAGCGTCAGCCTTGGCGCGGCAATAAAAATGTTTTCTGATATTATCGTAGCCGCGTCAGTTGTATCGTAGCCGCGTCGGTTGCCGCTGGCTGGCAGTTATGCGGGGTTGTCGCAGCGTTAAAGAAAGTTCGGTCGCACTCGTCGCCGAATGTCCTTACTAGGACTGTGCGGAACTATTCCTATTCTGTTTCCGTAGTTCCGCTGTTTCGTCCCGCTTCCGTTTCCGACTATTTGGCGCCGGAAAAGGAAGGTTATAGTGCTGCACGGTTAATGGTAGTGGGTCTAGGCAAGGGTATTTGAAGGCATTATGAGGCGCTGAAAAGCATATTCGAAAACTTGTGTTCAGTGCAATATCTGAGCCTGGTTTAGATTCTCGACAAAGTTCGAGGTTTTAAAATTGCCACCCTCCCAGAATGATGACACAATTTAGGCGTGGCTATGATTGAACCGCTCGTTCTTCAGTCCATTACCGGACTGTCTCCTTATCCTGGATTTCTCTCACGCAACGATTGCGAATGAAGAGAATTACAGACCTGAGACAACTCGTCCACCAATTTTTCTCCCTCAAAATCTAGGCATATTTGAAGAGCCATAACTCTGTTCAAAGGGGGTCTTGGACGATGTCAGAGATACCACTGTGATCAGCGTGTGACTCTCCCCAAGATAAGCATGAAATCTAAGAATTAATTTTCTTGGTGTCCTGTGCCTTTAATTTGTCTTGAATCGTGGGTGCCCCCCCCCGTCTAGGATAGCGCCCTGTTTTCTTCTTCCTATCTCTGAAGGAAACCTTCGGTAAAATGAAATGAAATTATCTGACTGTTTTGCTTCGCTTCGAGAGGTTCATGATTTGGCATAAAAATATTTGTGAGAAACTCGTTAAAAGAAGTGAAATACTTGGTGCATTTGATTTGTCATGGGATTTAACACAGAAGAAACATTAAAAGCTCGATGAAATTATGTACCATTGATTTGGATGTGCGCCTTCTTACTAAAAATCGAAAAAATTGAGTGGTTTTGAAAGTCCAAATCACGCGCGTTTTACTGAGCCCTGAAATGAATAAATTCGTCAAAAATGAAATAGGATGGGAGACACAAAACAATATTTCAAGGAGCTCAGACTTGCAAACTTTAACAATGAGCAATCAATTGTTCTCAGGGAGCGCGAGATTAGCCCTTTCAAAACCACACTCAATTTTTCGATTTTGAGTAAGAAAGCGCACATCCAAATCAGTGGTACATCATTTCATCGAGCTTTTAATGTTTCTTCTGTGTTAAATCCCATGAAAAATCAAATGCACCAAGTATCTGAAGATTGACTTCTGATGAGCCTTAAACACATAGCGCGGCCTCCCGCCAGGGTTCGGCGTGAGGTGTGATGTATCACAGAAGGGGGGTCGGACCCGTCGACATCCGGTGGGTTGGGGGGGGTCGGACCTCCGGTCAACCAAGAACCAAGATGGACTTCTATCAGTGCGGGGGGGGCGAGGTTGAGAGCCATACCGTTAGTATAAAAAATGACGGCAAACAGAGACGGCAAAATGAGATCGCAACAAGATGCCAAAATAAAACTGGGGATCATACTGAGAGAACTAAATGAGACAGAAGATTAAAAAAGAGTCTGAATAGGGAGAAACAACTGCGAAAAAACAAATGAGGCAAGGAATGAAATGGAGGTGTGAAAATAAGGCAGGAACACACAAGAAGATCTTACAATTCACTGGTGATAAAGCTTGCAAGACAATAGACGACAGTAGCATGGCCATCGTTAATGACTCTGACATGGAGAAGGAGTCTTGGCCAGGTAAAGTGTGTCGCCAAAGTGCTCCTGGATATGTCAGCAGCGGTGGTGTTGAGTACTCACTGTCATCGAGGTCATTACAAGCGGACTATCCTGTCAACGAAATGACGCAGATGTTCTGAAATTTCGTAATCGGAGATGCACTTGCAGGCGATTTAGGATTCACAGATTCGATTCCGCTAAAGGTCAAAAATTTCGCGATCCTGAGAAATAATGGCTAGTTGACTATTTGAGAAGAGCATTTTTCGGTGTTATATCTCTTGCAATTTACTCCACGAAATTGACTCGTGTCCAAGATGCGATATCGCCTAAAGCATAGGATTTTTATGCCCTGAGGGCACATATTCGCGGTTGCGGGCGCGGGACCCATATTTTGAATACGAGTGCCCGCATGTGAAAACGCACCCAAAATTTCATGAACGCAGCTTCAAGCCCAAGAGAGCTACATAGAGTGGGCGGAGCCTGTTTTCATGCCCTGAGGGCACATAGGTGTGGTTTCAGGCATGAAAACCACGTATAATAATTGACTTTCGGGATGTGAAAACGCACCCAAAATTTCATGGACGCAGCTTTAAGCTGAACAGCGCTACATAGGGTGGGGTCCATGAAAAATTCGATAGCTGTGAAATATTTACAAGTATTTAACGAAATTTGAATTATATCACAAATAATAGATTGTATCACACCTAAAAATGGGTCTTCAAAGGCCGTTTTCAACCGGTTAAAAGAATGAAATCAATTACTTGGGTCCGTGACTAGGTTTTCGGCACGTTGTAGCAACGCGAGACTCCCTAATTCAAATTTCGTTAAATACTTGTAAATATTTCACAGCTATCGATTTTTTCATTGCACCCACGCTATGTAGCGCTGTTCGGCTTAAAGCTGCGTCCATGAAATTTTGGGTGCGTTTTCACATTTGGATAGCCAATGATTACATGTGGTTTTCATGCCTAAAGCCGCACCTATGTGCCCTCAGGACATGAAAACAGGCTCCGCCCACCGTATGCAGCGCTGTTCGGTTTAGAGCTTTGTTCATGAAATTCTGTGTGCGTTTTCACATCTCAAAAGCAAATTGAGAAATGTGGTTTTCATGCCCGAAACCGCACTTATTTGCCCTCAGGGCATGAAAACAGGCTCCGCCCACCCTATGCAACGCTGTTCGGTTTAGAGCTTCGTTAATGAAATTCTGTGTGCGTTTAAACATCTTGAAACCGAATTGAGAAATGTGGTTTTCATTCCCGAAACCGCACCTGTGTGCCCTCAAGGCACTAATGAATGTTCAGCCATTAAACAAATATTTGGTGTCATTGTCGCAGGAGAGTTGTTTTTGTCTGCTTTCGCGGAAAACATTTGTTTATTGCATTATTAGGAGTGATTGATACAATTGATGGATCAATGTAGTCTTGATCGTCTTGATCTAAAATTCGTTCAATATAAAAAATTGCGAAGGGAGGACTTCCCCCCTCCCCCTCGGTCGTCGCCATCACTTTTTCCCCAAGGGGGGGGTGAGCAAATCGCTTGACTTGGGTGGGGGTCGGACCAATGCTGGGTTGTATCACACCTCGCGCCGTAGCCTGCCTCCCGCATTCATCTATACCTAGTGCAGCTTGAACTTGTTTCCGGGAAACAGGCTGTACACTGCTTCGAAGGTGCAGCTAAACATACTGAGTAATTTATGATACTGTCTTTTTGGATTTTCAAGGAGCAAGGATTAGCTATCGTTGAATACCTCATACTGATTTCATATAGTTTGAATAACTAATAATTGTTGACTGAAACATGAGAATGAGACAATCTATAACGTGACGGAAAAAGACGACTTTGGGCGGATATGGTTGTGACACCCACGACATAGTTGCATATTGCGTTCTACAAATTTCCATTGTGACGGATCATTGTGGAACCCACGTAAAATGCTGTGGTTAGTGGTTATTGGAATGAGGTCGACAAAGCCAACCTATCGTTGAGTTAAAGGCAGTGTTCACGATAAATTTCGTCCACGAGTTTTTCACATAAAACAATACGTTGGCCTCCAAGTGTTACCAAAATTACTAAGAAACGGCGAGAAACCCACTGAAACGTCGTATTTCAGTGACATTATTCTATAACATGGACTAGTTGTCCGGTTGGATGAACATGTTCACGGTAGTTGTCACCTGTGGAAAAATGGGTCAGTCCAAAATAGAAAAATATTTTATGCAAAGCAGGATTGGTTAAAGGCAGAGTTCACGATAGTCTTCGATTTGGTTATTAATCGCTAAATTGATTGTTTGGCCCCCGAGTAGAACTGAAATGACGAAGAAACCGAGAAAAACGCACAAGAAGGGCACGAAATCCTCAAGTATCAGCCCGCCTCTTAAGTATCAATGGAACTGTTCATTGCGACAATGAAATCTTTTGTGGACCCGTCTTTTGCAATTCTCCATTATGTGTTGCCCCGTCCTTTCCTTCGGGCCCTAGCTAATACTGTTTTGCCCAAAATATTCTTCCATTTTCGATTAGTCCCATTTTTACCGGTGACAACCACCGTGAACATGTTCAGCCAATCGGACAACTAGTCCAGGCCATAGAATAATGTCACTGAAATAAGGCGAATTAGTGCGTTTCTCGCCGTTTCTTCGTGATTTTGGTAACACTTGGTTGCCAACGCATTGTTTTGAGTGGAAAACTTGGAAACGAGAATCATCGTGAACACTGCCTTTAAGGCCCTAAAGAAATCAAAGAAGAGCAGTAGAGAGTAGAGAATTGCAAGGGACGGTTCCACAAAACATTTCATTGTCACAACAAACACTTCCTGTGATACTTATGTTTCATGTCTTCTGGTGCGTTTTTCTCAATTTCGACGTCATTTTAGTTTTACCCGGGGGTCACTTAAAGGCATCGTTCGAGCTGAGAATCAATTTTCATATTTCACGCTCAATTTCATGATTGAGCCCGGTACACCACATTGGTAAACTTTGGCGCGTCAAAAACGTTGGGCAATGAAGTTGGAAGGCGTCAAAGATGAAGATCCGCCACCAATTCTCACCAGTCATCTAGCACTTTTTCCTAGAATGGTGGTGCGACCGTGAGACAACATCCTACTATATATATTTTGGCAAATTTGTGTGTGCGTGTGTGTATGTATGTATGTATGTATGTATGTATGTATGTATGTATGTATGTATGTATGTATGTATGTATGTATGTATGTATGTATGTATGTATGTATGTATGTATGTATGTATGTATGTATGTATGTATGTATGTATGTATGTATGTATGTATGTATGTATGTATGTATGTATGTATGTATGTATGTATGTATGTGTGCGTTTCTCTGTGTGTTTGTTTGATCGTTTATTCGGCTTGACTTTCAAGGCGGGCAACCCTACGGGGATGGGCTCCGGAAGTGGGCAGGACGTCAGGGTAAGGGTGCAGGACCTCAGATGTGATGCGCAGTACATCGTAGGAAGGGTATGGGACCCAAGTGGGAGGGCGCCGAACGCAGTAGGAAGTGTGCGGGATCCAAGAGGGAGTGCGCAGAACGCCGTAGAAAGTGTGCGGGACCCAAGTGAAGTGCGCGGAACGCCGCAGGAAGTGCGCGGCATCCAAGTGGGAGTGCGCAGGACGCCATAAAAATGTGTTGGACTCATGTGCGAGTGCGTCAGCCGCCGTAGAAAGTGTGCGGGACCCAAGTGGGAGTGCGCCGAACGCCGTAGGAAGTGTGAGGGACCTGAGGGAGAGGGCGCCAGACGCCGTAGAAAGTGTGCATAACTCAAATGGTAATGCGCCAGACGCCGTAGAAAGTGTGGGGACCCAAGTGGGAGTGCGCCGAACGCCGTAAGAAAAGTAGGGGACCCAAGTGAGAGTGCGCCGGACGCCGCAGAAAGTGTTCGGGACCCAAGTGAAGTGCGCCGAACGCCGCAAGAAGTGCTCTGGATCCAACTGGTAGTGCGCAGGACGCCGTAGGAAGTGTCAGGGACCCGAGTGAAGTGCTCCGAACGCCGCAGGAAGTGCTCGGGATCCAAGTGGGAGTGCGCAGGACGCCGCAAAAAATGTGTTGTACCCATCTGCAAGTGCGCTAGCCGCCGTAGAAAGTGTTAGGAACCCAAGTGGAAGTGCGCCGGACGCCGTAGAAAGTTTGAGGGACCCAAGTGGGGGTGCGCCGAACGCCGTAGGAAGTGTGCGGGACCCAAGTGGGAGAGCGCCGGACGCCGTAGAAAGTGTGAGGGACCCAAGTGGGAGAGCGCCGGACGCAGTAAAAAGTGTGCGGGACCCAAGTGGAAGTGCGCAGAACGCCGCAGAAAGTGGGCGGGACCCAAGGGGGAGTGGGCCGACCACCGTAGGAAGTGTGCGGGACCAAAGTGGGAGTGCGTCGAACGTCATAGAAAGTGTGCGGTACCCAAGTGGGAGAGCGCCGGACGCCATAGAAAGTGTGCGGGACCCGAGTGAGAGTGCGCCGTAGGAAGTGTGTGAGACCGAAGTGAGGGAGCGCCGGACGCCGTAGAAAACGTGTGAGATTCAAGTAAGAGAGCGCAGAACTTCAGAATCACTTTGTGAGTCTAAAAGAGAGCGTACACCACCCTTTTCTTCAGGTCCTCTATCCTTCGCCCCTCATTTCAACTGCCTAGCTGTTTATATGCACTAACTTTTCCAATTTGGTGTTATATACGATGAAAATAAGAGAATCCATGTTTGGCTGTCTTGAAACCTGGGCATGAGTTCAACGCACTTTTGTGATTCTTCGCCGTGCAGGTTTGATAAACGGTGAAACTGGTTTATTAGTGGCCTGACGTTTCGAACAAATCGTCGTTTTCGAAGGTCTGAAAGCGCTAAAAACTTTCGTGACCTGTGAGTTGCTCCATCAAACGCTTCCCCCTCTACGACAAGTTCAACAAGCCCCAAAATAACTTAAGTAAGCCACCGAAATCAGCACAGAAACCCACCCACGCCAGTTCCACCAACGACGAGCTCCAGTATCGACCAGATAGACCGCAAGTCAGGAGACAAGTGATCAGCCGTGTATGACCAGGCGGGTTCACTTGTCTCCTGGCTTGCGGTCTATCTGGTCGATACGGGAGCTCGTCGTTGGTGGAACTGGCGTGGGTGGGTTTCTGTGCTGATTTCGGTGGCTTACTTAAGTTTTTTTGGGGCTTGTTGAACTTGTCGTAGAGGGAGAAGCGTTTGATGGAGCAACTCACAGGTCACTAAAGTTTTCAGCGCTTTCAGGCCTTCGAAAACGACGATTTGTTCGAAACGTCAGGCCACTAATAAACCAGTTTCACCGTTTATGAAACCTGCACGGCAAAGAATCACAAAAGTATGAAAATAAGAGTTAATCAAAATCTGCATCTATGAAACACAAACATCGTTCTACTTCATTTGGCAATAACAGTAGCAGGACGTCGGTTGATCATGAAAACGTTTAGTAAATTCCGAACAGCGGTTGTCCTTATCATGACAGAGATTTTAAAAAATCGAAAGCCACCTCAGGATCTTATAAACGGGAGAACGACCGGTGTGTCACGGTACAGATAAGGAGGTAAACGGGTGTTGCAAGGTTTGGAATGCCTTGTGAATTACGATGGTTCAAGTGATGCCGCAGAACCAGCTTATGGGCCGGCGCAGGAAGAAAGAAAGCGCCGATTTATTTGCCTTATGCCCAAGATACCGGCGAAGATGGCAAATGGGCCGGCGTCAGCCGGCCGACGCCGCTGGTGAAAAATAGTTACGGCGCGATCTCCACATGCAAAAAAAAACTCCGAAAATGACAGTGGCGAGGCCTCCAAAAGCAGAAAAACTTTAAAGAAAATTTTGGCGCAAAATTCAAATTCGTATTTACAATGTGTTCTGATTGACTTTTCTCTACAGATAAAGGTTTTTCATGGGCCCCTTTGACATTTTTGTTCACTAGAGAGGCCAAGCTACACAAAAACATGAAAAAACGATAAACGGTTTTCTGCGCGTACGATGCCTTTGATCAATATAGCGAATAATCTCAAAATTGAAGATTATCGTGAACACTGCCTTCAGGCTAAAAGAATGTTACACAATGTTGATGGAGGAGAACCGGCAAAGTCGGTATATGGCTTGGCGAAGCGAAACGAAGGCTACACATGGTTAATGGGGGATGCCAGTGGCTAAGCCGGTAAGGTGTGTTCGATTGAGACTTTCCGACCATGCGGCCGTAGTACGTGGCAGGCGGCTGTCGCGTGCTCCGCTCTCGGACGAGCATGCGAAACGACAGCGAGCCTTGCCGATCAAGGTTCGCGGAAGATGCGAATGCAACTTCGACATTAACGGACACCCTGGACAGGGTATATGTTACGTTGCTGACACTGCTTCTTTGTTGGGTATTGACTGGATAGCCCAACACGAGTCGCTTCTGGCTTAAAGGCAGTGTTCGCGATGATTTTGGGTTGCTAAGTTTTTGTCATCAAATCCCTAGCTGGATGCCCAATGTTGCATCTACAGTGATGAAACGACGGAAAACCTCCTACTTTTGCGTTAAAAAAACTAGTTTAAATCGGTGATTCTCTGGGGGTGGACGAGTGAACTCCCATTGTTTTGCGGCCCGTGGACGAGTGCACCAGATTGCAGAAGTCGAATCAAAGATAGTGTTTAATCAATGCCATCCGCGGCCAGCTGGGTGATTTTGGTGAAGGACAACGATCACAAGGAATTCCCCTCTATTTCTGTATCACAACTCTCTTCTTAAAGGCAGTGTTCACGATAAAAATCGTTTTTCTGTTTTTCCGCCTATCTTGAAAACGCCCCCATACTGATTCCAATAGTGTCTCTGTAATCGTACAAGACCTTCTGGGAACGGAGTTATGGTCCCTCAAAATATGAGCTAAGGAAACATGGTGGACGAGTTGTCCGAGGCTTGTAACTTCCGTTTTTTGCAGCCGATGTATGCGAGCTGACCTGAGGAAAGAGAGAAGTTGAGAATGAAGGGAAGAACGGGGCTAATGATTGGAAATCATCGCTCATTTCACGATTTCGAGCATTCATTTGTTCACGTCGGTGGGCGTGTGATGCGCTTTTGGGGTTTTCAATGCGCTCGGAGTTGCAACTTCGGGCTCTTTTGGGGCTCTTCCTGGCTCGTTTTCATGCGTTCTTTCGACGTCAACGTTACAGTGTGCCCTTCCACTACCCATTTCTGGTGCAAACTGAAACACATTTTTTATCGTGAACACTGCTTTTAAACAATAGATAATCGAAACCCATAAGCGACGCTCTGTGAACTAATTATCTATTCATTTATGCGCTATTTGTTTGGCGTTACAATTTCTTCGGCTCAGTAGCGGTTTTTTAACCTTTATTTTATTCAATTGATTTGTATACATAGTTTTGAGGTACTGTTTTGTGGTGAATGTGGTTTCGAAAAAAAGCGGTGATGCGCCAAAAAGGGGTAGCGCCGTTTTATATCGATCTTCGTCGAGTAGCGAAAAAGTTACAAAAAACTCATGATTCAGTCGATTTGACACCTATACTCAATTAATTGTTTTTAGAATGGTTTTGAATGCTGTAAATGACTCTCAATTCAAATCGGTCTCGATAACTACTTTGCCTACCCGAGCAGTTGTTGCTGGTTTTCGTAGCAGTCAGAGGTTTTTTGCTGATATTCGAATGAATGGTCAGATTTCCTATGAAAGTAGCAGTATCGAAGATAAAGGTCGAGTGCAGCTCACATTGAGGCTAGGCAAAAATCTCAGCACGTTAACCTTGGAATGCGTCGAGGAGTTCAATTTTCCAGCGACTCGCGATTTAGGATGGTACTTTCCCGTTCAAACTGCAGTGTACACGAAGAAAGAGGCTATTAGTCTGGTCACACATTGAGGGTACACAATTGAGCTGGTTTCGTGGCTTCTTCCGTCAAAAAAAGTTAAGGCTGATAACAACAGATTATTATTCGGTTTCAGTAACGGAGGCTTTACCTCCACCGAGGCGTGATCTGCATCACCCACAATCGGGATATCAATGGCTTCTTTCGAATCAGTGATTGAGTTTCAATGAAAAGGTCCTTACCTTCTCAGAACTTCGTTACGGCCTTCCCGGTGCAAGAAAAACTGCATTTCGGGCCACCCGGACACTCAAAATCGGGGCCAGATCCCGTTCCGGGCGACCCGCCAACCTTTCCGGGCGACCCGCTAACCCCTCGATTGTTACCAGCCACCCGGATGACAAAAATTGCCTTCCCGGTGCAGCGAATTCGCGTGTGAATGTACGTTACGGACGACTAATCTACAATTTTTCTCGCGACCCGATTCACCATTTCGGGTGACCCGGACCAGCAGCGACGGGTCGCCCGGTACCAGGTTCTGAGTTAGAGAGGAAGGTCAACTTTAGCTAATGTTGCGGTCGAATGCGGTCCGCAGTTGCGGGCAATGACTGTTGCATCACGCAACAAGATGATAATCGCATCGCGCACGCGTTCTAGGAACACGTGTTTTGATGTGATTAATATTTCTCTAGCATGATTATCATCGTGTTATGTAATGCAACTGCCCTAGTCCGCAAATGCAGACCGGAATTTGGCTCCGAAGACGACAGTAACGATCCGTCAATATAGGTGGCCTGCTCCAAGCATTTTCATGCAATTCTTTCATTTCCGCTATCAGAGGCGTCACATCTATTAATTCGGTCAGGTAACTACACGACTAATTGTATTGTGAGCTCTATTTTGAGACTAAGAACTAATAAAGGAATAGAACTTGGGCCAGCACAAAACTGCTATTTGTGGTTTGTTCGTCGGATTGGCTTCTCTGCTGAAGGCATAGAGGCTGCGTTCCACATAAGCTCTGGTACATCCCTAGTGACCTGTTGATTTCGATTATCACCATCAGCGGAGCGGTGGGCATCGGTGAAATATAACTATTGATAAGGAGGTTTCGACGAAAAAGCCACCGCTCCGCGCTGTGATAACCGAAAATATGAGTTCACTTGGAATGAAACAGAGTCTACATACAGTCGAGCCTGCAATTGTAAGCCGGGCGGCGCTGAATTAAAGCGGGTGCGGCACGGCCGCGCAGCGTCTGTGCCCCGCCACTGTTATTCAAGTTATTTCGCTAGCCTTCTACCCGTATTCGTGTGAATTTGAGGACGAAAAAGTCGAAATATGTTGCGAATATGGGCAACAGACTCGAAGTGGCGGGGCAATCTGATACAAGCTGCACACTGGCTGCTCGAATCTCGCTGTCCTCGGTAGAGGCAAAGAGGTATGATGAAAATGCGACGAAGTAATGGAGACAGCATATGTAGGTTTGGGGAAAACTTCTCAAGAAAAATTGCAGGGGGAGAAGTTCGGGTTGCAGTTTCAGTACACGACAGAGCAGGAGATATCCCGTGTTTCGCAGTCCGAAATCCTCTCGGGACCACTTCGCCCTTCCGAGGGTGAGCTAAGTACCGTAGAGGCTGCGATGACTTAGCCGGGCGGCGCTGAGTTGAAGCGGGCGCGCAGCGTGTATAAGATCCCCCATCACTGTTATTCAAGTGTTTTCGCCAGCCTACTGCCCATATGTCTGTAAATTTAAGAATGAAGAAGTCAAAATATGCTAGAAATATGGGCAGAAGGCTAGCAGAATCACCTTTTGCGGGGCAATCTAATACAAGCCACGCTGCACGGCCGCGCCGCACCCGCTTCAACTCAGCGCCGCCCGGCTTAGGTCCATGGTATACATTGTCTGTCATGAGCGACGGTCATGACATTTAGCACAAATCGTGGCGGAACCAGCATCAGAGCAACGGCAGCGGCAGTCGTAGAAACAATTGTCGCATGTTCGTCGCAGCGACGTGTCGTAGAGGGCTGACATACTGCAAATGTGCCCATGCCTGTCGCTACCACTGTAGCTGTCGCTGTGCAGCGCACTGCGTCAGATTTGAAAGGCGGGAGGCGGTCGCTGTCGCTGTGCAGAGCAACGCGACCGAGTGTCGCAAATGTATACCATTGGCCTTAATCATCCCAGCATTGACGGTATGATATCAAGCATATTAGAGCAGATACCCGAATAGCCTTTCAATTGGTAGAGGGAGAACAATGTCTTTGTGATATAACAGATAAGCAGCTGCGAACGGCGCTAGCGGTCGTGTCGCAGCTTTCATCGCCCAATATCTGAAGCTTGGATCATACTTCCCGAGCAGCAAGACATCGGCAGCGCATATTACATATGATTTTCGATCGTTATGTGTACCCACTTTCAACGCAGCAAGCCCGAAACCTCCAGCCAAATCTATTCTCTATAAAACGGCGTAATTCACATCACTCGAGGCGCGCGCGACGCCTGGGCCTCCGTCTGCCCTCCGCTCTCTCACTGTCTCTAACCTCCGCTCCACACCAGCATGCGTAGGAACCATGTGAATTTCGCCGTTTTTTAGCCAGTAACTGGGTGTGCGTCGACACAACTATTCGAATTTCTTTTCAACACACGTAATTAGGAGAAACCGCTTACATATAGCAGTGAGCTTAGAAGCAGGTGACTACCAGCGCCAGAGTGATGTACTTACCGCGTCCGACATGACCTACTGGTATAGTATTTTTGTTTGTCTGACTCCACTGGATGAGTATTCCCAACTACTATAACGTATTACATAAAAGTATAGCCAATTATGACGCCCCATCGTCTCCAAGTGTACGTATATAGATCAATTTCAATTGAGGTAGTTCCACTTTCTCAATTGCTCTTCTTTTCATAGCATCACCAATTAACAACACACGTCGTATATAAAGTTTATGATACTCATCAATAATAATATAAATTTTATCAGTGAAAACGAGGAAGTTGGCGTCTCCGTAGCCTTAGCAATAGGATTGCTCGTAGTAGAGAGCGCGAACTCTGTAAAAAACATTTAAGACGTGGAAAAATTACGACAGCTCTTGGTACTCTCACCGATGAATAGGTTCGGCAAATATACAAGGATCTCTCGACTGCTTACGGCGAAGAAATGTGTTAATAGGGACGGCTAAGTCGAAAATTCACACTGAAATGTTGATCCAAATAAGAACTACAACCCCCCCCCCCAAGATGTACTCCGCATCCATGTGTGAGTACTACCTCCACTTCTCTACGACTAAAATAGAGCTTGTCAATGGGTTTTTTGAGCACATGGAGAAAGGACTCGCTCGTAGTAGTCAATCGAGGTTGTGTCGCGACACAACGGAAGGTGAAAGGGTCGTAATAAATTTTAGGCAGAATAAAGAATTTGGTGCGAAGATCGAAAGAACTCTGGCTGAGAATGAAACTTCAGGCAATTCTTGGCCCCCCGAGCCGCACCAAAAAAAAATCGGAGCATCCTGACAGTTTGGCTCCTTCTCACAATCTCCGGGTCACTACAGTCGCTGTTCGGGCGGTCCGGAGGAGCCCGGACAGCAGTGTCCCGGGAAGCAAGAACAGTGGCTCGGACAGCAACAGAAGCCGAGCCGCAGATTAGGACAACGAGTCGAACTGTCAGGCGGCCGAGAATCGCCTGAGTCGCGAAAAGTTCCAGAATTTGGTCACGAAGGGAAGGGGGTTGTAGCAGGGTCAAGCGGACCGTTTCGAATCTTTTTTTCAACATCCAAATTTTATGCGACCCCCTACCCCGATCTGTTTATATTTGGTCACTAAAACTGTCAGACGCTGAAGATACGATCAGTAGCCGGGCTCAAACGTCTAAAACTTGAGTAACGCTACGATCCTTCCACTTGGTGACCGAAATATCGAGAAATTTTGAGATATTTTCAGCAAATTTTCACTTTTGGTCCGAAATTTTCGCGGCCCCTTCCCGCTTCCCGTTGCAAAATGTCGCAGTCCCGCTTGACCCTGGGTTGCAGTTGAGCTTTGGTTCTACACAACGACAATTACAGCAAATAAAATCAATTTTAGCATTTTCCAATTAGAACATATTATCAAAAAGAAAACAATTCGTGCTTTAGAATGGTCAAAAAAATTACAAAGTCAGATGGCTGGAAACTTCCGACAACCTAATAGAAACGGTGCCTTTCCTTTTTTCTTTTCAAACACAAATGCATCTGGAGCATTCGAAAAAAAAAACCAGAATTTTAAGGATAATTCGGATACACTAACGAATCACAACCGATTTGCGGGCTTGTTATAAGCCAAGAATGAGAGTTGAGTTCTTTTTGTGTTTTTTTAGGATGGGGAAGGGGGGGATGATCGCCCAGGAAGATCGCGGCTCTGCCGACATCCGGCCCAAGAAGCGACTTGACACTGCCCGTGGAGCTGTATATCTTTCCAGCTCCACATCGGTAACAGGGATGTGCGGAAAACTGTAGGTATCCCTGCGTGCAGGAATTTTGTGCGCATGGCTAAATCGAGACTTCCGACAACAATAGATTCACCTCAGGCAGAGTATAGCCGGCCGTTGAGTAGGACCTTGGGGAAGCTACGATTACCTCCCCTTGGTGGCCGGAATTTCACCAAATTTCTACGGTCCCCTCCGCAAAATTCCGTTACTGAGTCGACATATCAACGATTTTTTTATTTTAGATGATGATCTTGTTCCCTTCATCACCCGTTGAAAAATTACGTATGTATATGCGCTTGACACTGACACCAGGTAGGCGGAATCACAGTAAAATGTGATCTTCAAACGAAAAAAGCTGGGTATCTTAAACAAGGTAGCCTAAACCTCAGTGGACAGATCTCAGACTGGCAGTTTAAAACTTTGTGGGCCCTCAAAAGGGAGCCAGAAAAATGAATATGGGAATCTAGACCATATGAACCACCACTGACCTCCTAAAATTTTTTAAAATATATAAAAAAACAAAAGAATAAGCAAACAAGTACCTGAAAGAGCTGACTCTCCAAAAACAATCGGAGCATCCTGTAGACGTCGGTTAAAATATTCCGTGTCGCCGGCAGAAAAACGGAATGTTCAACAGCAGCGTACTGAATTGTGAACGACAAATAAAACTCTAGAAAAGTCAGCGTACAAAGGAAATAACGCACTGCCACAACGCAGGGCCAAGGAGAAACTCACAGTTTTCTACTTGTATATAGACATGCTCCGACATCTGCGTGGACACTGTACGGAACGGGAGTTTTTCAGCTTGCACCTGAGCACAGACAAAGTTGTCAGTGAAATTCACCACCGCTTCCGCAAATCCTGTGATATCTGTCTGAAATCAGCAGTAAAGAATTCTGATGAAAATGTACAAGATCTGCTCATGAACGGGATTAGGGATCGGGATCAGGTCCAGCCCTTACTGTCTCAAGGGTCAACGCGGAACTTGATGTCTGTAAGCCAGCGCATCTGAATCTCCTGGTGTTCTGAGAAATCGCTAAAACTTTTACCAAAGCACGCTCCTGAGGGGTCTGAAATTGACCTGGTGCATGCTTCGTGCAGTAGTCTGGCTCACAATGATTTGATTCAGCCTAGCTTAATATTAATTGGAAGCTTATGGTCTACAGCACTCAGGCATTCGTAGAAGACGACCTGAGGTAATCTGGGGCGTTGAGGCTGACCCGAGGATATAAATTAAATGTGTGGACTTGATTGGGGCGGGGCGAGGAGGAAAGGGACTTCCCCGCGGAAATTTCACGTTGTGCTCAATTGCGTGAAACGTGAAATTGCGTGAAATGTCAGGATCATCAACATGTTTAGACAAAGGTATTAACAATGGTACTGATATAAAAAGCTCCTCATCTTACCGTGTGCCTCAAGCCTAGTTTTGACTGCATCGCGGCTGTTTTTCATCGCAGCGATTTCACACCCGCTGCTGCAGCGATGTAGCAGCTGCAGCGATTCTGTTCATAGTGCATAGCCTTACGGATGATCGAAGAAATTCAATCAATCAGTGAAATTAGTGGCCGGTAGTTATCAATAACACGTTTCGACTCGTAAACTGTGATCTTGTCATGTGAAAGGGTCAACGTTAACCAGACCAAACGTGTCATTCGCTAGCAATCGCTCCATCGCTGCCATAATGGCAGCGATGGAGCGATGATCAGCGACCATGGAGAATCGCTCTTCAAGCGGCGATGAAGTAAAACATAGGATTTCGTCGCCACGACCCAGCGATGTAGGACGTTTGCCACGAAGCGATCACAAATGGAGCGGCTTTGCATTACTCGCGATGAAAAGGGAACAGTTGTCCCTCGCATGGTCGCAGCGACCACCTGCAGTCAAAACTAGGCTTCAGTCGGCTCTTCGGAGCCTCCTCCCCCCTAAGGGACAACAACAGGGATGAGTCGTGTGGGATGTCCCCGGGATCCCCTGTGCGAACCCGGAAACGCCAAAAATGCCTTGAATAGAAGTTACGAAATCCCTCGGCTTACTCCGAAACTCCCTCGGCTGGCCTTACATTGGCACTGAAGGGTGAGGCGAGGCCAATTTGGCGCCGCCCGAGTATGTATCCTCGGCTGGCCCTGTATTCGTCACTCGGTCGCCCTCTACGAATGCCTTAGCAATGGAAAAAGGTGGTGGTGCGGTTACGGACTCTTCGTAAAATATCGCTTAGGCCCTAGTTATACATCGGCGATTCGGTGTCGCTGGTTTTTGCGGGACGTCTGCGATGGGTCAGATTTCAAAATCGACCAATAGCAGACATGCCGCGAAAGCCAGCGGCGGCGAATCGCTGGTGTATAACTAGGGCCTTAGACATTCGTAGAGGGCGAACCTAGCCGCGAATACAGGGCAGTCGAGCGTGCATTCTCGGGCGGCACCAAAATCGCCTCGACTCACCCTACAAAGGCATTGTACGGCTAGCAGAGGTAATTTTGGTATGAGCCGAGGGATTTTGTAGTTTTTCTATGGAGACATTTTTGAAGTTTCCGGGTTCGCTCCGGGGACATCAAACAAGGATCATACCAGTTTGGGAGGGGTGACTTCATCCACAAGGGGAAGGGGTGACTCCTTCACCACGGTCCGCAGTTGGGTGCACCCCACTGCGAACCTTGGGGAGATGGACCAACAGTTGGGTACAATTTTTCAAAATATCTCAGATTGGCCGGTTAGGTTTTGTTTCCACAAATAGGCCGGGATCATACTCCCCGCGATCAGCGACTCAGACAGTCGGTGGTACTCGGACGCCGACTTCTAGGTGTCGTGTCCGGCGAACGCACCTTGGAGTGAGCGGGATGAGAGAAGCAGACAGGTTGCTCCCGCTGTGTATACGAGACGCGTGGGGGTTACGTGGTCGGCCGATTCGTGTTCGTCACAGGACAAAGCTAGGTCTTGGCGTTGTCCCGACGGCCAAAAAGGGAAGGAAGGCGTGGGTCACCTAAATCCCCAACAAAATTTTATGGGAAACAGGCCTTTCGGCTTGTTTCCTAACTAGTTTTGCGCCTCGTCATGAAGCATTACGAAAAAGGACGGCCTACAACAGCGTAAAGGTACACTCGCAGTCAAAAATTGGTAGAGGTCGGCGTCGTCCGAGAAGGCTCTGTGGCTGGCGAGCGCATGTACTCAAGGCCAGACGTGGCTGAGGGAGCGATCGAACTCCGCGCCCCACTGTCTGAGGACAGTGTATATGAGGCATATCGATTTTCGGTCGACACGGATAATAAACGTTGCGTCGCCTCGCTCGTCGCTAAAAGTACGATCCCGGCCATACCTCGAATCAACCAGGTGAACCGAGCGTATTCCTCCAGGTAGATGGCATCTTCAAGAAGACGCAAACTCAGAAGCTCTCAACTTGGAACCGACATTCCAGGCTCGCATCGTTCCCTATTTAACCAATTTCAAAAAAATTCAAGGAAAAATGAAAACAAAACGGATTTTAGCAGCCGGAATTTTGTGCTACCGTAACCCTAGCGTTCGCCGTGGAGCGTGTTATCGTAGCATCGAGCGCCAGCACCGCAGCTTAGAGGGATTTCAATCTGAGACAGCCACTGGGTGTTTTTGTCCGAAACAGAGTCTATTTATGATACACATTGTACGCTTACGAATGTGTAACACATCTCAGGTCTTTTCTGTCTTGTTTCTCATCACTCAGTAAGACTGTTTTTTTGGATTGTTGCATATGCCTTTACCTTATCATGTCTATTTCAATCGTTTATTTTTCAACTCCGCGGTTCAACACCACAATTTTCGTATCAGTCAAGATTTTTATATTAGCCTCTTAGAGTGTAGGAAAGTGTATCGCAACCCTCTCCGTTGGTGAACTATTCGATAACTTTCCGCCCTTCGTAACTAAAGAAGCTTTAAACAATGATAGAGAAGTCGTACGTTTACTACGATCAATACATTCACAACCGCGCACTTCATCACGATTACGTCGGAACTCATCCGAGGCCGCACCACGCCCATGTTTTCGTGCCGCAACGACTCTCCCGATTTTGGCAGGAGAGGGGAACCCCGGGGTAGGTGCTCAAATTTAGTGCGGCACGGTAAAACGGGCGTGGCCAACCGCACCGTGCCATAGTGCCCCCCCCCGCTAAGATAGCACCTGACTTTCTGTGTAGGATACCCTTTCTAGGCACTTAGCCCTCCTGATTTTGGAAGGGAATGGAAACCCTGGGTTGGTGCAAAGTTTGATGGGTGTGAAAATACGGCGCAGACGAGTTGTTCATTAGAAATCATACTCTTGAAAATTCAGCATAATTCTGAGTTTCACACAAAATAATATATCCAGACCTGAATGCTAATGAAAAAAGGTGCTATCTTAGCGGGGGGCACTACGGAACAATACCTAGGTCATCCATGTTAATGCGCTACACTGAATTTGAGCACCCATACGGGGTTCTGAATTTGAGCACCCATACGGGGTTTTCCTCCCCTGCAGAAATCAGGAGATTCGTTGCGGCACGGAAAAATGGGCGTGGTCAAGTGCTATACAACAGTGCCCCCCCTCCGCTGCGATAGCACCAGAAAACATACTCCCAGTTGCTAATCTCAGCATCAAATCTCACATAGGTGCAATGCTGGCGCTCGATGATACGATAACACGCTTATGGCAAAAAAAGTTGAAATTTCAAAAAAAAAACATTATAGCCATCTATAGTAAATTAGGTATAACATTGAAAAAATATGAGCTCACCTTCTGAAAATGTTGATTACGTAGACATAGAATCGATCCGATTTGAAATTATTCATGTGGCAACTTGTCCAATCACTGAAAGTTGGTAGATTTGAAAGTTCTACTAAACCAAATCAGTCAATTTCTCGAAAGTCAACCAGGAGATAGTAGATCGATCTCAACACGAGATGATTGATATGTGTGCAAAAAGCACACGCTTCAGAACAAACTGAACATTTCTGAATGTTGGGCTCCGCAGAAAAGGTCAAGGATTTGGCATTGCTCCTAAATGTCGTGAAATTGTCTTATTGGATTTGGCTCTCAACTTGATTTTTCAAATGTAGTGAAATTGTCGAATTGATTTGGCTGTGATGATACTATATGCAGATAACATAATCATTAAATGTAGTGAAATTGTTGCAAACGGATTTGGCAGGAGCTCTGTCAATTATCACAGTCAAATCATGCGTCAGAAGGTCCTCTGGCGAGCGAATGAAGACAAAAAAAAATAATCCTCAGTCAACAATGCTGAACGAAACGTGGCCTTATGGGCTAGAATTAAGGTTTCCAAATGCTATTCTGCCTTTTCAGTGTGGCCTTTTCAGGTACCAGACCTTCCCTCACCGATGAGATAAAATTCATGAAAACGAAATCTAACGCAATTTACTCGCTACTGACTATGTCTTCGTGTCCTCAACGCTTTCACGGTTCGCATTGTATAGAAACGTTTTGCTGCTAGGTTTATTCCTGTTCTCATTCGATTCAATATGCGCTCCAAGGAAAACCCCTTCTGACGCGTGATTTGACTGTGATAATTGATAGAGCTCCTGCCAAATCCGTTTGCAACAATTTCACTACATTTAATGATTATGTTATCTGCATATAGTATCATCACAGCCAAATCAATTCGACAATTTCACTACATTTGAAAAATCAAGTTGAGAGCCAAATCCAATAAGACAATTTCACGACATTTAGAGCAATGCCAAATCCTTGACCTTTTCTGCGGAGCCCAACTTTCAGAAATTTCACAACTTTTACAAGGGTTTCCCTTCTACAATATCGTCAAGCTCTAAAAGGCAAGTTGTTTTTCTTTGAAACATAGTGGTAGAAATGAAGAAACAGCTGCTAGGATTGCAAGATAATAGTTGCAACGCGGCTTCCTACAGACAAGATACAAGGCATATACTTTTGAATTTAAAAATCGAGAAAATGAAGAAATGAGTTTTAAAATGACCCAATTGTACAGGGTTGGGGCACAATCCTAGACGGGGAGAGGGGGCACCCACCATTCAAATTCAAAACAGAAGTGAAATGAACCACCCATTGGTAAGGCTACCAGTCGGAGTATTTTCATGAAGTTTCTATAAAAACAATGATTGATAGCAGTATCAGACATCTTTTATCAGAATTTTCCATCATTTTTATGAGTCTTGGGTGGCCTCACCCCGTCTAGGATAGACCCAGGGTCAGTCGCTCTAGCCAAACTTCACCGGTTCTTGCTGACGTGGCTCGTCTGCGCCGGCCCATATGTCTGATTCGGAACAAGAACGATAGTTAAATACATCGTACGCGCAGAAAACCGTATATTATTTTTTCATGTTTTTGCGTAGCTTGGCCCCTCTAGTGAACGAAAATGTTGAAGGGGCCCATGAAAAACCTTCATTCTTCTTTCAACTCCCTTCTTCATTAAAGAAAAGTCAATCGGAACACATTGTAAATACGAATTTGAATTTCGCGCCAAAATCATTTTAAGAGTTTTTTTGCATGTGGAGTTCGTGCCGTAACTATTTTTCCTGTTGTCTTACGGTCGCACCAACATTCTAGGAAAAAGTGCTAGATGACTGGTGAGAATTGGTGGCGGATATTAATCTTTGACGCCTTCCAACCTCATCGTCCAACATTTTTGACGCGCCAAAGTTTACCAGTGTGGTCTACCGGGCTCAATCATAAAATTGAGCCTGAAAATGGAAATTGATTTCCAGCACGAACGATAGTTATGTGCGCTAGAAGAGGACTACCGTAACCTTAGGAATGATGTTATTCGGCTCTCTTAAACAAATTTGATGATACCCAATTGATCAATGATAAAGATAAAAGAAGTGAAGAGCGGTGTGTCTTCATTCACACACCGTCCTTCTCCAGAGGTCAGCAGTTGAGGATCTGCCTGGACTACAAGCAGAAAAACAACACCAGCGGTAGTGAAGATGTAGCGAATTCGGAGTCAGAACTTAGAAAATTTTAGAGCCAACTCGAGTGAGATTACAATAGCCTTGTTCTGGCGCAATTGCCTATCGCTCTTGTTGATTCGGAGGCATGACTTGCATACGGTGTCCTGGACATTAAACGGAGGTCCTGCACAGGTCCCATGATGTCCTGCACACTCCTACTGAGGTCCTGCACAGGTCCCATGATGTCCTGCACACTCCTACTAAGGTCTTGCACACGTTCCATGATGTCCTGCACACCCCTTCTGGGGTCCTGCACACGTCCCGTGATGTCCTGCACACGTTTACTACGGTCCTGCACACGTACAATGATGTCCTGCACACTCCTACTGAGGTCCTGCACAGGTCCCATGGTGTCCTGCACACTCCTACTATGGTCTTGCACACGATCCATGATGTCCTGCACACCCCTACTGAGTGTCCTGCACAGGTCCCATGATGTCCTGCACACCCCTTCTGGGGTCCTGCACACGTCCCATGATGTCCTGCCCACTCCTACTAAGGTCTTGCACACGTTCCATGATGTCCTGCACACCCCTACTGAGGTCCTGCACAGGTCCCATGGTGTCCTGCACACTCCTACTAAGGTCTTGCACACGATCCATGATGTCCTGCACATCCCTACTGAGGTCCTGCACAGGTCCCATGATGTCCTGCACACCCCTTCTGGGGTCCTGCACACGTCCCATGATGTCCTGCCCACTTATACTACGGTCCTGCACACGTACAATGATGTCCTGCACACTCCTACTGAGGTCCTGCACAGGTCCCATGGTGTCCTGCACACTCCTACTAAGGTCTTGCACACGATCCATGATGTCCTGCACACTCCTACTGAGGTCCTGCACAGGTCCCATGATGTCCTGCACACTCCTACTGAGGTCCTGCACAGGTCCCATGATGTCCTGCACACTCCTACTAAGGTCTTGCACACGTTCCATGATGTCCTGCACACTCCTACTGAGGTCCTGCACAGGTCCCATGATGTCCTGCACACTCCTACTAAGGTCTTGCACACGTTCCATGATGTCCTGCACACTCCTACTGAGGTCCTGCGCACATTCTACGACGTCCTGCACACCCCTACTGGGGTCCTGCACACGTCCCATGATGTCCTGTCCACTCCTACTACGGTCCTGCACACGTTCCATGATGTCCTGCACACTCCTACTGAGGTCCTGCACAGGTCCCATGATGTCCTGCACACTCCTACTAAGGTCTTGCACACGTTCCATGATGTCCTGCACACTCCTACTGAGGTCCCGCACACATTCTACGACGTCCTGCACACCCCTACTGGGGTCCTGCACACGTCCCATGATGTCCTGTCCACTCCTAATACGGTCCTGCACACGTTCCATGATGTCCTGCACACTCCTACTGAGGTCCTGCACAGGTCCCATGATGTCCTGCACACTCCTACTAACGTCTTGCACACGATCCATGATGTCCTGCACACTCCTACTGAGGTCCTGCACAGGTCCCATGATGTCCTGCACACTCCTACTGAGGTCCTGCACAGGTCCCATGATGTCCTGCACACTCCTACTAAGGTCTTGCACACGTTCCATGATGTCCTGCACACTCCTACTGAGGTCCTGCACAGGTCCCATGATGTCCTGCACACTCCTACTAAGGTCCTGCACACGTTCCATGATGTCCTGCACACTCCTACTGAGGTCCTGCACACATTCTACGACGTCCTGCACACCCCTACTGGGGTCCTGCACACGTCCCATGATGTCCTGTCCACTCCTACTACGGTCCTGCACACGTTCCATGATGTCCTGCACACTCCTACTGAGGTCCTGCACAGGTCCCATGATGTCCTGCACGCTCCTACTAAGGTCTTGCACACGTTCCATGATGTCCTGCACCTTCCTACTGAGGCCCTGCACACATTCTACGACGTCCTGCACACCCCTACTACGGTCCTGCGCACGTTCCATGATGTCCTGCACACTCCTACTGAGGTCCTGCACAGGTCCCATGATGTCCTGCACACTCCTACTAAGGTCTTGCACACGTTCCATGATGTCCTGCACACGTCCCATGATGTCCTGTCCACTCCTAATACGGTCCTGCACAGGTCCCATGATGTCCTGCACACTCCTACTGAGGTCTTGCACACGTTTCATGATGTCCTGCACACTCCTACTGAGGTCTTGCACACGTTCCATGATGTCCTGCCCACTCCTACTGAGGTCCTGCACACATTCTACGACGTCCTGCACACCCCTACTGGGGTCCTGCACACGTTCCATGATGTCCTGCACACTCCTACTAAGGTCCTGCACACGTTCGATGATGTCCTGCATACTCCTACTGAGGCCCTGCCCACATTCTACGACGTCCTGCACACCCCTACTGAGGTCTCACATAGTCAACCGACACTTCAGCACATCCTGCGACGCCTTCTTATCGATGGTGCGCTTTGAACGAATACGCGCCGCGGTCAAGCACATCAACCCGCACAGCGTCCTCTTCCGAGCCGGACGTTCAAAGTACACCACCCTGGAGAGCAAGGTGTTTATATGGAGTCTAAGAAAACAATGACTGATAACGAAAAACCCACCATTTTCATAAACTATTCTTGAGAGGCCGGTTTCCGAGTTTCAAACGCCCGTTAGGGGCCCAGAAGTCATTATGGTGAGTTCTGACAATTATTTTCGTCATTCCCGTGGCCGATTACCTCTAGTCACAAATTTTCAAGCGATTTGGTCCACGCCTTCCAAAAAATGGATTTCGACGGACGGAGGTGGAGGCGGAAGCCGTGGCGGAGGCGGAGGCGGAGGGGGAGGCGGGGGAGGAGGGGGAGGCGGAGGCGGAGGCGGGGGGGGAGGCGGAGGCGGAGGCGGAGGCGGAGGCGGAGGCGGAGGCGGAGGCGGAGGCGGAGGCGGAGGCGGAGGCGGAGGCGGAGGCGGAGGCGGAGGCGGAGGCGGAGGCGGAGGCGGAGGCGGAGGCGGAGGCGGAGGGGGAGGCGGCGGCGGGGGCGGAGGCGGCGGCGGAGGCGGAGGCGCAGGCGGAGGCGGAGGCGGAGGCGGAGGCGGAGGCGGCGGCGGAGGCGGAGGCGGAGGCGGAGGCGGAGGCGGAGGCGGAGGCGGAGGCGGAGGCGGAGGCGGAGGCGGAGGCGGAGGCGGAGGCGGAGGCGGAGGCGGAGGCGGAGGCGGAGGCGGCGGCGGAGGCGGAGGCGGAGGCGGTGGTGGAGAACGTTAATGCGTACTTTGAGAGGTCATAACTTTAGAAAGCGGGGACCAGTTGGGATGAAAAGTTGCACACATATGTAATTTCTTGCAGCGCGTCGAATAGTGTACAGCTCATACCTCTGTTGACGGTATGAATAGGTGATCTCGTTGTAGGGCATCCACGCGGGAAGAGATCAAAGCCAAATCCTGGTGAGCGCTTCGCGCTCACCACACTTTATCGGCAAAATCGGGATTTTTATAACTCGTTCCCAATCGCGTCTAGATTTTATTTGATTTATTACACGGTAGAGCCGTGTGATAGACAAACAACAAAACGAAACACCTAAACGGCAACTGAAAAAGATTAAAGATAGAGAACAATAATAAAGCAAATCAATAAACTGACTACGAGGCTACACCGGCACCATGAAGGGATGAGATCTTACAAACATCGCTCCTGGGACAACAGATAACTCTCAAGCGCCTTTTTGAATTCAGTGAACTTCCCAACTACCAAGCCTGAACGAAGTAATTTGTTGAATTCAGACCCCGCCCTATTGACAAAAAAGTGCTGTCTTACATTCCGCCTGGCCCCAACGAGGCCCAATTTCACCGGCGCTCCCCTGGTGGTTGACGATCTCAGGTTGAACAGCCGGCTAGCCTTGATACCAGCACTCCCATGAATGATTTTATACATCATTATCATATCAAACCTTCTTCTCCTGTGCTCTAGAGTGGTTAGGCCCAACTTGGCATTTCTGGTGACATGACACACGTTGCGATTAGTCTGAAACCACGATGTCTTGAAGTAAACTCTGCGTGTGAAAGTATTCTGGACTTTCTCCAGCGCATCGATGGATCCCTTTTTGTATGGATTGAATAACACCGTGCCATACTCCATAAGTGGACGTATGTATGTTTTATACACCTCAGTCAGGACATTTGCGTTAGTAGTAGAAAGTGCTCGAAACGCGCTGTGCATCATCCTGTTGGCCATGGACGCGACCTGGAGGCAGTGATCATCGAAACTAAGATCATCCTTGATAAGAAAACCAAGGTCCTTAATCTCGCTGACCTCGCTCAACTGCATACCGTCAATAGTATAGAAGCCATTAACTCGCCTCTTACCAAGCTTTATCACCTTAGTTTTTTTGCTGGAAAGCGGCAATTTCCATTCAGACGACCATTTGGCTACATCATTAAGGGCTTTTTGCAAACACTCTGTATCTTCCCTGGTCCGAATAGGATTATACAATTTAAAGTCGTCAGCGAATGCCGAACAGCCAACGTTGTTCAAGGATATAATCGAGGCAAGCTCATACGCATAAATATTAAAGAGAATAGGTGAAAGCACTCCACCCTGGGGAACACCACTAAGTACTGCAAAGGGAGAGGAGAACGTACTGTTAAGCCGGACTCTGAAATTTCTGCCCGTGTGAAAAGCACGAATCCAAGCCACTATACGCGGATGGATACCCACTATTTCTAGTTTGTTTACTAATTTGCGATGAGAAACTCTGTCAAACGCCTTGGAAAAATCGAGGTAAATAACATCCACACCAACATCATTGTCCAGCGCACGAGTCCAGTCTTCAAGTGATTGCAGCATCGCCGAAATTGTGGATTTACCCTTTTGGAAACCATGTTGTTGCTCCGAGATGATGGAGTGCTCCTCCAGATGAGTCATAATTCTTTTCTTCAATACTTTTTCAAAAAGTCTTGCAAAAATAGATGTGATACTTATAGGCCGGTAATTGTTGGGATCAGAAAATGGCTTCTTCTTTGGTATAGGAGTAACAAATGATGTACGCCATCTACTCGGAACATCTCCACGCATAAAACTCAGGTTGAAAATATTTGCAAGCGGGCTAACTCTGATATCAATCACCTTTTTAATGAAACATACAGGGTATGTGATCCGGCGTGTCAGAAAACGAATTAGGCCATTTGGCTAGTAGCTCCGACAATTCCCCGGGGTGAAACCATACAGAGTCAGGCATAACAGGAAAAAGAGAAGGACTAACACTCTCATCCAAGTCAGTATCCTCAAGAAATGATTTCTTAAACATATTTGCCAGAAGTTGAACTTTTTGGCCATCTTCCACTGCACTGGAACCATCCTCTCTCACAAGACATCCAACCTGAGATTTATTTTTGAGTTTCGAATCAAGTAATCTGTAGAATGAATTTTTATTTTTAGACTCGATTACTTTCCTTTCCTTATTACTATAATACTTCTTCAAACGTTTTTCAAATAGTGCTGCAACTCTTTTGTATTCGCACCAATCCTCAGCCCTGTTACTAGTATTTGCCATGTTCCAGGCTTGAGATTTCCTGTGAGAGAGATTTTCCAAGTGCTCAGGGAGGTATGCCTTGTTCGTAGACACCAGACTAATCGGTACAAATAAATCAATGATGTGGTCAAGGATAGAAAGAAAGAGTTCATATTTAGCTTCCACAGTATCCACGGTACTCAGTGAGCCGTACCAATCCACACTATCCAGGTATTCATTTATAGAAGAAAAATCCGCTTTACTGTATACTCTATTGTAAATTTTCGTATCAGAGGCCTCGGTATGAACGTTTAGCTCGAAAACTATAGAAGCATGGTCAGTAGTGCCCAATGGAGCCATATCCACTTCTGCAATCAACCCATCCTCATTGGACAGTAACAGATCCAAAACATTGCTACCTCGTGTAGCCATAACGTTATTCAGTGGGAGATTATGCGGAGCGCACATATCTAGGAATAGCTTACTACTCAGGTTTATAGCCGTAGGAACTAGCTGCGCCCATGATATATCTGGTAAATCGAAATCGCCTGTGATAACACAAGACTGACTACAAGAAAGCAAATCACCTAAGGTTTTAATAAAAGTTTCAAAAGAGTCAGCAGAGCATGAGGGCGCCCTGTACGCAATAACTATTCTCAGCGTCCTATTACTAACAAAAATGTCAGCACAAAGTAGTTCGTAACTTTCAGAACAGGACTCCTCGTACACTAACCTAGGACAAAGAGACTTACTCAACAAAAGAGCCACTCCCCCGCCCCTCTAGTGCGGTCGGTCACATCTAAGCAGATCAAACTGAGAACATAAACCACCAAATAACGAAGCATCTGTGACGTGAGGCGTCAACCACGTTTCAGACAGCGCTATAATGCCAAAATCAAATTGTTGAATGTATCCTATGAGACTATTTATATTTTTACGAAGGGAACGTATGTTTGAAGAGAGACATTTGAGATTGCCATCCGCGGTCCGGGAAGGATTTACAAGTTTAAATTAACACCCGAAGGACCGGAGGCAACGTTATCACTGACGTGCTGACCGGGAATACAATTCGAACTCGTACTAGGCTCTTGGGAAGAAGCGGGATCGTTACTGATATTGATACAATTCACCTTAACAGGAGCATTAACGTTTACACTAGGAGTAATGACATTAACAGGAGTGGTTACACCACTATTGACAGCCGGAGAATTCACTTTATCTTGGGTAGTACCACCAACGGGAGAACTTACCTTCCCACCAGCATGATTCACTTTGACAATAGCAGGATTGCGACGAGCTCTTCGCTCAGTACCTCGCCGCTCACGTTCCTCCCGAGGGAGGGAGGCTCTGATGAACAGGCCATTGGTGAACGAGAAACGCTTGAGCTGAGGAGCGCGCCTCAGTACTGTCTTGGCAATGCTCGATGCAGGGAAGATCACTTTGAGCAACCTATTATGAGAAGAGTCATCGCGGCCCATACGATGTATCGATGCAGGCAAGCAATCAATAGGCAGGAAATTCAAAATATCAAAAACACATAAATGGTCATTAATAGCTCTATCACGCGGGCATTTGCTACGATTCTCTGGAACTCCTATGATCACGACTGAGCGACTACGCTCAATCTCTCTGAAGTCATTCGACTTCTCTAACCCTACAGAAGGAGATGACGGCACAACTGAATCAGGAACAGCACTAGCACAAGGAACATCACTGATATTATCCGGAACATTCTCATGACTAAAGGCTTCCCTCAATGTAGCATTCAACCTATCGTTCACCTGGCTTAGCTCCGTATTAGCCTTAACCATATCTCGGACCATCTCGGCTAACTCACAGTTTTTCTTACATAATGATTCAACCTGACTCCTTTCATTCAGGAGATAAGCGATAATTGTCCGAATATGCATCGGCAGTGACTCATCGTCCACCAGCGCCTTTGCGGCTTTACCAAAGTCCATTGTCGGCGACAGCTCGTCCACCAGGTTTTTGCGGATCTTGCTGCTCTGAAGTGTTGGAGGGCAGACCGGAGTTCCGCTCGTCATCGCGGCACAACCAATTAAAAAAATAGACCTGATGTGGTGTCACAGAAGATAAAAAAATTCCACACTCGGCCACAAGAGTGTTCGCCTGTTGTTGAAGTGACGTCGGTGTGCAGATCGTACCAGTTACCACAGACGATATAATAACGGAACCAATGTAGACCACGCCAACAATACCAGACGCAGATTACCACCGACGCAGATTACACCAACGATGTCAGTTATCATATACCATATACCTCAAACTTTGTTAAGTAAACCACAGCCTGACATATTTTATACAATTTTTCTACAAAATGCCTGATTCGATCATCAAAGAATTTAAATGATAGGAATTCGAAAAGATTCTGAAAAATTATAAAAGAAAGTTGGGTTGAAATGCTCCGCAAAAAGTTCAGCACTGTTTGACACATATTCATATTGACTTGACAGTGTTAAACATCAGATTCGAAGAACTTGAAATGATTACAGCCAGGCAGAACAATTGAGAAAAAAGGATGTAGTAGGAAGCAAGAAACAGCTGAGCGTACAAGCCGTCAAAAGACAAATGCGCAATACTTGGCGTCAGCGTGGAAAGTCGTCGGATTTATTCTCCATGTACAACTATTCCTTTCTGCAGCGACAGCTGTTCCTTAAGTGGGCTGAACGCAGCACTGGGTCGACTGCAGCACGCGAATTTGACGCACTTCCTGCCCCTTTTTCGCAATTCTTTCTTCACTGATGTGATTGGTCGGACACAAAGCTTAGAATTATGCAAAAAACCCGAAGTTGTTCTGATCGCGAACACTGCCTTTAAGGCCCCATTTGCAACGTATCATCGTCGACACTCTCTACACTGCATCAAACACTAACTGCTCACTTGAAGAAGCAGTTCGCCGCAGTGTTTGCACCAGGATTAGGGCGATGCACAAATTCGAAACAGGCTACGGCGCGAGGTGTGATACGTGATGGCGACGACCGGGGGGGGGGGAGGTCCTCACTTCGCAATTTTTTATAGTGAACGAATTTTTTCAGATCAAGATGCAGCGATTGTAATCTTATCAGTTAATCTTAATAATGCAATAAATAAATGTTCCCACGAAAGCAGACAAAAACAACTCTCCTGCGACAATGACACCAAATATTTGTTCAATGGCCGAACATTGAAAAGTGCGGACACATAGGTGCGGTTTCGGGCATGAAAACCACGTTTAGTAATTGGCTATTCAGATGCGAGAACGCACTCAAAATATAATGGACGCAGCTTTAAGCCGAACAGCGCTACATAGGGAGGGCGGAGCCTGTTTTCATGCCCTTAGGGCACATAGGTGCGGTTTCAGGCATAAAAACCACATTTAGTAATTGGCTATCCAAATCTGAAAACGCACTCAAAGTTTCATAGATGTAGCTTCAAGCCCAAGAGCGCTACAAAGGGTGGGTGGAGCCTGTTTTCATGCCCTGAGGGCACATAGGTGCCGTTTCAGGCATGAAAGCCACATTTAGTAAATGGCTATCCGGATGTGAAAACGCACTCAAAATTTCATGGACGCAGCTTGAAGCCGAACAGCGCTGCATAGGGTGGGGTCCATGAAAAAAAGTTCGCGATTGTTGTGAAATATTTACAAGTATTTACCGAATTTTTAATTAGGGAGTTTCGCGTAGCTACAACGTGCGGAAGACCTAGCCATGGACCCGAATAATCAATTTCATTCTTTTAACCGCTTGAAAAAGGTCTTTGAAGACCCTTTTTTAGGTGTGATATAATCGATTGTATCACACCTAAAAATGGGTCTTCAAAGACTGTTTTTAACCGGTTAAAAGAATGAAATTGATTACTTGGGTTCGTGATTAGGTTTACCGCACGTTGTAGCAACGCGAAACTCCCTAATTCAAATTTCGTTAAATACTTGTAAATATTTCACAGCTATCGAATTTTTCATGGACCCCACCCTATGTAGCGCTGTTCAGCTTGAAGCTGCGTCCATGAAATTTTGGGTGTGTTTTCACGTGCGGACATTCGTGTTCAAAATGTGGGTTCCGCGCCCGCAGCCGCACCTATGTGCCCTCAGGGCATAAAAATCCTACGCTTCAGGCGATATCGCATCTTGGACACGAGTCAATTTCGTGGAGAAAATTGCAAGAGATATAAGAGTGAACAATGCTCTTCTAAAACACTCAACTATCCATCGTTTCCCAGGATTTCGACATTCTTCACCTTTGGAGGGATTGAATCTGTGAATCCGAAATCGCCTAAAATTGCATCTTCGATTAAGAAATCCCAGAACATCTATGTCATTTCGTTGATAGTCCGCTTGTAATGACCTCGATGATAAGGAGTGACTTACTTACTTTTGACTTAATCGGTTGGCTCTCGCCTGACGCAGTCATTCCGCATCTTCACCGAGGTGTGCCGTCCTACTAGTCAGCCGTGTCCATTTTTCACGGTCTTCAGTCACAATTTGAACACATTCCATCCAGTTGTCACTATTACATTTCCTGCGAAACGAAACATCGCGCCTGAACTGTCTTTCGAAGCCGAGTGACTTTGAATCCTCTTTAACCACATCCGTCCAGAACTTTGGCCTACGCCCAGGTGGCCGTTTCCAGACAGGATTTGGAAGCATTCTTAGAGCGTGTTGTACGATCCGATCCGGCGTCCTTCTTCGTATATGCCCGTGCAGTCGAAGTCGACTTTCCATTGCCGCTTGAGATGGCGTTAGGAGATGCTGGCACCTCTCTCGTGTCAAGCGTTGATGTACTGCGTCGATTTCCTTGTAAAGGTCTTCGGTATGACATACACGCGGCCAGAAATATTCAAGCAAACTCCTAAAAAGCTTCCTCTCCGTGCAATCCGACCTCTCCATCTGCGTCTTCGCTGCTGCCCACGTCTCCGATCCGTACATCATGCTAGGGCGAATAGCGGATAGGTAGACGCTCAACTTGACTTCCTCCGCGATGGTGGTAGACCACAAACGCTTGGTTAGAGAATTAATTAAATGCAGACGTAGCTTTCGCACACTCGAGAAGGATACGTTCTAAAACCTTGTACATGACACGAAGTAGAGAGATTCCTCTGTAGTTCTTAGGATCCGTGACGGATAGCTTCTTGTAAAGAGGTACGATGATCGCATGTTTCCACGAATCGGGTATTCTTTGGCTAATCCATATGGCACGGATGGTGTTGGTCATTTCACGAATCCCAGACGGAGGAAGAGCTTTCAGCATTTCAGCAGTGATGTTGTCATCTCCACCTGCCTTTCCATTCTTCATTTTCCGGACACAATCCAAAACTCCAGACTCAGTCGACGGTTCCTCACTGACATCGTAATGTGCTATCTGAACATGAAGGAGCTCAGGTACTGATGGCGCTGGACGATTCAGTAGTGAACCGAAGTAATCCTTCCATATTGGCAGCGTCGCATCTACAACTCCATTGGTAGTGTTGAAGACAAGAGAACATCTCTTCATCTTCCCGCTATACTGTCGCAGCAACGTGTAGGCTTTCTTCGGATTCTTCTCCTCCCAAGCCTTCTCAAACTCCTTAGCTCTACACGTCCACTCTCGTTCGCGGTCACTTTGAAGCTGCCGACGCAACTTCCTCCTCAGACGCTTCTCCTCCACGAAGTTTCCTGCAGTTCGGAGAGCACATACTCTGTTGTAGGTAGATGTTGTTTCTTCTGAAACGTAGGCGAACCTCTTCTTAGGCTGTACAGCCGGGAGTGCCTCTTTCGAAGCGTCCTGGATGCACTTGACAAAAGAATCCGCGTCGCAAAGTTTCTTTTTAGTCCGTACTCCGATGTGAATAGAAACGCGTTGTCGAAAGTTCCTTCTGCACTCTTCATCTCTGAGACTTGTCATGTCAATCCTCTGGAGAGGCTGAGCCACTTGCTTCCTCTTATGAATCCTTGCAGTGAAGTTCAACAGAACAGGACGGTGATCCGGATCGAATGCGACATCCCACACAGCTCTAGATCTTCGAGTGTCCTGGAATACTCCTCGTCAGGACATAGTCAAGCTGTAGTTTCAAAGTTGTCATCTTCCGCTTCCGCTGCTCTTATGGAGATAGCTGGGTTGGTCCCTGCCACGTAATCTAATGGCGGCGATGATTCCTCTTGAATGTCGATGCAATAATCAGACCACTGCGTTCACAAAAGTCGACAAGGCTGTAGCCATTGTCCGATGTTAGCTCCACTGGGTAGAACCATTTACCGAGTACTTCGGATTCCTGATCAAGTCCCATCTTCGCATTTGCGTCAATCCCCACCACAACAGCATGTTCACAAGGTATCCTGGCCAGCAACGTATTGAGTGTCTTATAAAACGCATCCTTCGAATTGTCTCCGGCGGTTTCAGTGGGCGCATGAGCACTCACTATCCACAGATTGAATCCTCTGTGATCCCGCAGTCGTACGAATGCATTCCGGCACGACGTTGATCCAAACTCCTTGACCATACCATTAAAATCCTTCCTTACAGCTATTGTACAGCCTCCCACTCTCCTATCGTCAGCGTTACCGCAGTAGATAGTGTACTCTCCGACGCTGATGACTGGTCTATCCATGAGGCGGGTTTCCTGCAATGCAGCAAACGGTGCATGGAAATAGCTCAGAAGTCTGGATAGTGCAGTTTTTTGGATATCACTCGACAGCGATCGACAGTTCAGGGTGGCGAAATTGTGACTTGTGGCCAAAGACTCCATGACTTCTTAGGTACGGATCCTAAGGTGTTATGGACCAGAGGCCTTAGTGTGCCGGACGGCGACACCTTTATGCAATGTATGGGATACTTTCGCGATATAGTTGTGCACGCTATATAGCTCGAACGTTCCCTGTGTACACTCAAACGTCTGCTGGGTTCAGTAGAAGCAGGGGCACCAACGAGCAGGTACCAACAGACTTGTATACACACCCCCAACCCATTACTGCTGCTGACATATCCAGGAGCGCTTTGGTGACACACTTCACCTGGCCAAGACTCTTCCATGTCAGAATAATGGCCATGCTACTGACGTCTATTGTCTTGCATGCTTCATCACCAGTGAATTGTAAGCTCGTCTTGCGTGTTCCTGCCTTATTTCTACATCTCCATTTCATGTCTTGCCTTATTTTTTTTGCAGTTGTTTCTCACTATTCAGTTTCTTTTTTGATCTCCTGTCTCATTTTGCTCTCTCAGTATGATCTCCAGTTTTGTTTTGACCTTTTATTGTAATCTCATTTTGCTGTCATTTTTTATTATAACGGTATGGCTCTCAACCCCTCCCCCCGCCCTGATAGAAGTCCATCTTGGCTCTAGATTGACCGAAGTTCCGACCCCCCATCCCACCGGATGTCGACGGGTCCGACCCCCCTCTGTGATTTACATCACACCTCACGCCGAACCCTGATTCGAAAGCAAAACTCGTGCTGAAGCCCGATGCCAAGCCTGTATTTCGCAAGGCTAGGCCTGTTCCGTATGCAGCTCTACCGCGTATCACCCAAGAATTCGACCGTCCGGTGGCTGCCAACTTGTTATCGCCCGTAGATCACTCAACATGGACAGCACCCGTCGTCACCGTTCAGAAGAAGAACGGAACCATTTGACTCTGTGCAGATTTTTCAACAGAATTGAACGATGCACTTGAGCAGGACCAGCACCCACTTCCAACACCGGATGACATCTTCACAAAGCTGAGTGGAGGGCGATACTTCTCGCAGCTCGACCTCGCTGAAGCGTACCTTCAGTTGGAAGTAGACGACGACTCAAAACCTCTGCTGACGATCAACACTCACAGAGGATTATACCGCTTCAATCGACTACCTTTTGGAGCCAAGCCTGCTCCAGGCATCTTTCAACAGCATATCGATGCCCTGGCTGCTGGTTTGGAAGGAACTGCTGCTCACCTCGACAACATACTGGTCACGGGTAGCACCATCGAGGAACACAACAGTCGCCTCGAAGCCGTGTTCCAGAGGATCCAAGACTATGGATTCCGTGTTCGGCTAGAGAAGTGCTTCTTCTTGCGGACCGACGCCGTCCTGATCCTGCAGAGATCAGAGCGATCCAAGAAATGCCATCACCGAGGAACATAAGCCAGCTCCGCGTTTTCCTCGGACTCGTCAACTTCTACGGAACATTCGTCAAAGATTTGCACAATCCACGCACATTGTTAGACGCCCTTACAAAGAAGGAAGCCGTCTATACGTGGACACCTCAGTGCGAATCACTCTTCTGCAAAATCAAAGCAACATTGAACTCAGATCTACTGCTGAAACATTTTGATCCGAGTCGACCAACCATTGTCGCTGCAGACGCTTTCAACTACGGGATCGAAGCAGCACTGTCACATCGCTTCGCTGATGGATCTCAGAAGGTCGTCTACCACGTAAGTCGTTGCTTGTACTCTGCGCAGAAGAACTACAGCCAGATAGAAAAGGAAGCGCTGGCTCTCATCTTCGCCGTGCAGAAATTCCACCGTTTCGTGCACGGGAGTCACTTCACGTTGAAGACTGACCCCAAACAACTCCTTTCGATCTTTGGGAGCAAGAAAGGAATACCGGTATACAGTGCCAACCGTCTTCAGCGTTGGGCCACTACACTACTCAACTATGACTTCACCGTTGAGTACGTCAACACGAGACACAAGTCGATGCTCTTTCACGTCTCATCGCATCACATTCTCTCAAATCGGGAGACTACGTGATAGCCTCTGTTGAAGAGGATATCACAGCTGAGCTCGCAGACAACTGTCTTCATCTTCCAGTTTGTGCTGAATATGTGCGCTCCGCTACGTTAGCAGATGGTTTGATCAAGCAAGTTATGGACTACACGAAATCCGGTTGCTGGCCCAAGCTCAATCGCGATTCTCCCTTGTGGCACTACTACAATCGCAGACACACGTTAACGACCGTGAACGACTGTCTCATCACTGCTTCTCAAATAGTTATCCCAAAAGCACTACAACACCGTGTACTCTCGACGCTCCACAAGGCCCATCCTAGACAGACAAGAATGAAGATGCTGGCACGTAGTCACGTCTATTGGCCGACACTGGACAAAGACATTGAAGCCCTTGTTAGGACTTGCAGCAGGTGTGCAACAGCTTCCAAAGCCCCTGTAAAAGCCGAACTGCAGTCCTGGCCGGAATCGGTGTCTCCGTGGACGCGAGTACATGCAGACATTGCCGGACCGCTAGAAGGACAGTTCTACTTGATCATAGTAGACGCGTATTCCAAGTGGCCAGAAATCGTTCAGATGACTTCAATCACGTCATCTGCCACTATTCTAGCGATGAAGAAGGTCTCCGCACAGTTCGGTAATCCGGAGACACTTGTCACCGATAACGGCACGCAGTTCACGTCCGCACAGTTTGCGACGTTTTGCCGTTCTCGAGGCATTACTCATCTCCGTTCGCCACCCTTTCACCCGCAATACAACGGACAAGCCTAACGCTTTGTGGATACCTTCAAGCGAGGACTCGCAAAGTTGAAGGGGGAGGAACCTACGCCGGATGCTCTCCAAACGGTCCTCATGGCATACCGATCGACGCCGTGTCCAACTGGACCAAACCAACTTTCCCCAGCCGAAACTCCCTGGGACGTGGATGGAAAACCGAACTCGACCTGTTGTCTCCCAGTGACGTCACTCATGGACAACGAGACGTCAAGATGGAGCAGCAATACAACCATCGACATGGCGCTCAAAGTCGTCATTCGATGTCGACGACGCTGTGTACGCCAAAGACTACCGTACACAGAAGCGTACTCGGGCACCTGGCATCGTTCTCAGTCGTAACGAGAGCGATACCTACATAGTGCGCTGCGGATAGGAACCATTGAAGCGCCACATCAATCAGTTACGACCAAGAGATAACGCTGCATTAACGACCAAACTCTTGGAAGTATACGATTCACCTCTGTTCAATCACAGTGCTCAATCTGACGCATCACCACCACCCACACCATCAACATCGCATCCCGCACGTCAACAACCACGACGTTCTACACGGAACCGCCAACCTCCATCGCGAATGGTCGTCAACCCGTCCAGGAAGACCTACGTGTGATACTTAAAGGCAGTGGTCGCGATAAAACATGCATGTCTTCTTTTCCTCTCTAAACCCTTTTCTGGGTTCAGAGTAGAAGGACCAATACGGAAAAATCGCGAAAAACCTCTGTTTCGGGCCAAATTTGAAGCCTGAACTGTCATGTCTTTTGAAGGTGGACGAGTCCACCCCACATCATCGGCAGCGGTGATCTCTGATATCAAGAACATCCGCTGCCTTGAAATTGAACTTCAATCAATGAACATTATCCTTCGGACTCATCTAGTGAAAAACATTGACTGGAGTGCTTTCTTTCATTGCTCAACTGTTTTTATCAGGTAAATTTTGCATTTATTTATTCCTCTGAATGTCGATGATTTTTGACTGCTCGGCATGAGGCGGCGATCTTTTTTTGCGGCGCTGTGCACGTGTGCACGAACTAGCATCTTTGGGCCCTAGAAACTCTAATTCTAGCCCGCTTTTCACCGCGCTACCTTCTTAATTTTTCAGCTATTTTCTATTTAAGCTGATTTTTTAAGTTTTTTCAGATGACGTTTTTCATCGCGACCACTGCCTTTAAGGGGGGATGTGTTGTAGGAACAATAATAATCCTAGTTGCGTTATGTTTGTGCTCACATGCTCTATGACCATTGTGACCAGGGATGTGCGGAAATTTTTTAAAAAATTTCAGAAAACAGGAAACAGAAAATCGAGTTTGACAGAAAACAGAAATCAGAAAACAGAAAGGCCAAAACGGCCAGAAAACAGAAAACAGAAATCCTTAAACAGAAAAATTTCAGAAAAAATATTCATTGCCTTTTAGCTTTTTTTCAAGTAAAGAGAGGATGTAATTCTGAATACCTTTGTCATACTTAAAATATAACATCTACGGAACTGCACAGATGACCTTTAAAGCATTGATAGTAGCAATGACGTGTCAATGACGGATACAAGATCATTAAAGACACGCTGAGAGTCTTGGCCGAGAAAGAGCCCACCAGGCTCAACAACGGATCCTGTCGAGCAGATTCTCGAGTATTTCTCGATTATTCCTTGTCTGCTAGGTGGCTGCGACCATGTTGTTCGCGAAATAATTGGGGGATAACCGAGAAAACATGGGTAGTTGAACCTACGGCGGTGTTGACATCCAAATCTGCCTCAACAATGCGTCTTACACTCCCCAATCTGACTCAACAATGCGTCTTACACTCCCGTTTGAGAGCATTTTTTCGCGACTGTTTCTCGACGACCATTATTTGACGCCTATTTCGCGGTAACCAGCTATTTTACGAACACGACCTTGTTCTCGGCTATTACGCGAAAATCAGGAATTTTGTGGTCATTTATCGGCTATTGCTCGTCCAAGACTCTCAGAGCATTCACCCGTATGGTAGTACGTCAGCACAATAAGGGTTGCATCCTAGGAGAGACAAGGGGTTCAGACCCTCGCTGTGTGCAGCAGCTGCTGCAAACAACACACTGCAGCAGTTGCTGACAAGGGGAGGTTGAATTCGTGCTCTGCCCTGGGATGCTACCCCTATTGTGCCAAAGTACTACCCTACGAGTGCGTTAGCAGGGTTCGCGATAAAACGATTGCTGAATTTTCTTTATAAGAATGCAGGTCTGGTCATCACAAAACTAAAAATAAGTGACAAGTTGCATGGAAAAGGCACAAAAACAAGTCAGAAAGGCTAAATGGTGGGTGTACGCACACCCCCAACTAACAAGTTTTTTATAAATGAGTGTTTTCCGCCTTCTATTCTACAGCTAAAAAAGTTAGTAGTCTCTCGGTGTCTAGCAACTACTTTAAAGGCTGTGTTCGCGATAAGAATCGTTTACCTGCTTTTTCGCCGATCTTGAAGACGGTCCCATGCTGATTCCAATGATGTTTTTGGAATCGTACAAGACCTTCTAGGAACGGAGTTATGGTCCCTAAAAAATTGAGCTAAAATTAAGCTAGGGAAGCATAGTGGACGAGTTGTCCGAGGCTTGTAACTTCCGTCTTTTGCAGCCGATGTATGGGAGCTGACCTGAGTAAAGAGAGAAGTCGAGAAAGAAGAGAAGAACGGGGCTTTCGATGGGAAACCATCGCTTATCTCACAATCTCTAGCATTCATTTGTTCAGGTCGGTGGGCGTGGAAAGTGCATCTGGGGTGTGACGAGCTGACGGGTGTCCAACTTGGGGGCCAAAGGGGACCGTTTTGAGCTCATTTTTCTTAGTTTTTTCAACGTTAGGGTTGCGCTAGGCCCTGCAGCTGCAGATCTCCACCAAAAAATCAGACATGGTTTTTATCGTGGACACTGCCTTCAAATGCAGAATAAAAGACGACAAAACAAACAATTGTAGAAATCTAGTTAATTTGGGGCGGGCTGAGACCCAGCAATAGCTTGTTTTTTATCGTTTTTTCTCCGACTTTAAACTTATTTTCACTTTTGTGATGACCAGGCCTACCTTCTCAAAAAGATACCACAATCAACTTTTTTATCGCGAACCCTGCCCTTACAGCAATCGCACATTGAACACAAAGAGTACCTGGTAAAGGACTAAATAAGCTGCGCTGTTCCACAGATCCGGATTTCTTTCATTTTTTCTGATTTTTTTTCTGTTTTTTGCAGATTTTTCAGAAAACAGAAATTTCCGCACACCCCTGATTGTGACCTTTCACTGTCAGTGTTGTTTTGCAATGCCTCTCGCAATTGCTATGTTAACCGAGAACGTCAAACCCGCGCCGGCTACGATTTAGTCAGGAGGGCGCCTCAATCACCATTGTTTGTGACAGTTTTCAGGGACTTATAAAGTATTAGTTCACTCGTCGGCAGCAACTCGGCCGTTTACAACACAAACGAATGAGGACAAAAAACTTATTCTACATAGGCTCAATCATCAATGCTGAATGAAATGTGGCCTTAGAATTGAGGGTTATGAATGTTTTGCTGTCTTTTCTTGTGTAGCTCTTTCTGAGAGGACTAGACCTTTCGTCACCTATTGAGAATCACAAAAACTGAATTTTGCACAATTCATCAGCTATTGACGCTAGCCTTAAAACCTTTGTGTTTTGACGCTTCTGCGCAGCACATTGTGTCAGGACGTTTTTATTGCTAGACAAAAATTTGTTCTGATCTGATCCCCATTACGCTCGACGCAAATTACTTCTGAAGGGTGATTTGACTCTGATAATTTATAGAGCGCCTGTCAAATTCATTTAAAGCATTTGCACTATATTTAACGATTACGACGTCTGCATACTGCACACATTCTATGACGTCGTGCACACCCCTACGTGGGTCCTGCACACACTCCATGACGTCCTGCACAGTACTACTGAGGTTCTGCATGCACACATCCCACGACGCCCTGCACACTCCCCTGCACACTCCTACTGGGGTCTTGCACACATTCAATGACGTCTAGCACACTGCTACTGGGGTCATGCACTGGAGGAGAAATGCCGGACCGGACATATTACCAGTGCGGTATAATACTATGGCACTAGCCATTCGTTCGACGTGATCAACGGGTGGGTTTGTCATATCAACGTATATAGGGTATTTCGGGGGTGGAAATCAGTTTTGCCCCTATTTGGACAGTGCAGCCTGCGGCTGCACCGTCGCTCAAAGCAGGAAATCTCCTGCGTGGAGGCTAAATCTGTCGTGTATCGGGTATTTTGAATATGGAAATCAGGATTAACCCTAGTTGGACGGCGCAGCCTGCGGCTGCACCGTCGCTCAAGGCAGGAAATCTCCTGCGTGGAGGCTAAATCCGTCGTGTCTCGGTTAATTCGAGGAGGGGGGGCTGGAAATCAGTTTTACCCCTATCCGTACGATGCACCACCGTTCCTCACAGGAGGAAAACCCCGAGCTGTCGGCTGCTGGTTGATATGACCAACTCATGGTTGATATGACCGATTCGACGTCGATAACGTCGAATCAATGGCTAATGACTTGGTATCATACCGCACTGGCAATATGCCCGGGCCGGCATTCCGCGTTTTCAGGGTCATGCACACATTCCACGACGCCCTGTACACCCCTACTTGCTTCCTGCACACATTTCTTGACGTACTGCACACCCCCTGGGGTCTTGCACACGATCCGTGGCGTCCTGCGCAGTACTACTAAGGTCTTGCACACATTCCACGACGTCCTGCGCACTCCTACTTGGGTCCTGCGCACTCTTCATGACGTACCTCACAGTTCTAGTGGGGTTCTGCTTACGTTCCATAATGTCCTGCACACTCCTGAGCAAGTTCCCTGATTCTGAGAGGTAGTGCACGGTTTTACAGTGGTCCCGCATACTCTTACTGATGTCTTACATTGTGTACCAACATTTCTGCATATCCTGCGATGCTTTCTTATCAAGGCTACACAGGTTACGACCACCCGCCACACTCGAAAACACCCTGACCGTCGCACTCTTCCGGCCGGGGATGTTTAGAGTACACCACACCAGAGAGCAAGGTAATTATATGGAGTCTCTATGACAACAATGGCTGATGACGGTATCAGAAGTCTGATATCGAAAACCCCTTCATTTTTATAAACTAATCTTGAGAGGCCGATTTCTGGATTTGAACCGCCCGTTAGTGGCCCAGGAGTCAAAATGGTGAGTTCTGTGGATTATTTTCAATACCCTCCGGCCCGATTACCTCTACTAACCAAGTTTTGAGCACTTTGGTCCACGCCTTTCAAAAAATGGAATGTGACGGACGGAGGCGATCGCGGAGAATAGTTTTGCGTCCTCTGAGGCGCCATATCTTTTGAGAGTTGGGACCGATTGCGATGAAACTTCGCTCAGATATGTAAATTGATTAGACTCTCCGAATGATGTATAGATTATTTTTCTGGTGATGGTATGAATAGGTGATCTGGTTGTAGAAAGGGCATGCGCGCGTTAAGAGATCAAAGCCATGTTTCTGAAAGTTGGGCTTCGCAATAAGGTTCGTTATTTGGCATTGTTCTTAAATGTCGTGAAATATTGGATTTGGCCCTCAACTTGATTTTTATAAATGTAGTGAAAATTTTGACTTGATTTGGATGATGGTATTTGTCGACATCGTAATTATTAAAATATAGTGAGATTGTTGCAAATGGATTTGGCACGCGCTCTATCAATTATCAGAGTCAAATCACTCGTCAGAAGGAGTTTTGAGTCGAGCGTGATTTGTATCAAATCAGAACAAGAATAGGTCTAGCAACAAAAACGTTCCCATACAATGTGAACCGTGAAAACGTTGAGGACACAAAGACTATCATGATAAATACTTCTGACGCGTGGTTTGACTCTGATAATTGATAGAGCGCGTGCCAAATCTATTACCAACAATCTCACTATATTTTAATAATTACGATGTCGACAAATACCATCATCCAAATCAAGTCAAAGTTTTCACTACATTTAAAAAATCAAGTTGAGAACCCAAGAACTATTTCACGACATTTAAGAACAATGCCAAATCCCTAACCTTTTTTGCGAAGCCAAACTTTCAGAAATTTCACAACTTTTTCCGAGGGTTTCCCTTCTAAAATATCCCCAATCTCTGGAGGGAGGAGCCGCGATGCTGTTATGATAGCTTTATTATAAGAGTCAAGTTAATGTTTTAGAGAAAAAGTAGTGGTAGAAATGGAGAAAGAACCGCTCTGCTGCCAAGATAGCAAGGTAATACGTAGCTGCATCGCGGCTACGTAGAGATAGAATACAAGGCATATACTTTTTGAATTTAAAAGTCGAACAAATGAAGGAATGAGTTCAAAATGACACAATTGTACAGGATCAGTCGCTCTAGCCAAATTTCACCGGTTCTTGCGGATGTCGCTCGTCTCTGCCGCCCCGGACGTCTGACTTGGCGGCATAACTTGCATACGGTGTCCTGGACATTTAACTGAGATCACGCGCACGTCCCATGACATCCTGCACACCCCTACTGCGGTCCTGCACACGTCCCATGATGTCCTGCGCACTTCTACTGAGGTCCTGCACAGATTCCATGACATCCTGCACACACCTACTGCGGTCCTGCACACATTTCATGACATCCTGCACACCTCTACTGTGGTCCTGCACACGTCCCATGATGTCCTGCACACCCCTACCTACTGCGGTCCTGCACTTATTCCATGACATCTTGCACACCCCTACTGCGGTCCTGCACACGTCCCATGATGTCCTACACACTTCTACGACGTCCTGCACACATTCCATGACCTTCTGCAGACTCCTATTGCAGTCCTGCACACGTCACATGATGTCGTGCACACTCCTACTGAGGTCCTGCACACATTCCATGACATTCTGCACACCCCTATTGCGGTCCTGCACACGTCCCATGATGTCCTGCACACTACTACTGAGGTCCTGCACACATTCCATGACATCCCGCACACCCCTGCTGCGGTCCTGCTCACATCCCATGATGTCCTGCACATTACTACTGAGGTCCTAAACACATTCTACGACGTCCTGCATACATTCCATGACGTCCTGCACACGCCTACTGGGGTCCTGCGCACGTGCTATGATGTTCTGCACACTCCTATTGATGTCCTGCAGAAATTCCATGACATACTGCACACACCTACTGCGGTCCTGCACACATTCCATGACATCGTGCACACCTCTACTGCGGTCCTGCACGCATTCCATGACATCCTGCGCACCCCTATTGCGGTCCTGCACACCTCCCATGATGTCGTGCACGCTCCTACTGAGGTCCTGCACACATTCTACGACGTCCTGCACACATTCCATGACATCCTGCACACTCCTATTTCGGTCCTGCACACATTCCATGATGTCGTGCACACCTCTACTGAGGTCCTGCACACATTCCATGACATCCTGCACACCCCTACTGCGGTACTGCGCACGTCCCATGATGTCGTGCACACTCCTACTGAGGTTCTGCACACATTCCATGACATCCTGCACACCCCTTTTGCGGTCCTGCACACGTCCCATGATGTCGTGCACACTCCTACTGAGGTCCTGCACACATTCCATGACATCCTGCACACCCCTTTTGCGGTCCTGCACACGTCCCATGATGTCGTGCACACTCCTACTGAGGTCCTGCACACATTCCATGACATCCTGCACGCCCTTACTGTGGTCCTGCACACATCCCATGCTGTCCTGCACATTACTACTGAGGTCCTGCACTTATTCCATGACATCCTGCACACCCCTATTGCGGTCCTGCACACGTCCCATGATGTCGTGCACACTCCCACTGAGGTCCTGCACACATTCCATGACATCCTGCACACCCCTATTGCGGTCCTGCACACGTCCCATGATGTCGTGCACACTCCTACTGAGGTTCTGCACACATTCCATGACATCCTGCACACCCCTTTTGCGGTCCTGCACACGTCCCATGATGTCGTGCACACTCCTACTGAGGTCCTGCACACATTCCATGACATCCTGCACACCCCTATTTCGGTCCTGCACACGTCCCATGATGTGGTGCACACTCCTACTGAGGTCCTGCACACATTCTACGACGTCCTGCACACATTCCATGACATCCTGCCCACCCCTATTGCGGTACTGCACACGTCCCATGATGTCGTGCACACTCCTTATGAGGTTCCGCACACATTCCATGACATCCTGCACACCCCTAATGCGGTCCTGCACACGTCCCATGATGTCCTGCACACTACTACTGAGGTCCTGCACACATCCCATGATTACCTGCACATTACTACTAAGGTCCTACACACATTCTACGACGTCCTGCACACATTCCATGACATCCTGCACACCCCTATTGCGGTCCTGCACACGTCCCATGATGTCGTGCACACTCCTACTGAGGTCCTGCACACATTCCATGACATCCTGCATACCCCTATTTCGGTCCTGCACACGTCCCATGATGTCGTGCACACTCCTACTGAGGTCCTTCACACATTCCATGACATCCTGCACACCCCTATTGCGGTCCTGGGGCGGCATGCTTGAACGCTGCAAAGAAGTTCAGGGAGCCGCTCCGCGTCCTCCGTGCGAAGCGTCGAGCCAGAGGTGATCCGAAAAAACATGCCGTCCGCTTAACTTTTGGACGCAAACTCACTACGCACAGCAAACCCCACGGCTATCAGCTGTTTGTTGATTTGGTCCTTATCTAGAACGGCTTCATTTCTGTGAAACATTAGAGCCAAACGGGAAAATAATACAAAAAATAAATAACTATGAGGAAGAAAACAAAAAAGAATGAAGTTAAGCTTGATTGAAATTTACAACAAAAACAGTTAGGCGAGGAGTTCACCGTGCGTGGTGAGGTTGCGTCTCTACGCAAAGCGGACGGCATGTTTTTTCGGGTCACCTCTGGCTCGACGCTTCGCACGGAGGACGCGGAGCGGCTCCTTGGCCTTCTCAGCGTTCATGCATGCCGCCCCTGCACACGTCCCATGATGTCGTGCACACTCCTACTGAGGTTCTGCACACATTCCATGACATCCTGCTCACCCCTATTGCGGTCCTTCACACGTCCCATGACATCCTGCGAACCCCTACTGCGGTCCTGCACACGTCCCATGATGTCGTGCACACTTCTACTGAGGTCCTGCGCACATTCCACGACATCCTGCACACTCCTATTGAGGTCTTGCACACGTCCCATGATGTCGTGGACACTCCCACTGAGGTCATGCACACAATCCATGACATCCTGCACACCCCCATTGCGGTCCTGCACACGTCCCATGATGTCGTGCACACTCCTACTGAGGTCCTGCACACATTCTACGACGTCCTGCACACATTCCATGACATCCTGCACACCCCTATTGCGGTCCTGCACACGTCCCATGATGTCGTGCACACTCCTACTGAGGTCCTGCACACATTCCATGACATCCTGCGCACCCCTAATGCGGTCCTGCACACGTCCCATCAGGTCGTGCACACTCCTACTGAGGTCCTGGACACATTCCATGACATCCTGCGCACCCCTAATGCGGTCCTGCAGACGTCCCATGATGTTCTGCACACTACTACTGAGGTCCTGCACACATTCCATAACATCCCGCCAGCCCTTACTGCGGTCCTGCACACATCCCATGATGTCCTGCACATTACTACTAAGGTCCTACACACATTCTACGACGTCCTGCACACATTCCATGACATCCTGCACACCCCTATTGCGGTCCTGCACACGTCCCATGATGTCGTGCACACTCCTACTGAGGTCCTGCACACATTCCATGACATCATGCATACCCCTATTTCGGTCCTGCACACGTCCCATGATGTCGTGCACTCTCCTACTGAGGTTCTGCACACATTCCATGACATCCTGCTCACCCCTATTGCGGTCCTTCACACGTCCCATGACATCCTGCGAACCCCTACTGCGGTCCTGCACACGTCCCATGATGTCCTGCACACTTCTACTGAGGTCCTGCACAGATTCCATGACACCCTGCACACACCTACTGCGGTCCTGCACACATTCCATGACATCCTGCACACCCCTATTGCGGTCCTGCACACGTCCCATGATGTCGTGCACACTTCTACTGAGGTCCTGCGCACATTCCATGACATCCTGCACACCTCTATTGAGGTCTTGCACACGTCCCATGATGTCGTGGACACTCCCACTGAGGTCCTGCACACAATCCATGACATCCTGCACACCCCTATTGCGGTCCTGCACACGTCCCATGATGTCGTGCACACTCCTATTGAGGTTCTGCACACATTCCATGACATCCTGCTCACCCCTATTGCGGTCTTGCACACGTCCCATGATGTCGTGGACACTCCCACTGAGGTCATGCACACAATCCATGACATCCTGCACACCCCCATTGCGGTCCTGCACACGTCCCATGATGTCGTGCACACTCCTACTGAGGTCCTGCACACATTCTACGACGTCCTGCACACATTCCATGACATCCTGCACACCCCTATTGCGGTCCTGCACACGTCCCATGATGTCGTGCACACTCCTACTGAGGTCCTGCACACATTCCATGACATCCTGCGCACCCCTAATGCGGTCCTGCACACGTCCCATCATGTCGTGCACACTCCTACTGAGGTCCTGCACACATTCCATGACATCATGCACACCCCTACTGCGGTCCTGCACACGTCCCATGATGTCCTGCACACTACTACTGAGGTCCTGCACACATTCCATAACATCCCGCCAGCCCTTACTGCGGTCCTGCACACATCCCATGATGTCCTGCACATTACTACTAAGGTCCTACACACATTCTACGACGTCCTGCACACATTCCATGACATCCTGCACACCCCTATTGCGGTCCTGCACAAGTCCCATGATGTCGTGCACACTCCTACTGAGGTCCTGCACACATTCCATGACATCATGCATACCCCTATTTCGGTCCTGCACACGTCCCATGATGTCGTGCACTCTCCTACTGAGGTTCTGCACACATTCCATGACATCCTGCTCACCCCTATTGCGGTCCTTCACACGTCCCATGACATCCTGCGAACCCCTACTGCGGTCCTGCACACGTCCCATGATGTCCTGCACACTTCTACTGAGGTCCTGAACAGATTCCATGACACCCTGCACACACCTACTGCGGTCCTGCACACATTCCATGACATCCTGCACACCCCTATTGCGGTCCTGCACACGTCCCATGATGTCGTGCACACTTCTACTGAGGTCCTGCGCACATTCCATGACATCCTGCACACCTCTATTGAGGTCTTGCACACGTCCCATGATGTCGTGGACACTCCCACTGAGGTCCTGCACACAATCCATGACATCCTGCACACCCCTATTGCGGTCCTGCACGCGTCCCATGATGTCGTGCACACTCCTATTGAGGTTCTGCACACATTCCATGACATCCTGCTCACCCCTATTGCGGTCCTTCACACGTCCCATGACATCCTGTGAACCCCTACTGCGGTCCTGCACACGTCCCATGACGTCCTGCACACTTCTACTGAGGTCCTGCACAGATTCCATGACACCCTGCACACACCTACTGCGGTCCTGCCCACATTCCATGACATCCTGCACACCCCTTTTGCGGTCCTGCACACGTCCCATGACATCCTGCGAACCCCTACTGCGGTCCTGCACACGTCCCATGATGTCGTGCACACTTCTACTGAGGTCCTGCGCACATTCCATGACATCCTGCACACCCCTATTGAGGTCTTGCACACGTCCCATGATGTCGTGGACACTCCCACTGAGGTTCTGCACACAACCCATGACATCCTCCACACACCTACTGCGGTCCTGCACACATTCCATGACATCCTGCTCACCCCTATTGCGGTCCTTCACACGTCCCATGACATCCTGTGAACCCCTACTGCGGTCCTGCACACGTCCCATGACGTCCTGCACACTTCTACTGAGGTCCTGCACAGATTCCATGACACCCTTCACACACCTACTGCGGTCCTGCCCACATTCCATGACATCCTGCACACACCTACTGCGGTCCTGCACACATTCCATGACATCCTGCACACCCCTATTGCGGTCCTGCACACGTCCCATGATGTCGTGCACACTTCTACTGAGGTCCTGCGCACATTCCATGACATCCTGCACACCTCTATTGAGGTCTTGCACACGTCCCATGATGTCGTGGACACTCCCACTGAGGTCCTGCACACAATCCATGACATCCTGCACACCCCTATTGCGGTCCTGCACGCGTCCCATGATGTCGTGCACACTCCTATTGAGGTTCTGCACACATTCCATGACATCCTGCACACTTCTACTGAGGTCCTGCACAGATTCCATGACACCCTGCACACACCTACTGCGGTCCTGCCCACATTCCATGACATCCTGCACACCCCTATTGCGGTCCTGCACACGTCCCATGACATCCTGCGAACCCCTACTGCGGTCCTGCACACGTCCCATGATGTCGTGCACACTTCTACTGAGGTCCTGCGCACATTCCATGACATCCTGCACACCCCTATTGAGGTCTTGCACACGTCCCATGATGTCGTGGACACTCCCACTGAGGTTCTGCACACAACCCATGACATCCTGCACACACCTACTGCGGTCCTGCACACATTACATGACATCCTGCACACCCCTATTGCGGTCCTGCACACGTCCCATGACATCCTGCGAACCCCTACTGCGGTCCTGCACACGTCCCATGACATCGTGCACACCCCTACTGCGGTCCTGCCCACGTCTCATGATGTCGTGCACACTTCGACTGAGGTCCTGCGCACACTCCATGACATCCTGCACACCCTATTGTGGTCCTGCACACGTCCCATGATGTCGTGCACACTCCTACCGAGATCCTGCACACATTCCATGACATCCTGCACACCCCTATTGCGGTCCTGCACACGTCCCATGATGTCGTGCACACTCCTACTGAGGTCCTACACACATTCCATGACATCCCGCATGCCCTTACTGCGGTCCTGCACACATCCCATGCTGTCCTGCACATTACTACTAAGGTCCTACACACATTCTACGACGTCCTGCACACATTCCATGACCTTCTGCAGACTCCTATTGCGGTCCTGCACACGTCCATGATGTCGTGCACACTTCGACTGAGGTCCTGCGCACATTCCATGACATCCTGCACACCCTATTGCGGTCCTGCACACGTCCCATGATGTCCTGCACATTTCTACTGAAGTCCTGCCCACCCTCCATGACTTCCTGCAAACTCCTACTGCGATCCTGCACACGTCCCATGATGTCCTTCACACTTCTACTGAGGTCCTGCACACATTCCATGACATCAAGCAGACCCCTACTGCGGTCCTGCACACATTTCATGATGTCCTGCACATTACTACTGAGGTCCTACACACATTCTACGACGTCCTGCATGCATTCCATGACGTCCTGCACACACCTACTGGGGTCCTGCGCACGTGCTATGATGTTCTGCACACTCCTATTGATGTCCTGCGAACCCTCCATGACTTCCTGCAAACTCCTACTGCGATCCTACACACATTCCATGATGTCCTGCACACTCCTACTGAGGTCCTGCACACATTCCATGACATCGTCCTGCACACGTCTTATGATGTCCTGCACATTTCTACTGAGGTCCTGCTCACCCTCCATGACTTCCTGCAAACTCCTACTGCGATCCTGCACACGTCCCATGATGTCGTGCACACTCCTACTGAGGTCCTGCACACATTCCATGACATCCTGCACACCCCTACTGCGGTCCTGCACACGTCCCATGATGTCGCGCACACTCCCACTGAGGTCCTGCACACATTCCATTACATCCTGCACACCCCTATTGCGGTCCTGCACGCGTTCCATGACGTCGTGCACACTCCTACTGAGGTTATGCACACATTCCATGACATCCTGCACACCCCTATTGCGGTCCTGCACACGTTCCATGATGTCGTGCACACTCCCACTGAGGTCCTGCACACATTCCATTACATCCTGCACACCCCTATTGCGGTCCTGCACGCGTTCCATGACGTCGTGCACACTCCTACTGAGGTTATGCACACATTCCATGACATCCTGCACACCCCTATTGCGGTCCTGCACACGTTCCATGATGTCGTGCACACTCCTACTGAGGTCCTGCACACATTCCATGACATCCTGCACACCCCTACTGCGGTCCTGCGCACGTCCCATCATGTCGTGCACACTCCTACTGAGGTCCTGCACACATTCCATGACATCCTGCACACCCCTATTGCGGTCCTGCACACGTCCCATGATGTCGTGCACACTCCTAATGAGGTCCTGCACACATTCCATGACATCCTGCACACCCCTATTGCGGTCCTGCACACGTCCCATGATGTCGTGCACACTCCTACTGAGGTCCTACACACATTCCATGACATCCCGCATGCCCTTACTGCGGTCCTGCACACATCCCATGCTGTCCTGCACATTACTACTAAGGTCCTACACAGATTCTACGACGTCCTGCACAGAGTCCATCACCTTCTGCAGACTCCTATTGCGGTCCTGCACACGTCCATGATGTCGTGCACACTTGGACTGAGGTCCTGCGCACATTCCATGACATCCTGCACACCCTATTGCGGTCCTGCACACGTCCCATGATGTCCTGCACATTTCTACTGAGGTCCTGCTCACCCTCCATGACTTCCTGCAAACTCCTACTGCGATCCTGCACACGTCCCATGATGTCCTTCACACTTCTACTGAGGTCCTGCACACATTCCATGACATCAAGCAGACCCCTACTGTGGTCCTGCACACATTTCATGATGTCCTGCACCTTACTACTGAGGTCCTACACACATTCTACGACGTCCTGCATGCATTCCATGACGTCATGCACACACCTACTGGGGTCCTGCGCACGTGCTATGATGTTCTACACACTCCTATTGATGTTCTGCGAACCCCTACTGCGGTCCTACACACGTTCCATGACATCCTGCATGCCCTTACCGCGGTCCTGCACACATCCCATGCTGTCCTGCACATTACTACTAAGGTCCTACACACATTCTACGACGTCCTGCACACAATCCATGACCTTCTGCAGACTCCTATTGCGGTCCTGCACACGTCCATGATGTCGTGCACACTTGGACTGAGGTCCTGCGCACATTCCATGACATCCTGCACACCCTATTGCGGTCCTGCACACGTCCCAAGATGTCCTGCACATTTCTACTGAGGTCCTGCTCACCCTCCATGACTTCCTGCAAACTCCTACTGCGATCCTGCACACGTCCCATGATGTCCTTCACACTTCTACTGAGGTCCTGCACACATTCCATGACATCAAGCAGACCCCTACTGTGGTCCTGCACACATTTCATGATGTCCTGCACATTACTACTGAGGTCCTACACACATTCTACGACGTCCTGCATGCATTCCATGACGTCCTGCACACACCTACTGGGGTCGTGCGCACGTGCTATGATGTTCTGCACACTCCTATTGATGTCCTGCGAACCCCTACTGTGGTCCTACACACGTTCCATGACATCCTGCATGCCCTTACCGCGGTCCTGCACACATCCCATGCTGTCCTGCACATTACTACAAAGGTCCTACACACATTCTACGACGTCCTGCACACATTCCATGACCTTCTGCAGACTCCTATTGTCCATGATGTCGTGCACACTTCGACTGAGGTCCTGCGCACATTCCATGACATCTCAGACAATGGGGTGAACCGACCGCGGGCGAAAAATCGCTTCTCGTACCAACCGCGTTCCACTATTGTACTGACCGCGTGCAAAAAATGTATTCCGTGCGGAACGCGGGCATTTGCGTACTGACCGCGAAAACGAAATAGTGCACGCGGTCGATACGCCTGAGCTCCGTAACAACCCCTAGCAATTTTCCATGGAGGCGTACCGACCGCGCGCAGTCATCTTTGCGCGCGGTCAGTACGAAAAATGACTTTTCGCTACGGTCGGTACGTGAGCACACGCAGTCAGTACGCAAGAGCTCGCGTTCAGCACGCAACCGCCCGCTATCAGCACGCTAGAAAACTGGTTGGTGAGGTCGTTGTGTCAGATTACGGGGTCGGTACGAAATTGTTGGCGTTCAGTACGCAATCGCCCGCGTTCAGCACGCAGGCAAACTGGTGAGAGAGATCGGTTTGTCAGATTGCACGGCCGGTACGCAAGTGTTCGCGCTCAGTATGCAGGACAATTGGTGAGTGAGGTCAGTTTGTCAGTCCGCGCCGTCGGCACGGATGTGCTCGCGTTCAGTACGCAATCGCCCGCGCTCAGCACGCAGGCAACCTGGTGAGGGAAATCGGTTTGTCAGTGTGCACGGTCGGTACGCGAGTGTTCGCGTTCACTACGCAGGAAAACTGTTGGGTGAGGTCAGTTTGTCAGTCCGCGCCGTCGGCACGGATGTGCTCGCGTTCAGTACGCAATCGCCCGCGTTCAGTACGCAAGCAATTTTGTAGGCGAGGTCAGTTTGTCAGTCCGCGCGGTAGGCACGGATGTGTTCGCTACGTACAAGCCTGCAGTACGCAATCGCCCGCGTTCAGTACGCGAGAAATTGCTGAGGCGAAATCGTTTTGTAAGTTTGCGCAGCCGGCACGCAATGACACGCATTCAGTACGCAATCGCACGCATTCTGTAAGCAAGCGAACCCGTGAGTGTGGTACATACGCAAATGCACGTGCTTAGTAAACAACGAAATCTCGAGCGTTTGCACATTTAGCCTATCGATTCTTCAGATGCAGGGTTTTCCCTGAGAAGTTTTGACCTTGTTGTTCCGGTAGAGAGTCAGATGGGTTGACCTCTAAGACAGCAGCATTTTTAGAACTGAGAATCCGACGAGAACCACTGAAATGGAGCAACACAATTTTATTCACACACCTGGCTTCATCTATCCCAAGCCTATATTTCGTTTTCTTCAAAACAGTGGAAAAACTCGTTATTCGAGGATGGAGCAACAACATGAACGGGAGAAGTGATCCTAATTATAGCCGGTTTTGTGTGTTTTTGTCCTGGGCTCTTGCTGACTTATATATATATATATATATATATATATATATATATATATATATATATATATATATATATATATATATATATATATATATATATATATATATATATATATATATATATATATATATTTATTTATTTATTTATTTATTTATTTATTTATTTATTTATTTATTTATTACATAGGCAAGCCTATGTAGTCAAAAACAATGTTCAAAATGGCCGCGAAGTACGAATGAACCATAGGAAGTTTAAAGCATGGAAACTAGAAAAAAACAACATAGCGGAACAGAAAAAAAGCGCATTGCTGTAATAATCAGCCTAAAGAAAGGAATCAAAAGCTATCCAGCCAGTCAGGATGGGCTACTTGTTCGATCAGCCAGCTCAAATTTTTCTCGAATGAAATTTTTGAATGACGTAAAGTTGGAAGGAATGGAATGATTTCTACCAAGGTTCTCAAAAATGGGTATTGTTCTGTTGATGAAAAAGTGACGCCTGCAGTTGAGGTTAGATGTGTAACGGTGGAGTTTGATGGGGCCACCCCTAGTGGTTGACTCTCTCGTTGTCACAAGGTCCTCAGGTTTAAGACCGAAATCTACGCCAAACAGGATCTTGTGGAGAAGAAGTAAGTCATTCTCTACTCTTCTGAGGGATAACGGTTTCAAGTGAAATAGCTCATTTCTCTGCACGGAATCGGGTATGCGGCCATAAACGAAACCATGCATCCTAATAAACTATTTCCTTGTGAAGTTGCTTTGGACTTTCTCCAAACAGTTGATGTCCTTCACTTTGTATGGAGGGATTCAACACCGGCGTGCCATATTCAAGAATTGGCCTCACGTAGGTGGTGTAGGCTTTTATAAGAACAGATGGATTACGTGTTGCCAAAGCTCTGAATATTTTGTTCACTGCACAAGTAGCTTTCCTCGATGTAGTCTCACAATGCACATCAAAGCTAAGACTCCTGGTGATGACGAACCCAAGATCAGTTATCTGATCAGTAATCTCAATGGGAGTCCCTTCAATGTTATAAATGAAGTTATGATTGTTTGCACCGAGGTGGAGAATTTTGGTTTTTTCCTTGGACAGGGGCAGATCCCAATCATGAGACCATATGTTGATAGCATTAATTGACTGTTGTAAGGATTGACAGCCCCCAGGGGAAGTAACCTCATGATAAATTTTGATATCATCAGCAAAAGCACTGAAACCGGTGCCGAAGTGAGTGATCAAATTCGCGATTTCATACGTGTAGATGTTGAAAAGGACTTCCGTCATAGTGAGGGTCAAATACCATTTTTGAGTTATCTGTGCACCACAAAATTTTTGAGCTATGAGGAAAATCCAAATCTAGAAAAATTCAAAGAAAAAAAAAGAAAATCGAAATCAAAAACTAAAAACTTTTTCATGTTTTTTGTATTGCTTGGTCTCTTTGGTGAACGGAATTGTCGAAAGGGCCTCTGAAAGACCTTCATTTGTAAAGAAAAACCAGTCTGAAATCATTGTTAAATTTGATTTGAATTTCGCGCCAAAATCGTTTTTGGCGTTTTTCTGCATCTGCTGGTCACTGTCATTTCTAAAGAATTCTTGCGCCAAAAATGTTTTCCGTGTTGCTCAACGGTTGCCTAAAAAATCAATGAGATAAAATAGATGATCGACCCAGAAGTGCTAGTTGATCGACCCCACAGCAGTCCTCTGGTGGCCATAACTTGTAAGATGCACATAATTGGAGGCTCAAGTTTTGTGGGTGATGTCACCTAGCCCGAATGGCTCAATTGTACACAAAAAAATTGAAAATGGTGCTAGAAAAGTTGATAACACGGGAGAGGCTGCCTTGATCACAATCACGCACGATTCAAATAAATGCTCGAATCTCCACTTGCCAGAATTGATATCCCTAACGAGTTCTTCGTCCCCCAAAACCTCTATGACCTCCTTGATCACCTCACTATCGAACACGCTAGTGGCGACCCCATAAACTTTTTCTCCCGTCTTCACCGAAGTGCCCAAGAAAGTCAACTAGAAAATGGCCTTTTCCTTCCAATCGCAGGTGTTTTTCTTCATACATTCCAATTTCTCCTATTGCTGTATTTCTTTATCTCCTCCACTCTTTTCTCATTCTTTGCAACTCCAGATACTTTTTTCCTCTCCTCGTTTTGATCTCTTCGTTAATATGATATTTCTTTTCCGTTTAACTACTTATTTATTTATTTACTATTTTATTTACTCATTTATTCACTTTCTTATTTAATTACTTATTTATTTATTTACTTATTTATTTATTTACTTATTTTTTTAATTATTTGTTAATTGATTTGGTTACTTATTTATTTATTGTCGTTCTCTGGATCAGATTCCGGTCCGCATTTGCGGACTACGGTTGTTGCATCATACGACACGTGTTAGTCGTGCTGGGGCCGCTTTTTCCCGTCGCGATTCACCCTTCTCCCAGCACGATTATCACGAGTCTCATGATGCAACAGTCGTAGTCCACAATCGCGGACCGGAATTCAGCCCAGAGAACGACACTACTTAATTATTGATTTTTTGGAAGCAATTATTTATTTGGCTGTCAAGGTGATATTTCTCTTTTTGCCTTCTGTTTATTGATCTCGATCCTTTACTATTTCTTGCTCTTTGTCTTGATCTCGATCGTCTTGCCCTTCTGATTTATGCTATTCTTCATCTTCTTGTTCTATTTGGTGTAGTAATGCCTATGAATGGTTCAGTAATAATATTCAAAATTTGAAGGTTTCGATTTTTGCGGAACTCATCGACAAATGTCCTTTCACGTGAACTCAAATGAAAATTTTCTTTGCAGAGAAGAGCGAGTTTATCAGCGGACAGTTGCGGACAGACGCGGTGGCAGCACGACGATAATCGTGCTGGACGAGCGGGTACCGACACAATTACCCCTACTCCCAGCACGATTATAATTATGCTGCGTGCTGAAACAGCGACTCGTCGCAATCGTGGAGCGGAATTTCAGCGCGATAACGACAGTACAATCAATTTCAACAGCTGGCGTATGCCATTGAAAAGGGTCCACAATCACTATCAACGAGAACGTTCGATCCCATGAGGATTCGTTAAATAGAACACACGGGTACTAAGCTCACAACGCGATTAACACATTGAATTTTTTATAGAAGGATAAGGAAAAAGACGAAGGAAGTGCGAGAGTAGAAACGGAATATTGTAAAATACATACAAGAAATGTCATCTTAGCCTGAAGAAATGTAGTAAAATTCCTCCTAACACGGAAGTTTTATTTGAAAAATGACAACGGTTGGTAAGCACGCAGCAGGTATGCATTGCTCCCATTAGAATGGCGCGCATTAATGCCTAAACGAAGCGTTCGTGATAAAAAAGAGTACTGAGTTTTCATCATGAAGGTGAATATCTGGACACCAATGGTGAAAAAATAAGTGAGTTTTACGAGAGAAAAGACGTGCAAGCAAGGCAAAACGATTTAACGCGGCTGGCCTCCCAACGCCAAACATAGTTATCATACATAATAATGAACTGCTAAGAGTTCTTCAGAGATCGTTGACCGATGACCAGAGAATGTGCGGGACTCAGGAGTGCGCCAAGCGCCGGGGAGGGTGTACGGGACCAAACTGAGAGTTAACCAGGCGCCGTGGAATGTGTGTTGGACCCAACTGGGAGTGCGCCGAGCGCCGCGAAAAGTGTGTTGGACCCAACTAGAGGTGCGTCGACGCAGGGGAAAGTGTGTGGGACCGGACTGGGTTTCGAGGAACGATAATACCTAAGTACTCATTTGGCAACGATTCGATCATTCGATGCGTCATAATACACGCCTACAAGTAGGTTGTTTTTCATTAACATGAAATTAACAAAACCAAACCTCTCCAGCTGGATCGCGGCTGGGGCGATTTTGAGCTAAACACGCGGTAGGCTTGAAACGGCTAGGGCCTCGATCATAGTTGGCCGATCGCCGTAGCCAGCCCGGTCGATAATCACGAAAGACATGAATGAGGTGGGGTGGAAGAAACGTATTCGCCAACAACCCGCCGAGGGAAGTCAAAGGGAAACGGAAGGGTTGATACCGCGCGCGGCAGAGGAACAGATCAACCCATCTTACACTGTGTATTATGGAAATGCAAACTGTGTTACGTAACGATATCACTGCGGAAAGATAAAGGTTCTATCGAGAAGCGAGTACTCTCCAGCGATCCGATGCGAAAAACTCCGGCAGTCGCGAGGGAAGCCAAGGGAGGCGAGAGGTGGCCGTGAGCGCGCATTTCGTACTGAAATTTCACCTCATATTTCCTTCTACTTCCCGGCGGGTTGATGGCGAATACGACCCCGAGTGTTTTTTGCAACCTCCATCGTCCATGCTTTTCATACGTTTCGACCGGTTCGGCCACGGCGGGTTACGGCGATTTTTTTCATCCAATTCTGACAGGGACCTAGCTCCCTCATTTAAAGCCGGTTGAAGTATGGCGTATTGGGTTTATCATGTCAAGATATTCTTATTTTGCCATGACCGACCGCTCCTGTGCTTGCTCTGTCCAGGCTCATTTAAAGGCAGCACACACGCTCGAAAAAGTTGTTGAGATAACTACGTTTCTGAAGTCGCATGGCTCCTAGTAAACTGCTGACGCCGTTGGAAGCGTCAAAAACGAGTCAAAACTACTAAATGTCAGCAATACAAATCGAAAATTTTCTGCAACCCCGCCCCTGAGCCTCTGCAACCCCGCCCCAAAATACAAACTCGTCCAGATTGATAGTAGTAATACGGCCACTTTGGCTGGTTTTTGATGCTTCCAACAAGGCGAACCTTTTAGTATAGGCTGTAAGAGTATACCGGCTTGTCTACTTCTACCGTCTTGTTGCTAATATTCGCTGTTTCAACCGCGCGCCGTGAAACTCGTCCACTTTCACTTGATAACAAAATAACCGTTATTCCTCTATTTGCACACAGTTTTCGTCCGTTTTTTCGTCAGTTCCCATTACAACCAGCTCCAAACCTTTGATTTACGTCATAAAATCGATACCGTTTTTGAGCGTGTCTGCTGCCTTTAAGCAAACCAGACTTTAGATGTTGTTGATTGAAAAAACTCTTCCTTTGCTGTTTGAAAGCCAGCGGTGTTGGGCTGTTTCAACTTGTTCGTGCGTTACCCCAAGCCCCACCCCTACTTCCAACGTTTGCTTATTTCCAATTATTTGGGACCAGATACTGACCTTCGTGATGAAAACCTTTTTTTTTCTTTTCACAAACTCTGCATCCGAGTACTAATGCGTTTCGAAAGAGCGCCATTTGATTGGAAGCAATGAGTACCTGCCGCACGTGCATGCGTACTAATAGCGGCCGTCTTCAAAAATGTTTCGTACCGACCGCATGATAAAATCGGGACTTCCGCGTTTGAGTGCGTACTAACCGCGGTCAATCCTACGTGCAACATTTGTACCGCCCGCGTGGCAATGCGTCCCGACAGCGTGTCCATGCGTACCGACAGCGTGACAATGCGTATCGACCCCGTGACAATGCGTATCAACGGCGTGACAAGACGTACTGACCACGTGGCAGTGCGTACCGACCGCGTAGCAATGTCTCCCGACCGCGTGGCAATGCGTACTAACCGCATTGCAGTGCATACCGACCGCGAGGCGATGCGTACCAACAGCGTGGCAACACGTACCGACGGCGTGGCCATGCGTACTAACCGCGTGGCATTCCGTACTGACCGCGTGGCCGTGCGTATCGACCGCGCTAATTTGCATGCCGACCGCGTTCGAATTGCGTTCCAAACGTCGCCCATCCCGCTGTCGGTACGCAACCTGTTCGCGGTCGGTACGGAACATGTCCGCGGTCGGTCCATCCCATTGTCTGAGATCCTGCAAACTCCTACTGCGATCCTGCACACGTCCCATGATGTCCTTCACACTTCTACTGAGGTCCTGCACACATTCCATGACATCAAGCAGACCCCTACTGTGGTCCTGCACACATTTCATGATGTCCTGCACATTACTGCTGAGGTCCTACACACATTCTACGACGTCCTGCATGCATTCCATGACGTCCTGCACACACCTACTGCGGTCCTACACACGTCCATGATGTCGTGCACACTTCGACTGAGGTCCTGCGCACATTCCATGACATCCTGCACACCCTATTGCGGTCCTGCACACGTCCCATGATGTCCTGCACATTTCTGCTGAGGTCCTGCTCACCCTCCATGACTTCCTGCAAACTCCTACTGCGATCCTGCACACGTCCCATGATGTCCTTCACACTTCTACTGAGGTCCTGCACACATTCCATGACATCAAGCAGACCCCTACTGTGGTCCTGCACACATTTCATGATGTCCTGCACATTACTGCTGAGGTCCTACACACATTCTACGACGTCCTGCATGCATTCCATGACGTCCTGCACACACCTACTGGGGTCCTGCGCACGTGCTATGATGTTCTGCACACTCCTATTGATGTCCTGCGAACCTCTACTGCGGTCCTACACACGTTCCATGACATCCTGCATGCCCTTACTGCGGTCCTGCACACATCCCATGCTGTCCTGCACATTACTACTAAGGTCCTACACACATTCTACGACGTCCTGCACACATTCCATGACCTTCTGCAGACTCCTATTGCGGTCCTGCACACGTCCATGATGTCGTGCACACTTCGACTGAGGTCCTGCGCACATTCCATGACATCCTGCACACCCTATTGCGGTCCTGCACACGTCCCATGATGTCCTGCACATTTCTACTGAAGTCCTCCCCACCCTCCATGACTTCCTGCAAACTCCTACTGCGATCCTGCACACGTCCCATGATGTCCTTCACACTTCTACTGAGGTCCTGCACACATTCCATGACATCAAGCAGACCCCTACTGCGGCCCTGCACACATTTTATTATGTCCTGCACATTACTACTGAGGTCCTACACACATTCTACGACGTCCTGCATGCATTCCATGACGTCCTGCACACACCTACTGGGGTCCTGCGCACGTGCTATGATGTTCTGCACACTCCTATTGATGTCCTGCGAACCCCTACTGCGGTCCTACACACATTCCATGATGTCCTGCACACTCCTACTGAGGTCCTGCACACATTCCATGACATCGTCCTGCACACGTCTTATGATGTCCTGCACATTTCTACTGAGGTCCTGCTCACCCTCCATGACTTCCTGCAAACTCCTACTGCGATCCTGCACACGTCCCATGATGTCGTGCACACTCCTACTGAGGTCCTGCACACATTCCATGACATCCTGCACACCCCTACTGCGGTCCTGCACACGTCCCATGATGTCGCGCACACTCCCACTGAGGTCCTGCACACATTCCATTACATCCTGCACACCCCTATTGCGGTCCTGCACGCGTTCCATGACGTCGTGCACACTCCTAGTGAGGTTATGCACACATTCCATGACATCCTGTACACCCCTATTGCGGTCCTGCACACGTTCCATGATGTCGTGCACACTCCCACTGAGGTCCTGCACACATTCCATTACATCCTGCACACCCCTATTGCGGTCCTGCACGCGTTCCATGACGTCGTGCACACTCCTACTGAGGTTATGCACACATTCCATGACATCCTGCACACCCCTATTGCGGTCCTGCACACGTCTTATGATGTCGTGCACACTCCTAATGAGGTCCTGCACACATTCCATGACATCCTGCACGCCCTTACTGCGGTCCTGCACACGTCCCATGATGTCCTGCACATTTCTACTGAGGTCCTGCACACATTCCATGACATCCTGCACACCCCTATTGCGGTCCTGCACACGTCCCATGATGTCGTGCGCACTCCTACTGAGGTCCTACACACATTCCATGACATCCCGCATGCCCTTACTGCGGTCCTGCACACATCCCATCATATCGTGCACACTCCTACTGAGGTCCTGCACACATTCCATGACATCGTGCACACCCCTACTGCGGTCCTGCACACGTCCCATGATGTCGTGCACACTCCTACTGAGGTCCTGCACACATTCCATGACATCCTGCACACCCCTACTGCGGTCCTGCACACGTCCCATGATGTCGCGCACACTCCCACTGAGGTCCTGCACACATTCCATTACATCCTGCACACCCCTATTGCGGTCCTGCACGCGTTCCATGACGTCGTGCACACTCCTAGTGAGGTATGCACACATTCCATGACATCCTGTACACCCCTATTGCGGTCCTGCACACGTTCCATGATGTCGTGCACACTCCCACTGAGGTCCTGCACACATTCCATTACATCCTGCACACCCCTATTGCGGTCCTGCACGCGTTCCATGACGTCGTGCACACTCCTACTGAGGTTATGCACACATTCCATGACATCCTGCACACCCCTATTGCGGTCCTGCACACGTCCCATGATGTCCTGCACATCTCTGCTGAGGTCCTGCTCACCCTCCATGACTTCCTGCAAACTCCTACTGCGATCCTGCACACGTCCCATGATGTCCTTCACACTTCTACTGAGGTCCTGCACACATTCCATGACATCAAGCAGACCCCTACTGTGGTCCTGCACACATTTCATGATGTCCTGCACATTACTGCTGAGGTCCTACACACATTCTACGACGTCCTGCATGCATTCCATGACGTCCTGCACACACCTACTGGGGTCCTGCGCACGTGCTATGATGTTCTGCACACTCCTATTGATGTCCTGCGAACCTCTACTGCGGTCCTACACACGTTCCATGACATCCTGCATGCCCTTACTGCGGTCCTGCACACATCCCATGCTGTCCTGCACATTACTACTAAGGTCCTACACACATTCTACGACGTCCTGCACACATTCCATGACCTTCTGCAGACTCCTATTGCGGTCCTGCACACGTCCATGATGTCGTGCACACTTCGACTGAGGTCCTGCGCACATTCCATGACATCCTGCACACCCTATTGCGGTCCTGCACACGTCCCATGATGTCCTGCACATTTCTACTGAAGTCCTGCCCACCCTCCATGACTTCCTGCAAACTCCTACTGCGATCCTGCACACGTCCCATGATGTCCTTCACACTTCTACTGAGGTCCTGCACACATTCCATGACATCAAGCAGACCCCTACTGCGGCCCTGCACACATTTTATGATGTCCTGCACATTACTACTGAGGTCCTACACACATTCTACGACGTCCTGCATGCATTCCATGACGTCCTGCACACACCTACTGGGGTCCTGCGCACGTGCTATGATGTTCTGCACACTCCTATTGATGTCCTGCGAACCCCTACTGCGGTCCTACACACATTCCATGATGTCCTGCACACTCCTACTGAGGTCCTGCACACATTCCATGACATCGTCCTGCACACGTCTTATGATGTCCTGCACATTTCTACTGAGGTCCTGCTCACCCTCCATGACTTCCTGCAAACTCCTACTGCGATCCTGCACACGTCCCATGATGTCGTGCACACTCCTACTGAGGTCCTGCACACATTCCATGACATCCTGCACACATTCCATGACATCCTGCACACCACTACTGCGGTCCTGCACACGTCCCATGATGTCGCGCACACTCCCACTGAGGTCCTGCACACATTCCATTACATCCTGCACACCCCTATTGCGGTCCTGCACGCGTTCCATGACGTCGTGCACACTCCTAGTGAGGTTATGCACACATTCCATGACATCCTGTACACCCCTATTGCGGTCCTGCACACGTTCCATGATGTCGTGCACACTCCCACTGAGGTCCTGCACACATTCCATTACATCCTGCACACCCCTATTGCGGTCCTGCACGCGTTCCATGACGTCGTGCACACTCCTACTGAGGTTATGCACACATTCCATGACATCCTGCACACCCCTATTGCGGTCCTGCACACGTCTTATGATGTCGTGCACACTCCTAATGAGGTCCTGCACACATTCCATGACATCCTGCACGCCCTTACTGCGGTCCTGCACACGCCACATGATGTCCTGCACATTTCTACTGAGGTCCTGCACACATTCCATGACATCCTGCACACCCCTATTGCGGTCCTGCACACGTCCCATGATGTCGTGCGCACTCCTACTGAGGTCCTACACACATTCCATGACATCCAGCATGCCCTTACTGCGGTCCTGCACACATCCCATCATATCGTGCACACTCCTACTGAGGTCCTGCACACATTCCATGACATCGTGCACACCCCTACTGCGGTCCTGCACACGTCCCATGATGTCGTGCACACTCCTACTGAGGTCCTGCACACATTCCATGACATCCTGCACACCCCTACTGCGGTCCTGCTCACGTCCCATGATGTCGCGCACACTCCCACTGAGGTCCTGCACACATTCCATTACATCCTGCACACCCCTATTGCGGTCCTGCACGCGTTCCATGACGTCGTGCACACTCCTAGTGAGGTTATGCACACATTCCATGACATCCTGTACACCCCTGTTGCGGTCCTGCACACGTTCCATGATGTCGTGCACACTCCCACTGAGGTCCTGCACACATTCCATTACATCCTGCACACCCCTATTGCGGTCCTGCACGCGTTCCATGACGTCGTGCACACTCCTACTGAGGTTACGCACACATTCCATGACATCCTGCACACCCCTATTGCGGTCCTGCACACGTCCCATGATGTCGTGCACACTCCTAATGAGGTCCTGCACACATTCCATGACATCCTGCACGCCCTTACTGCGGTCCTGCACACGTCCCATGATGTCCTGCACATTTCTACTGAGGTCCTGCACACATTCCATGACATCCTGCACACCCCTATTGCGGTCCTGCACACCTCCCATGATGTGGTGCACACTCCTACTGAGGTCCTACACACATTCCATGACATCCTGCACACCCCTACTGCGGTCCTGCGCACGTCCCATCATGTCGTGCACACTCCTACTGAGGTCCTGCACACATTCCATGACATCCTGCACACCCCTATTGCGGTCCTGCACACGTCCCATGATGTCGTGCACACTCCTAATGAGGTCCTGCACACATTCCATGACATCCTGCACACCCCTATTGCGGTCCTGCACACGTCCCATGATGTAGTGCACACTCCTACTGAGGTCCTACACACATTCCATGACATCCCGCACGCCCTTACTGCGGTCCTGCACACATCCCATGCTGTCCTGCACATTACTACTAAGGTCCTACACACATTCTACGACGTCCTGCACACATTCCATGACCTTCTGCAGACTCCTATTGCGGTCCTGCACACGTCCATGATGTCGTGCACACTTCGACTGAGGTCCTGCGCACATTCCATGACATCCTGCACACCCTATTGCGGTCCTGCACACGTCCCATGATGTCCTGCACATTTCTACTGAGGTCCTGCTCACCCTCCATGACTTCCTGCAAACTCCTACTGCGATCCTGCACACGTCCCATGATGTCCTTCACACTTCTACTGAGGTCCTGCACACATTCCATGACATCAAGCAGACCCCTACTGTGGTCCTGCACACATTTTAAGATGTCCTGCACATTACTGCTGAGGTCCTACACACATTCTTCGACGTCCTGCATGCATTCCATGACGTCCTGCACACACCTACTGCGGTCCTACACACGTGCTATGATGTTCTGCACACTCCTGATCCTGCATGTCCTGCACACCCTACTGCGGTCCTGCACACATTCCATGATGTCCTGCACACTCCTACTGAGGTCCTGCACACATTCCATGACATCGTCCTGCACACGTCTTATGATGTCCTGCACATTTCTACTGAGGTCCTGCTCACCCTCCATGACTTCCTGCAAACTCGTACTGCGGTCCTGCACCCGTCCCATCATATCGTGCACACTCCTACTGAGGTCCTGCACACATTCCATGACATCGTGCACACCCTATTGTGGTCCTGCACATATTTTATGATGTCCTGCACATTACTACTGAGGTCCTACACACATTCTACGACGTCCTGCATGCATTCCATGACGTCCTGCACACACCTACTGGGTCCTGCACACGTGCTATGATGTCCTGCACACTCCTATTGATGTCCCTGCACACACCTACTGCGGTCCTACACACGTTCCATGACATCCTGCATGCCCTTACTGCGGTCCTGCACACGTCCCATGATGTCCTTCACACTTCTACTGAGGTCCTGCACACATTCTACGACGTCCTGCACACATTCCATGACCTTCTGCACACCCTTACTGCGGTCCTGCACAAGTCCCATGATGTCGTGCACACTCCTACTGAGGTCCGGCACACATTCCATGACGTCCTGCACGCCCTTACTGAGGTCTTCCACACGTCCCACGATGTCCTGCACACCCTTACTTAGGTCCTGCACATATTCTCCGACGTCCTGCACACCCCCACTGCGGTCATGCACACGTCCAATGATATCCTGCACACTCGTACTAAAGTCCTTCACACATTCCATGACATCCCGCATGCCCTTACTGCGGTCCTGCACACATCCCATGCTGTCCTGCACATTACTACTGAGGTCCTGCACATTCTACGACGTCCTGCACACATTCCATGACCTTCTGCAGACTCCTATTGCGGTCCTGCACACGTCCATGATGTCGTGCACACTTCGACTGAGGTCCTGCGCACATTCCATGACATCCTGCACACCCTATTGCGGTCCTGCACACGTCCCATGATGTCCTGCACATTTCTACTGAGGTCCTGCTCACCCTCCATGACTTCCTGCAAACTCCTACTGCGATCCTGCACACGTCCCATGATGTCCTTCACACTTCTACTGAGGTCCTGCACACATTCCATGACATCAAGCAGACCCCTACTGTGGTCCTGCACACATTTCATGATGTCCTGCACATTACTGCTGAGGTCCTACACACATTCTACGACGTCCTGCTCACCCTCCATGACTTCCTGCAAACTCCTACTGCGATCCTGCACACGTCCCATGATGTCCTTCACACTTCTACTGAGGTCCTGCGAACCTCTACTGCGGTCCCACACACGTTCCATGACGTCCTGCACACATCTACTGCGGTCCTACACACGTTCCATGACATCCTGCACATTACTACTAAGGTCCTACACACATTCTACGACGTCCTGCACACATTCCATGACCTTCTGCAGACTCCTATTGCGGTCCTGCACACGTCCATGATGTCGTGCACACTTCGACTGAGGTCCTGCACACATTCCATTACATCCTGCACACCCCTATTGCGGTCCTGCACGCGTTCCATGACGTCGTGCACACTCCTACTGAGGTCCTGCCCACCCTCCATGACTTCCTGCAAACTCCTACTGCGGTCCTGCACACGTCCCATCATATCGTGCACACTCCTACTGAGGTCCTGCACACATTCCATGACATCGTGCACACCCTATTGTGGTCCTGCACATATTTTATGATGTCCTGCACATTACTACTGAGGTCCTACACACATTCTACGACGTCCTGCATGCATTCCATGACGTCCTGCACACACCTACTGGGGTCCTGCGCACGTGCTATGATGTTCTGCACACTCCTATTGATGTCCTGCGAACCCCTACTGCGGTCCTACACACATTCCATGATGTCCTGCACACTCCTACTGAGGTCCTGCACACATTCCATGACATCGTCCTGCACACGTCTTATGATGTCCTGCACATTTCTACTGAGGTCCTGCTCACCCTCCATGACTTCCTGCAAACTCCTACTGCGATCCTGCACACGTCCCATGATGTCGTGCACACTCCTACTGAGGTCCTGCACACATTCCATGACATCCTGCACACCCCTACTGCGGTCCTGCACACGTCCCATGATGTCGCGCACACTCCCACTGAGGTCCTGCACACATTCCATTACATCCTGCACACCCCTATTGCGGTCCTGCACGCGTTCCATGACGTCGTGCACACTCCTACTGAGGTTATGCACACATTCCATGACATCCTGCACACCCCTATTGCGGTCCTGCACACGTTCCATGATGTCGTGCACACTCCCACTGAGGTCCTGCACACATTCCATTACATCCTGCACACCCCTATTGCGGTCCTGCACGCGTTCCATGATGTCCTGCACACTCCTACTGAGGTCCTGCACACATTCCATGACATCCTGCACACCCCTATTGCGGTCCTGCACACGTCCCATCATGTCGTGCACACTCCTACTGAGGTCCTGCACACATTCCATGACATCCTGCACACCCCTATTGCGGTCCTGCACACGTCCATGATGTCGTGCACACTTCGACTGAGGTCCTGCGCACATTCCATGACTTCCTGCAAACTCCTACTGCGATCCTGCACACGTCCCACGAAGTCGTGCACACTACCACTGAGGTCCTGTACACATTCCATGACATCCTGCACACCCCTACTGCGGCCCTGCACACATCCCATGATGTCCTGCACACTCCTACTGAGGTCCTGCACACATTCCATGACATCCTGCACACCTCTACTGCGGTCCTGCACAAGTCCCATGATGTCGTGCACACTCCTACTGAGGTCCTGCACACATTCCATGACATCCTGCACACCCCTACTGCGGTCCTGCACACGTCTCATGATGTCCTGCACACTCCTACTGAGGCCCTGCACACATTTCATGACGTCCTGCACACCCCTACTGGAGTCCTGCCCACGTCCCATAATGTCCTGCACACTCCTACTGAGGCCCTGCACACATTTCATGACATCCTGCACACCCCTACTGCAGTCCTGCACACGTCCCATGATGTCCTGCACACCCCTACTGAGGTCCTGCACACATTCTACGACGTCCTGCACACCCCTACTGCAGTCCTGCACACGTTCCATGATGTCCTGCCCACTCCTACTGAGGTCCTGCACACATTTCATGACATCCTGCCCACTCCTACTGAGGTCCTGCGCACGTCCCATGATGTCCTTCACACTACTACTGAGGCCCTGCACACATTCCATGACATCCTGCACACCCTTACTGCGGTTCTGCGCACGTCCCATGATGTCCTGCACACCCCTACTGAGGTCCTGCACACATTCTACGACGTCCTGCACACCCCTACTGGGGTTCTGCACAGGTCCTATGATGTCCTGCACACAACTACTGAGGTCCTGCACACATTCTACGACGTCCTGCACACTTCTACTGAGGTCCTACACACATTCTACGACGTCCTGCACACCCATACTGAGGTCCTACACACATTCCATGACGTCCTGCACACCCTTACTGCGGTCCTGCACAAGTCCCATGATGTCGTGCACACTCCTGCTGAGCTCCTGCACACATTCCATGACGTCTTGAACACCCTTACTGAGGTCCTGCACACGTCCCACGATGTCCTGCACACTCCTACTGAGGTCAGGTACACATTCCATTACGTCCTGCACACCCTTACTGAGGTCTTGCACACGTCCCACGATGTCCTGCACACCCTTACTTAGGTCCTGCACTCATTCTACGACGTCCTGCCCACTCCTACGGAGGTCCTTTACACATTCCATGACGTCCTGCACACTCGTACTGAGGTCCTTCACACATTCCAGGACGTCTTCAACACCCCTATTGGGTCCTGCACACGTCCCGTGATGTCGTGCCCATTCCTACTGAGGTCCTGCACATATTCTACGACGTCCTGCATACCCCTACGGGGGTCCTGCACACGTTCCATGATGTCCTGCACACTCCTGCTGAGGTCCTGCACACATTCTACGACGTCCTGCACACCCCTACTGGGGTCCTGCACACGTCCCATGATGTCCTGCACAATCCTACTGGGGTGCTGCACACGTTCCATCATGTCCTGCACACTGCTACTGAGGTCCTGCACACGTTCTGTGATAGCCTGCACACTTCTACTGAAGTCCTGCACACACTCTACGACGTCCTGCACACCTCTACTGGGGTCCTGCACACGTTCCATGACGTCCTGCACACTCCTACTGAGGTCAGGCACACATTCCATGACGTCCTGCACACCCTTACTGAGGTCCTGCACACGTCCCACGATGTCCTGCACACCCCTACTGAGGTCCTGCACACATTCTACGACGTCCTGCACACCTCTACTGGGGTCCTGCACAGGTCCCATGATGTCCTGCACACTCCTACCGAGGTCCAGCACACATTTCGTGACGTCCTGCACACCTCTACTGGGGTCCTGCACACATTCCGTGATGCCCTTCACACTCCTACAGGGGTCCTGCAAACATTCCATTAAGTCCTGAACACTCCTACTGAGGTCCTGCACACATTCTACGACGTCCTGCACACCTCTATTGGGGTCCTGCATACGTTCCATGATGTCCTGCACACTCTCAGTGAGGTTCTGCACACATTCCATGACATCCTCTACACCTCTACTGCGATCCTGCACACGTCCCATGATGTCCTGCACACTTGTACTGAGGTCCTGCACTTATTCCATGACATTCTGCCCACCCCTACTGGGGTCCTGCCCACGTCCCATGATGTCCTGCACACTCTCAGTGAGGTCCTGCACACGTCCCATGATGTCCTGCACACCTCTACCAAGGTCCTGCACACGTTCCATGATGTCCTGCACACTTCTACTGAGGTCCTGCACACATTCTACGACGTCCTGCACACCCCTACTGGGGTCTTGCGCAAACGTTCCATGATGTCCTGCACAATCTTACTGAGGTCCTGCACACATTCTACGACGTCCCGCATACCCCGAATGGGGTCCTGCACGGGTCCCACCGTGTCCTCCACACTCCTACTGAGGTCCTGCTCACATTCTACGACGTCCTGCACACCCTACTGGGGTCCTGCACAGGTTCCATGATGTCCTGCACACTCCTACTGAGGTCCTGCACACATTCTACGGCGTCCTGCAGCCTCCTACTGAGGCCCTGCACACGTTCGATGATGTCCTGCGTACTCCTACTGAGGCCCTGTATACATTCTACGCCGACCTGCACACCCCTACTGGGGTCCTGCACACGTCCCATGATGTCCTGCCCACTCCTACTGAGGTCCTGCACACATTCTACGACGTTCTGCACACCCCTACTGGTGTCCTGCACAGGTCCCATGATGTCCTGCCCACTCCTACTACGGTCCTGCACACGTTCCATGATGTCCTGCACACTCCTACTGAGGTCCTGCACACATTCTACGACGTCCTGCACACCCCTACTGAGGTTCTGCACATTCCTTGACGTCCTGCACACCCTTACTGGGGTCCTGCACAAGTTCCTTGATGTCCTGCACACTCCTACTGAGTTCCTGCGCACATTCTACGACGTCCTGAACATCTCTACTGGGGTCCTGCTCAGGTCTCATGATGTCCTGCACACTCCTACTAAGGTCCTGCACACGTTACATGATGTCCTGCACACTTCTGCTGAGGTCCTGCACACATTCTACGACGTCTTGCACACCCTTACTGGGATCCTACACAAGTTCCTTGATGTCCTGCAAACTCCTACTGAGCTCCTGCACACTTTCTACGACTTCCTGCACACCCCTACTGGGGTCCTGCACAAGTTCCTTGATGTCCTGCACACTCCTACTGAGGTCCTGCACACATTCTACGACGTCCTGCACACCTCTACTGGGGTCCTGCACAGGTCCCATGATGTCCTGCACACTCCTACTGAGTTCCTGCACACACTGTACGACGTCCTGCACAACCCTGCTGAGGTTCTGCACACAATCTACGACGTCCTGCACACCCCTATTGGGGTCCTCCACACGTACCATGATGTCCTGCACACTCCTACTGCGGTCCTGCACACGTTCCATGATGTCCTGCACACTCCTACTGAGGTTCTGCACACATTCTTCGACGTCCTGCACACCTCTACTGCGGTCCTACACACATACCATGATGCCCTGCACAACCCTACTGAGGTCCTGCACACATTCTGCGACGTCCTGCACACCTCTACTGGGGTTCTGCACAGGTTCCATGATGTCCTGCACACTCGTACTGAGGTCCTGCACACATTCTAAGACGTCCTGCACACCCCTACTGGGGTCCTGCACAGGTTCACATAATGTCCTGCACACTCTTACTGAGGTCCTGCACACATTCTACGACGTCCTGAACATCCCTACTGGGGTCCTGCACACGTCCCATGATGTCCTACACACTCCTTCTGAGGTCCTGCACACATTCCATGATGTCCTGCACATCCCTAGTGGGGTCCTGCACACGTTCCATGATGTACTGCACACTCCTACTGAGGTCCTGCACACATTCTACGACGTCCTGCTCGTCCCTACTGGGGTCCTGCACACGTTCCATGATGTCCTGCACACCCCTACTGAGGTTCTGCAGACATTCCATGACGTCCTGCATACTTCTAATGGGGTCCTGCCCAGGTCCCATGATGTCCTGCACACCCCTACTGAGGTACTGCACAGGTTCCATGATGTCGTGCGCACTCCTACTGAGGTCCTGCACACATTCTACGACGTCCTGCACACCCCTACTGGCACACATTCTACAATGTCCTACACACCCCAACTGGGGTCCTGCACAGGTTCCATGATGTCGTGCACCCTTCTACTGAGGTCCTGCACACATTCTACGGCGTCCTGCACACCCCTACTGGGGGCCTGCACATGTTCCATGATGTCCTGCACACTCCTACTGAGGTCCTGCACACATTCTTCGACGTCCTGCACACCTCTACTGCGGTCCTACACACATACCATGATGCCCTGCACAACGCTACTGAGGTTCTGCACACATTCTACGACGTCCTGCACACCCCTACTGGGGTCCTGCACACGTTTCATGATGTCCTGCACACTCCTACTGAGGTCCTGTACACATTCTACGACGTCCTGCACACCCTTACTGGGGTCCTGCACAAGTTCCTTGATGTCCTGCACACTCCTACTGAGGTCCTGCACACATTCTACGACGTTCTGAACACCTCTACTGGGGTCCTGCACAGGTCCCATGATGTCCTGCACACTCCTACTGCGGTCCTGCACACGTTCCATGATGTTCTGCACACTTCTACTGAGGTCCTGTACACATTCTACGACGTCCTGCACACCCTTACTGGGGTCCTGCACAAGTTCCTTGATGTCCTGCACACTCCTACTGAGGTCCTGCACACATTCTACGACGTTTTGAACACCTCTACTGGGGTCCTGCACAAGTTCCTTGATGTCCTGCACACCCTTACTGGGGTCCTGCACAAGTTCCTTGATGTCCTGCACACCTCTACTGGGGTCCTGCACAGGTCCCATGATGTCCTGCACACTCCTACTGCGGTCCTGTACACATTCTACGACGTCCTGCACACTCCTACTGCGGTCCTGCACACGTTCCATGATGTTCTGCACACTTCTACTGAGGTCCTGTACACATTCTACGACGTCCTGCACACCCTTACTGGGGTCCTGCACAAGTTCCTTGATGTCCTGCACACTCCTACTGAGGTCCTGCGCACATTCTACGACGTTTTGAACATCTCTACTGGGGTCCTGCTCAGGTCTCATGATGTCCTGCACACTCCTACTAAGGTCCTGCACACATTCTACGACGTTCTGCACACTTCTACTGAGGTTCTGCACAGGTCCCATAATGTCCTGCACACTTCTACTGAGGTCCTGCGCACATTCTACGACGTCGTGAACATCTCTACTTGGGTCCTGCTCAGGTCTCGAGATGTCCTGCACACTCCTACTGAGGTCCTGCACACATTCTACGACGTCCTGCACACCCTTACTGGGGTCCTGCACAAGTTCCTTGATGTCCTGCACACTCCTACTGAGGTCCTGCACACATTCTACGACGTTCTGAACACCTCTGCTGGGGTCCTGCACAGGTCCCATGATGTCCTGCACACTCCTACTGCGGTCCTGCACACGTTCCATGATGTTCTGCACACTTCTACTGAGGTCCTGTACACATTCTACGACGTCCTGCACACCCTTACTGGGGTCCTGCACAAGTTCCTTGATGTCCTGCACACTCCTACTGAGGTCCTGCACACATTCTACGACGTTTTGAACACCTCTTCTGGGGTCCTGCACAAGTTCCTTGATGTCCTGCACACCCTTACTGGGGTCCTGCACAAGTTCCTTGATGTCCTGCACACTCCTACTGAGGTCCTGCACACATTCTACGACGTTCTGAACACCTCTACTGGGGTCCTGCACAGGTCCCATGATGTCCTGCACACTCCTACTGCGGTCCTGCACACGTTCCATGATGTTCTGCACACTTCTACTGAGGTCCTGTACACATTCTACGACGTCCTGCACACCCTTACTGGGGTCCTGCACAAGTTCCTTGATGTCCTGCACACTCCTACTGAGGTCCTGCACACATTCTACGACGTTTTGAACACCTCTACTGGGGTCCTGCACAAGTTCCTTGATGTCCTGCACACCCCTACTGGGGTCATGCACAGGTCCCATAATGTCCTGCACACTTCTACTGAGGTTCTGCACAGGTCCCATAATGTCCTGCACACTTCTACTGAGGTCCTGCGCACATTCTACGACGTCGTGAACATCTCTACTGGGGTCCTGCTCAGGTCTCATGATGTCCTGCACACTCCTACTGAGGTCCTGCACACATTCTACGACGTCCTGCACACCCTTACTGGGGTCCTGCACAAGTTCCTTGATGTCCTGCACACTCCTACTGAGGTCCTGCACACGTTCCATGATGTCCTGCACACTTCCACTGAGGTTCTGCACACACTCTACGACGTTCTGCCCACCTCTACTGGGGTCCTGCACAGGTCCCATGATGTCCTGCACACTCCTACTGAGGTCCTGCACACATTCTACGACGTTCTGCACACCTCTACTGGGGTCCTGCACAGGTCCCATAATGTCCTGCACACTCCTACTGAGGTCCTGCACACATTCTACGACGTCCTGCACACCCTTACTGGGGTCCTGCACAAGTTCCTTGATGTCCTGCACACTCCTACTGAGGTCCTGCACACATTCTACGACGTTCTGAACACCTCTGCTGGGGTCCTGCACAGGTCCCATGATGTCCTGCACACTCCTACTAAGGTCCTGCACACGTTCCATGATGTCCTGCACACTTCCACTGAGGTCCTGCACACACTCTACGACGTTCTGCACACCTCTACTGGAGTCCTACACAGATCCCATGATGTCCTGCACACTCCTACTAAGGTCCTGCACACGTTCCATGATGTCCTGCACACTCCTACTGAGGTCCTGTACACATTCTACGACGTCCTGCACAGCCTTACTGGGGTCCTGCACAAGTTCCTTGATGTCCTGCACACTCCTACTGAGGTCCTGCACACATTCTACGACGTTCTGAACACCTCTACTGGGGTCCTGCACAGGTCCCATGATGTCCTGCACACTCCTACTGCGGTCCTGCACACGTTCCATGATGTTCTGCACACTTCTACTGAGGTCCTGTACACATTCTACGACGTCCTGCACACCCTTACTGGGGTCCTGCACAAGTTCCTTGATGTCCTGCACACTCCTACTGAGGTCCTGCACACATTCTACGACGTTTTGAACACCTCTACTGGGGTCCTGCACAAGTTCCTTGATGTCCTGCACACTCCTACTGAGGTCCTGCGCACATTCTACGACGTCCTGAACATCTCTACTGGGGTCCTGCTCAGGTCTCATGATGTCCTGCACACTCCTACTAAGGTCCTGCACACATTCTACGACGTCATGCACACCCCTACTGGGGTCCTGCACAAGTTCCATGATGGCCTGCACTCTCCTACTGAGGTCCTGCACACATTCTACGAAGTTTTGCACACCATTACTGGGGTCCTGCACAGGTTCCACGATGTCCTGCACACTCCTACTGAGGTTCTGCACACATTCTACGAAGTCCTGCACACTCCTACTGAGGTTCTACACGCACACCCCTACTGGAGTCCTGCACAGGTCCCATGATGGCCTGCACTCTCCAACTGAGGTCCTGCACACATTCTACGAAGTCTTGCACACCCCTACTGGGGTCCTGCACGCATTCTACGACGTCCTGCACACCCCTACTGGGGTCCCGCACAAGTTCCTTGATGTCCTGCACACTCCAACTGAGGTCCTGCACACATTCTACGACGTTCTGTACACCCCTACTGGGGTACTGCACAGGTCCCATGCTGTCCTGCACACCCCTAGTGTGGTCCTGCACACGTTCTATGATGTCCTGCACACTTTTACTAAGGTCCTACACACATTCCATGACGTCCTGCACACTTCTACTGAGGTCCTGCACACATTCTACGACGTCCTGCACACCCTTACTGGGATCCTGCACAGGTCCCATAATGTCCTGTACACTTCTACTGAGGTCCTGCACACATTCTACGACGTCCTGCACACCCTTACTGGGGTCCTGCACAAGTTCCTTGATGTCCTGCACACTCCTACTGAGGTCCTGCACACATTCTACGACGTTCTGAACACCTCTACTGGGGTCCTGCACAGGTCCCATGATGTCCTGCACACTCCTACTGCGGTCCTGCACACGTTCCATGATGTTCTGCACACTTCTACTGAGGTCCTGTACACATTCTACGACGTCCTGCACACCCTTACTGGGGTCCTGCACAAGTTCCTTGATGTCCTGCACACTCCTACTGAGGTCCTGCGCACATTCTACGACGTCGTGAACATCTCTACTGGGGTCCTGCTCAGGTCTCATGATGTCCTGCACACTCCTACTGAGGTCCTGCACACATTCTACGACGTCCTGCACACCCTTACTGGGGTCCTGCACAAGTTCCTTGATGTCCTGCACACTCCTACTGAGGTCCTGCACACATTCTACGACGTTCTGAACACCTCTGCTGGGGTCCTGCACAGGTCCCATGATGTCCTGCACACTCCTACTGCGGTCCTGCACACGTTCCATGATGTTCTGCACACTTCTACTGAGGTCCTGTACACATTCTACGACGTCCTGCACACCCTTACTGGGGTCCTGCACAAGTTCCTTGATGTCCTGCACACTCCTACTGAGGTCCTGCACACATTCTACGACGTTTTGAACACCTCTTCTGGGGTCCTGCACAAGTTCCTTGATGTCCTGCACACTTCTACTGAAGTCCTGCGCACGTCCCATGATGTTCTGCACACTTCTACTGAGGTCCTGCACACTTTCTACGACGTCCTGCACACTCCTACTAAGGTCCTGCACATGTTCCATGATGTCCTGCACACTTCTACTGAGGTCCTGCACACATTCTACGACGTCCTGCACACCCTTACTGGGGTCCTGCACAAGTTCCTTGATGTCCTGCACACTCCTACTGAGGTCCTGCACACATTCTACGACGTTTTGAACACCTCTACTGGGGTCCTGCACAAGTTCCTTGATGTCCTGCACACCCTTACTGGGGTCCTGCACAGGTCCCATGATGTCCTGCACACTCCTACTGCGGTCCTGCACACGTTCCATGATGTTCTGCACACTTCTACAGAGGTCCTGTACACATTCTACGACGTCCTGCACACCCTTACTGGGGTCCTGCACAAGTTCCTTGATGTCCTGCACACTCCTACTGAGGCCCTGCACACACTCTACGACGTCCTGCACACCCTTACTGGGGTCCTGCACAAGTTCCTTGATGTCCTGCACACTCCTACTGAGGTCCTGCACACAGTCTACGACGTCCTGCACACCTCTACTGGGGTCCTTCACAAGTTCCTTGATGTCCTGCACACTGCTACTGAGGTCCTGCATACACTCTACGCCGTCCTGCACACCCCTACTGGGGTCCTGCACAGGTTCCATAATGTCCTGCACACTCCTACTGAGGTCCTGCACACATTCTACGATGTCCTGCACACCCCAACTGGGGTCCTGCACAGGTTCCATGATGTCGTGCACCCTTCTACTGAGGTCCTGCACACATTCTACGGCGTCCTGCACACCCTTACTGGGGTCCTGCACAAGTTCCTTGATGTCCTGCACACTCATACTGAGGTCCTGCACACAGTCTACGACGTCCTGCACACCTCTACTGGGGTCCTGCACAGGTCCCATGATGTCCTGCACACTCCTACTGCGGTCCTGCACACGTTCCATAATGTCCTGCACACTTCTTCTGAGGTCCTGCACACACTCTACGACGTCCTGCACACCCTTACTGGGGTCCTGCACAAGTTCCTTGATGTCCTGCACACTCCTACTGGGGTCCTGCAAGGGTTCCATAATGTCCTGCACACTTCTACTGAGGTCCTGCACACATTCTACGACGTCTTGCACACCCTTACTGGGGTCCTGCACAAGTTCCTTGATGTCCTGCACACTCCTACTGAGGTCCTGCACACATTCTACGACGTTCTGAACACCTCTACTGGGGTCCTGCACAGGTCCCATGATGTCCTGCACACTCCTACTGCGGTCCTGCACACGTTCCATGATGTTCTGCACACTTCTACTGAGGTCCTGTACACATTCTACGACGTCCTGCACACCCTTACTGGGGTCCTGCACAAGTTCCTTGATGTCCTGCACACTCCTACTGAGGTCCTGCACACGTTCCATGATGTCCTGCACACTTCTACCGAGGTCCTGCGCACATTCTACGACGTCCTGAACACCTCTACTGGGGTCCTGCTCAGGTCTCATGATGTCCTGCACACTTCTACTGAGGTCCTGCACACATTCTACGACGTTTTGCACACTCCAAGTGGGGTCCTGCACAGGTTCCATGATGTCGTGCACCCTTCTACTGAGGTCCTGCACACATTCTACGACGTCATGCACACCCTTACTGGGGTCCTGCACAAGTTCCTTGATGTCCAGCACACTCCTACTGAGGTCCTGCAAACATTCCTCATACTGGGGTCCTGCACAGGTCCCATGATGTCCTGCACACTCCTACTAAGGTCCTGCACACGTTCCATGATGTCCTGCACACTTCTACTGAGGTCCTGCACACGTTCCATGATCTCCTGAACACTCCTACTGAGGTCCTGCACACATTCTACGACGTCATGCACACCCTTACTGGGGTCCTGCACAGGTCCCATGATGTCCTGCACACTCCTACTAAGGTCCTGCACACGTTCCATGATGTCCTGCACACTTCTACTGAGGTCCTGCGCACAATCTACGACGTCCTGAACACCTCTACTGGGGTCCTGCTCAGGTCTCATGATGTCCTGCACACTCCTACTAAGGTCCTGCACACGTTCCATGATGTCCTGCACACCCTTACTGGGGTCCTGCACAAGTTCCTTGATGTTCTGCACACTTCTACTGAGGTCCTGTACACATTCTACGACGTCCTGCACACCCTTACTGGGGTCCTGCACAAGTTCCTTGATGTCCTGCACACTCCTACTGAGGTCCTGCACACATTCTACGACGTTTTGAACACCTCTACTGGGGTCCTGCACAAGTTCCTTGATGTCCTGCACACCCTTACTGGGGTCCTGCACAAGTTCCTTGATGTCCTGCACACTCCTACTGAGGTCCTGCACACATTCTACGACGTTCTGAACACCTCTACTGGGGTCCTGCACAGGTCCCATGATGTCCTGCACACTCCTACTGCGGTCCTGCACACGTTCCATGATGTTCTGCACACTTCTACTGAGGTCCTGTACACATTCTACGACGTCCTGCACACCCTTACTGGGGTCCTGCACAAGTTCCTTGATGTCCTGCACACTCCTACTGAGGTCCTGCACACATTCTACGACGTTTTGAACACCTCTACTGGGGTCCTGCACAAGTTCCTTGATGTCCTGCACACTCCTACTGAGGTCCTGCACACATTCTACGACGTTCTGAACGTCTCTGCTGGGGTTCTGCACAGGTCCCATGATGTCCTGCACACTCCTACTGAGGTCCTGCACGCATTCTACGACGTCCTGCACACCCCTACTGGGGTTCTGCACAGGTTTCATGATGTCCTGCACACTCCTACTGAGGTCCTGCACACATTCTACGACGTTTTGAACACCTCTTCTGGGGTCCTGCACAAGTTCCTTGATGTCCTGCACACCCTTACTGGGGTCCTGCACAAGTTCCTTGATGTCCTGCACACTTCTACTGAGGTCCTGTACACATTCTACGACGTCCTGAACACCTCTACTGGGGTCCTGCTCAGGTCTCATGATGTCCTGCACACTTCTACTGAGGTCCTGCACAGGTCCCATAATGTCCTGCACACTTCTACTGAGGTCCTGCACACATTCTACGACGTCTTGCACACCCTTACTGGGGTCCTGCACAGGTTCCTTGATGTCCTGCACACTTCTACTGAGGTCCTGCACACATTCTACGACGTCCTGCACACCCTTACTGGGGTCCTGCACAAGTTCCTTGATGTCCTGCACACTCCTACTGAGGTCCTGCACACATTCTACGACGTTTTGAACACCTCTTCTGGGGTCCTGCACAGGTCACATGATGTCCTGCACACTCCTACTTAGGTCCTGCACACGTTCCATGATGTCCTGCACACCAACTGAGGTCCTGCACATATTCTACGACGTCCTGCACACCCCCACTGGGGTCCTGCACACTTCTACTGAGGTCCTGCACACATTCTACAACGTCCTGCACATCCTAACTGGGGTCCTGCACAGGTCCCATGATGTCCTGCACACTCCTACTGAGGTCCTGCCCACATTCTACGACGTTTTGAACACCTCTGCTGGGGTCCTGCACAAGTTCCTTGATGTCCTGCACACCCTTACTGGGGTCCTGCACAGGTCACATGATGCCCTGCACACTTCTACTGAGGTCCTGCACACGTTCCATGATGTCCTGCACACTTCCACTGAGGTCCTGCACACATTCTACGACGTCCTGCACACCCTTACTGGGGTCCTGCACACATTCCATGATGTCCTGCACACTCATACTGAGGTCCTGCACACATTCTCCAACGTCCTGCACACACCTCTACTGGGGTCCTGCACAAGTTCCTTGATGTCCTGCACACTCCTACTGAGGTCCTGCACACATTCTACGACGTTCTGCACACTTCTACTGAGGTTCTGCACAGGTCCCATAATGTCCTGCACACCCTTACTGGGGTCCTGCACAAGTTCCTTGATGTCCTGCACACTTCTACTGAGGTCCTGCACACATTCTACGACGTCTTGCACACCCTTACTGGGGTCCTGCACAAGTTCCTTGATGTCCTGCACACTCCTACTGAGGTCCTGCACACATTCTACGACGTCCTGCACACCCTTACTGGGGTCCTGCACAAGTTCCTTGATGTCCTGCACACTCCTACTGAGGTCCTGCACACATTCTACGACGTTCTGAACACCTCTGCTGGGGTCCTGCACAGGTCCCATGATGTCCTGCACACTCCTACTGCGGTCCTGCACACGTTCCATGATGTTCTGCACACTTCTACTGAGGTCCTGTACACATTCTACGACGTCCTGCACACCCTTACTGGGGTCCTGCACAAGTTCCTTGATGTCCTGCACACTCCTACTGAGGTCCTGCACACATTCTACGACGTTTTGAACACCTCTTCTGGGGTCCTGCACAAGTTCCTTGATGTCCTGCACACCCTTACTGGGGTCCTGCACAAGTTCCTTGATGTCCTGCACACTCCTACTGAGGTCCTGCACACATTCTACGACGTTCTGAACACCTCTACTGGGGTCCTGCACAGGTCCCATGATGTCCTGCACACTCCTACTGAGGTCCTGCACACATTCCCCCTACTGGGGTCCTGCTCAGGTCTCATGATGTCCTGCACACTTCTACTGAGGTCCTGCACACATTCTACGACGTCTTGCACACCCTTACTGGGGTCCTGCACAAGTTCCTTGATGTCCTGCACACTCCTACTGAGGTCCTGCACACATTCTACGACGTCCTGCACACCCTTACTGGGGTCCTGCACAAGTTCCTTGATGTCCTGCACACTCCTACTGAGGTCCTGCACACAGTCTACGACGTCCTGCACACCTCTACTGGGGTCCTGCACAGGTTCCATGATGTCCTGCACACTCCTACTGAGGTCCTGCACACATTCTCCGACGTCCTGCACACTCTTACTGGGTTTTGCACAGGTTCCATGATGTCTTGCACACTCCTACTGAGGTCCTGCACACATTCTACGACGTCCTGCACACCCCTACTGGGGTCCTGCACAGGTCCCATGATGTCCTACACACCCCTACTGAGGTTCTGAACACATTCTACGACGACCTGCACACCCTTACTGGGGTCCTGTACAAGTTCCTTGATGTCCTGCACACCCCAACTGGGGTCTTGCACAGGTTCCATGATGTCCTGCACACTCTTACTAAGGTCCTGCACACGTTCCATGATGTCCTGCACACTTCTACTGAGGTCCTGCGCACAATCTACGACGTCCTGAACACCTCTACTGGGGTCCTGCTCAGGTCTCATGATGTCCTGCACACTTCTACTGAGGTTCTGCACAGGTCCCATAATGTCCTGCACACTTCTACTGAGGTCCTGCACACATTCTACGACGTCTTGCACACCCTTACTGGGGTCCTGCACAAGTTCCTTGATGTCCTGCACACTCCTACTGAGGTCCTGCACACATTCTACGACGTCCTGCACACCCTTACTGGGGTCCTGCACAAGTTCCTTGATGTCCTGCACACTCCTACTGAGCTCCTGCACACTTTCTACGACTTCCTGCACACCCCTACTGGGGTCATGCACAGGTCCCATAATGTCCTGCACACTTCTACTGAGGTCCTGCACACATTCTACGACGTCTTGCACACCCTTACTGGGGTCCTGCACAAGTTCCTCGATGTCCTGCACACTCCTACTGAGGTCCTGCACACATTTGACGACGTCCTGCACACCCTTACTGGGGTTCTGCACAAGTTCCTTGATGTCCTGCTTACTCCTACTGAGGTCCTGCACACGTTCCATGATGTTCTGCACACTTCTACTGAGGTCTTGCACAGGTCCCATAATGTTCTGCACACTTCTACTGTGGTCCTGCGCACATTCTACGACGTCTTGCACACCCTTACTGGGGTCCTGCACAAGTTCCTTGATGTCCTGCACACTCCTACTGAGGTCCTGCACACATTCTACGACGTCCTGCACACCCTTACTGGGGTCCTGCACAAGTTCCTTGATGTCCTGCACACTCCTACTGAGGTCCTGCACACATTCTACGACGTTCTGAACACCTCTACTGGGGTCCTGCACAGGTCCCATGATGTCCTGCACACTCCTACTGCGGTCCTGCACACGTTCCATGATGTTCTGCACACTTCTACTGAGGTCCTGTACACATTCTACGACGTCCTGCACACCCTTACTGGGGTCCTGCACAAGTTCCTTGATGTCCTGCACACTCCTACTGAGGTCCTGCACACATTCTACGACGTTTTGAACACCTCTACTGGGGTCCTGCACAAGTTCCTTGATGTCCTGAACACCTCTACTGGGGTCCTGCTCAGGTCTCATGATGTCCTGCACACTTCTACTGAGGTCCTGCACAGGTCCCATAATGTCCTGCACACTTCTACTGAGGTCCTGCACACATTCTACGACGTCTTGCACACCCTTACTGGGGTCCTGCACAAGTTCCTTGATGTCCTGCACACTCCTACTGAGGTCCTGCACACATTCTACGACGTCCTGCACACCATTACTGGGGTCCTGCACAAGTTCGTTGATGTCCTGCACACTCCTACTGAGGTCCTGCACACATTCTACGACGTTCTGCACACCTCTACTGGGGTCCTGCACAGGTCCCATAATGTCCTGCACACTCCTACTGAGGTCCTGCACACATTCTACGACGTCCTGCACACCCTTACTGGGGTCCTGCACAAGTTCCTTGATGTCCTGCACACTCCTACTGAGGTCCTGCACACATTCTACGACGTTTTGAACACCTCTACTGGGGTCCTGCACAAGTTCCTTGATGTCCTGCACACCCTTACTGGGGTCCTGCACAAGTTCCTTGATGTCCTGCACACTCCTACTGAGGTCCTGCACACATTCTACGACGTTCTGAACACCTCTACTGGGGTCCTGCACAGGTCCCATGATGTCCTGCACACTCCTACTGCGGTCCTGCACACGTTCCATGATGTTCTGCACACTTCTACTGAGGTCCTGTACACATTCTACGACGTCCTGCACACCCTTACTGGGGTCCTGCACAAGTTCCTTGATGTCCTGCACACTCCTACTGAGGTCCTGCACACATTCTACGACGTTTTGAACACCTCTACTGGGGTCCTGCACAAGTTCCTTGATGTCCTGCACACCCCTACTGGGGTCCTGCACAGGTCCCATAATGTTCTGCACACTTCTACTGAGGTCCTGTACACATTCTACGACGTCCTGAACACCTCTACTGGGGTCCTGCACAAGTTCCTTGATGTCCTGCACACTCCTACTGAGGTCCTGCACACATTCTACGACGTTCTGAACACCTCTACTGGGGTCCTGCACAGGTCCCATGATGTCCTGCACACTTATACTAAGGTCCTGCACACGTTCCATGATGTCCTGCACACTTCTACCGAGGTCCTGCGCACATTCTACGACGTCCTGAACACCTCTACTGGGGTCCTGCTCAGGTCTCATGATGTCCTGCACACTCCTACTGAGGTCCTGCACACATTCTACGACGTTCTGCACACCTCTACTGGGGTCCTGCACAGGTCCCATAATGTCCTGCACACTCCTACTGAGGTCCTGCAGACGTCCTGTACACATTCTACGACGTCATGCACACCCTTACTGGGGTCCTGCACAAGTTCCTTGATGTCCAGCACACTCCTACTGAGGTCCTGCAAACATTCTACCACGTCCTGCACACTTCTACTGGGGTCCTGCACAAGTTCCCTGATGTCCTGCACACTCTTACTGAGGTCCTGCACACATTCTACGACGTTCTGAACACCCTTACTGGGGTCCTGCACAAGTTCCTTGATGTCCTGCACACCCCTACTGGGGTCATGCACAGGTCCCATAATGTCCTGCACACTTCTACTGAGGTTCTGCACAGGTCCCATAATGTCCTGCACACTTCTACTGAGGTCCTGCACACATTCTACGACGTCTTGCACACCCTTACTGGGGTCCTGCACAAGTTCCTTGATGTCCTGCACACTCCTACTGAGGTCCTGCACACATTCTACGACGTCCTGCACAACCTTACTGGGGTCCTGCACAAGTTCCTTGATGTCCTGCACACTCCTACTGAGGTCCTGCACACATTCTACGACGTTCTGCACACCTCTACTGGGGTCCTGCACAGGTCCCATGATGTCCTGCACACTTCCACTGAGGTCCTGCACACACTCTACGACGTTCTGCACACCTCTACTGGGGCCCTGCACAGGTCCCATGATGCCCTGCACACTCCTACTGAGGTCCTGCACACATTCTACGACGTTCTGAACACCTCTTCTGGGGTCCTGCACAAGTTCCTTGATGTCCTGCACACCCTTACTGGGGTCCTGCACAAGTTCCTTGATGTCCTGCACACTCCTACTGAGGTCCTGCACACGTTTCATGATGTTCTGCACACTTCTACTGAGGTCCTGTACACATTCTACGACGTCCTGCACACCCTTACTGGGGTCCTGCACAAGTTCCTTGATGTCCTGCACACTCCTACTGAGGTCCTGCACACAGTCTACGACGTTTTGCACACCCCAACTGGGGTCCTGCACAGGTTCCATGATGTCGTGCACCCTTCTACTGAGGTCCTGCACACATTCTACGGCGTCCTGCACACCCTTACTGGGGTCCTGCACAAGTTCCTTGATGTCCTGCACACTCCTACTGAGGTCCTGCACACATTCTACGACGTTCTGAACACCCCTACTGGGGTCATGCACAGGTTCCATAATGTCCTGCACACTTCTACTGAGGTCCTGGCCCCATAATGTCCTGCACACTTCTACTGAGGTTCTGCACACATCCCAGAATGTCCTGCACACTTCTACTGACGTCCTGCACACATTCTACGACGTCCTGCACACCTCTACTGGGGTCCTGCACACGTTCCATGATGTCCTGCACACTCCTACTAGGTCCTACACACATTCTACGATGTCCTGCACACCCCTACTGACCTCCTGCACAGGTCCCATAATGTCCTGCACACTCCTACTGAGGTCCTGCACACACCCTACGACGACCTGCACACCCTTACTGGGGTCCTGCACAAGTTCCTTGATGTCCTGCACACTCCTACTGAGGTCCTGCACACATTCTACGACGTCCTGCACACCCGTACTGGGGTCCTGCACACGTTCCATGAAGTCTTGCACACTCCTACTGAGGTTCTGCACACATTCTACGACGTCCTGCACACCCGTACTGGGGTCCTGCACACGTTCCATGATGTCCTGCACACTCCTACTGAGCTCCTGCACACATTCTACGACGTCCTGCACACCCTTACTGGGGTTCTGCACAAGTTCCTTGATGTCCTGCTTACTCCTACTGAGGTCCTGCACACGTTCCATGATGTTCTGCACACTTCTACTGAGGTCCTGTACACATTCTACGACGTCCTGCACACCCTTACGGTGGTCCTGCACAAGTTCCTTGATGTCCTGCACACTCCTACTGAGGTCCTGCACACATTCTACGACGTCCTGCACACCCCTATTAGGGTCCTGCACACGTTCGCTGATGTCCTGCGCTTTCCTACAGAGGTCCTGCACACATTCTACGACGTCCTGATCACCTCTACTGAGGTCCTGCACACGTTCCATGATGTTCTGCACACTCCTAATGAGGTCCTGCATACATTCTACGACGTCCTGAACACCTCTACTGGGGTCCTGCATACGTTCCATGATGTCCTGCACACTCCTAATGAGGTACTGCATACATTCTACGACGTCCTGAGCACCTCTACTGGGGTCCTGCACACGTTCCATGATGTACTGCACACTCCTACCGAGGTCCTGCACACATTCTACGACGTTCTGAACACCTCTGCTGGGGTCCTGCACACATTCCATGATGTCCTGCACACCCCTGCTGGGATACTGCACTTGTTCCATGATGTCCTGCACACCCTTACTGGAGTCCGGCACACGTTTCATGATGTCCTGCACATCTCTACTCAGGTCCTGCACACATTCTACGACGTCCAGCACATCTCTATTGGGGTCCTGCACACGTTCCATGATGTACTGCACACCCCTACTGGCGTCTTGCACAAGTTCCTTGCTGTCCTGCACACTTCTACTGAGGTCCTGTACACATTCTACGACGTCCTGCACACCCTTACTGGGGTCCTGCACAGGTCCCATGATGTCCTGCACACTCCTACTGCGGTCCTGCACACGTTCCATGATGTTCTGCACACTTCTACTGAGGTCCTGCACACATTCTACGACGTTTTGAACACCTCTACTGGGGTCCTGCACAAGTTCCTTGATGTCCTGCACACTCCTACTGAGGTCCTGCACACATTCTACGACGTCCTGCACACCCTTACTGGGGTCCTGCACAAGTTCCTCGATGTCCTGCACACTTCTACCGAGGTCCTGCGCACATTCTACGACGTCCTGAACACCTCTACTGGGGTCCTGCTCAGGTCTCATGATGTCCTGCACACTTCTACTGAGGTCCTGCACACATTCTACGATGTCCTGCACACCCTTACTGGGGTCCTGCACACGTTCTTTGATGTCCTGCACACTCCTACTGAGGTCCTGCACACATTCTACGACGTCCTGCACACCCTTACTGGGGTCCTGCACAAGTTCCTTGATGTCCTGCACACTCCTACTGAGGTCCTGCACACATTCTACGACGTTCTGAACACCTCTTACTGGGGTCCTGCACAAGTTCCTTGATGTCCTGCACACCTCCTACTGGGGTCCTGCACATGTTCCACGATGTCGTGCACACTCCTACTGATGTCCTGCACACATTCTACGACGTCCTGCACACCCCTACTGGGGTCCTGCACAGGTCCCATGATGTCCTGCACACCCCTACTGGGGTCCTGCACAGGTTCCATGATGTCCTGCACACTCCTATTGAGGTCCTGCGCACAATCTACGACGTCCTGAACACCTCTACTGGGGTCCTGCACAAGTTCCTTGATGTCCTGCACACTCCTACTGAGGTCCTGCACACATTCTACGACGTTTTGAACACCTCTACTGGGGTCCTGCACAAGTTCCTTGATGTCCTGCACACCCCTACTGGGGTCATGCACAGGTCCCATAATGTCCTGCACACTTCTACTGAGGTTCTGCACAGGTCCCATAATGTCCTGCACACTTCTACTGAGGTCCTGCACACATTCTACGACGTTCTGAACACCTCTACTGGGGTCCTGCACAGGTCCCATGATGTCCTGCACACTCCTACTGAGGTCCTGCACACATTCTACGACGTCCTGCACACCCTTACTGGGGTCCTGCACAAGTTCCTTGATGTCCTGCACACTCCTACTGAGGTCCTGCACACAGTCTACGACGTCCTGCACACCTCTACTGGGGTCCTGCACAGGTTCCATGATGTCCTGCACTGTCCTACTAAGGTCCTGCACATATTCCACGACGTCCTGCACACCCCTACTGGCACACATTCTACAATGTCCTGCACACCCCTACTGGGGTCCTGCACAGGTTCCATGATGTCCTGCACACTCCTATTGAGGTCCTGTACACATTCTACGACGTCCTGCACACCCTTACTGGGGTCCTGCACAAGTTCCTTGATGTCCTGCACACCCTTACTGGGGTCCTGCACAAGTTCCTTGATGTCCTGCACACTCCTACTGAGGTCCTGCACACATTCTACGACGTTCTGAACACCTCTACTGGGGTCCTGCACAGGTCCCATGATGTCCTGCACACTCCTACTGCGGTCCTGCACACGTTCCATGATGTTCTGCACACTTCTACTGAGGTCCTGCACACATTCTACGACGTCCTGCACACCCTTACTGGGGTCCTGCACAAGTTCCTTGATGTCCTGCACACTCCTACTGAGGTCCTGCACCCAGTCTACGACGTCCTGCACACTTCTACTGGGGTCCTGCACAGGTTCCATGATGTCCTGCACACTTCTACTGAGGTCCTGCGCACATTCTACGACGTCGTGAACATCTCTACTGGGGTCCTGCTCAGGTCTCATGATGTCCTGCACACTCCTACTGAGGTCCTGCACACATTCTACGACGTTCTGAACACCTCTGCTGGGGTTCTGCACAGGTCCCATGATGTCCTGCACACTCCTACTGCGGTCCTGCACACGTTCCATGATGTTCTGCACACTTCTACTGAGGTCCTGTACACATTCTACGACGTCCTGCACACCCTTACTGGGGTCCTGCACAAGTTCCTTGATGTCCTGCACACCCTTACTGGGGTCCTGCACAAGTTCCTTGATGTCCTGCACACTCCTACTGAGGTCCTGCACACATTCTACGACGTTTTGAACACCTCTTCTGGGGTCCTGCACAAGTTCCTTGATGTCCTGCACACCCTTACTGGGGTCCTGCACAAGTTCCTTGATGTCCTGCACACTTCTACTGAGGTCCTGTACACATTCTACGACGTCCTGCACACCCTTACTGGGGTCCTGCACAAGTTCCTTGATGTCCTGCACACTTCTACTGAGGTCCTGCACACATTCTACGACGTCCTGCACACCCTTACTGGGGTCCTGCACAAGCTCCTTGATGTCCTGCACACTCCTACTGAGGTCCTGCACACATTCTACGAGGTTCTGCACACCCCTACTGGGGCCCTGCACAAGTTCTTTGATGTCCTGCACTCTCCTACTAAGGTCCTGCCCACATTCCACTACGTCCTGCACACCCCTACTGGGGTCCTGCATACATTCTACGACGTCCTGCCCACCTCTACTGTTGTCCTGCACACATTCTACGACGTCCTGCACACGTTCAATGATGTCCTGACCGCCACTACTGGGGTCCTGCACACGTTCCATGATGTCCTGCACACTCCTACTAGGTCCTACACACATTCTACGATGTCTTGCACACCCTTACTGAGGTCCTGCACAAGTTCCTTGATGTCCTGCACACCCCTACTGGCCTCCTGCACAGGTCCCATAATGTCCTGCACACTCCTGCTGAGGTCCTGCACAGGTTCCATGATGTCCTGCACACTCCGACTGAGGTCCTGCACACATTCTACGACGTCCTGCACACCCCTACTGGGGTCTTGCACACGTTCCATGATGTCCTGCACACTCCTACTGAGGTCCAGCACACATTCTACGACGTCCTACACACCCCTACTGGGGTCCTGCACAGGTTTACGATGTGCTGTACACTCCTACTAAGGTCCTGCACACGTTCCATGATGTCCTGCACACTTCTACTGAGGTTCTGCACAGGTCTCATGATGTCCTGCACACTCCTACTGAGGTCCTGCACACATTCTACGACGTTCTGAACACCTCTGCTGGGGTTCTGCACAGGTCCCATGATGTCCTGCACACTCCTACTGCGGTCCTGCACACGTTCCATAATGTCCTGCACACTTCTACTGAGGTCCTGCACACATTCTACGACGTCTTGCACACCCTTTCTGGGGTCCTGCACAAGTTCCTTGATGTCCTGCACACTCCTACTGAGGTCCTGCACACATTCTACGACGTCCTGCACACCCTTACTGGGGTCCTGCACAAGTTCCTCGATGTCCTGCACACTCCTACTGAGGTCCTGCACACATTCTACCACATCCTGCACACCTCTACTGGAGGTGCTGCACACGTTCCATGATGTCCTGCAGATTCCTACCAAGGTCCTGCATACATTCTACGACGTCCTGCACACCTCTACTGTTGTCCTGCACACATTCTACGACGTCCTGCACACCCCTACTGGGGTCCTGCACATGTCCCATAATGTCCTGCACACTCCTACTAAGATTCTGCACACATTCTACGACGTCCTGCACAACCCAACAGGGGTCATACACACGTTCCATGATGTCCTGCACGCTCCTACTAAGGTTCTGCACACATTCTACGATGTCTTGCACACCCCTACTGGGGTCCTGCACATGTCCCATAATGTCCTGCACACTCCTATTGAGGTCCTGCACACAATCTACAACGTCCTGCACACCTCTGCTGGGGTCCTGCACATGTTCCATCATAACCTGCACACCCCTACTGAGGTCCTGCACACGTTCCGTGATGTCCTGCACACTTCTACTGATGTATTGCATACATTCTACGGCGTCCTGCACACCTCTACTGAGGTCCTGCACAGGTTCCATGATGTTCTGCACACTTATACTGAGGTCCTGCCCACATTACAAGACGTCCTGCACACCTCTACTGAGGTCCTGCACAGGTTCCATGATGTCCTGCACACTTCTACTGAGGTCCTGCACACGTCCCATGATGTCCTGCACACCTCTACTGGAGTCCTGCACAGGTTCCATAATGTCTTGCACACTCTTACTGAGGTCCTGCACACAATCTACGACGTCCGGCACAACCCAACTGGGGTCATGCACACGTTCCATGATGTCCTGCACGCTCCTACTAAGGTCCTGCACACATTCTACGACGTCCTGCACACCATTACTGGGGTCCTGCACAAGTTCCTTGATGTCCTGCACACTTCTACTGAGGTCCTGCACACATTCTACGACGTTCTGCACACCTCTACTGGGGTCCTGCACAGGTCCCATAATGTCCTGCACACTCCTACTGAGGTCCTGCACACATTCCTTAATGACCTGCACACTTCTACTGAGGTCCTACACACATTCTACGACGTCCTGCACACCCATACTGAGGTCCTACACACGTCCCGTGATGTGCTGCACACCCTTACTGCGGTCCTGCACACGTTCCATTATGTCCTGCACACTCCTAATGAGGTCCTGCATACATTCTACGACGTCCTGAACACCTCTACTGGGGTCCTGCACACGTTCCATGATGTACTGCACACTCCTACTGAGGTCCTGCACACATTCTACGACGTCGTGCAAATCCTTACTGGGGTCCTGCACACGTTCCATTATGTCCTGCACACTCCTAATGAGGTCCTGCATACATTCTACGACGTCCTGAACACCCTTACTGGGGTCCTGCACACGTTACATGATGTACTGCACACTTCCACTGAGGTCCTGCACACACTCTACGACGTTCTGCACACCTCTACTGGGGTCCTGCACAGGTCCCATGATGTCCTGCACACTCCTACTGAGGTCCTGCACACATTCTACGACGTTCTGAACACCTCTACTGGGGTCCTGCACAGGTCCCATGATGTCCTGCACACTCCTACTGCGGTCCTGCACACGTTCCATGATGTTCTGCACACTTCTACTGAGGTCCTGTACACATTCTACGACGTCCTGCACACCCTTACTGGGGTCCTGCACAAGTTCCTTGATGTCCTGCACACTCCTACTGAGGTCCTGCACACATTCTACGACGTTTTGAACACCTCTACTGGGGTCCTGCACAAGTTCCTTGATGTCCTGCACACCCCTACTGGGGTCATGCACAGGTCCCATAATGTCCTGCACACTTCTACTGAGGTTCTGCACAGGTCCCATAATGTCCTGCACACTTCTACTGAGGTCCTGCGCACATTCTACGACGTCGTGAACATCTCTACTGGGGTCCTGCTCAGGTCTCATGATGTCCTGCACACTCCTACTAAGGTCCTGCACACGTTCCATGATGTCCTGCACACTCCTACTGAGGTCCTGCACACATTCTACGACGTTCTGAACACCTCTACTGGGGTCCTGCACAGGTCCCATGATGTCCTGCACACTCCTACTGCGGTCCTGCACACGTTCCATGATGTTCTGCACACTTCTACTGAGGTCCTGTACACATTCTACGACGTCCTGCAGACCCTTACTGGGATCCTACACAAGTTCCTTGATGTCCTGCACACTCCTACTGAGGTCCTGCACACTTTCTACGACTTCCTGCACACCCCTACTGGGGTCATGCACAGGTCCCATAATGTCCTGCACACTTCTACTGAGGTTCTGCACACATTCTACGACGTCCTGAGCACCTCTACTGGGATCCTGCACACGTCCAATGATATCCTGCACACTCCTACCAGAGTCCTGCACACTACCTACGTCGCCCTGAACACCTCTATTGGGACCCCGCACAGGTTCCATGATGTCCTGCACACTCCTACTGAGGTCCTGCACACATTCTACGACGTCCTGCACAACCTTACTGGGGTCCTGCACAAGTTCCTTGATGTCCTGCACACTCCTACTGAGGTCCTGCACACATTCTACGACGTTCTGCACACCTCTACTGGGGTCCTGCACAGGTCCCATGATGTCCTGCACACTCCTACTGCGGTCCTGCACACGTTCCATGATGTTCTGCACACTTCTACTGAGGTCCTGTACACATTCTACGACGTCCTGCACACCCTTACTGGGGTCCTGCACAAGTTCCTTGATGTCCTGCACACTCCTACTGAGGTCCTGCACACATTCTACGACGTCCTGCACACCTCTACTGGGATCCTGCACAGGTTCCATGATGTCCTGCACACTCCTACTGAGGTCCTGCACACATTCTACGACGTTCTGCACACCTCTACTGGGGTCCTGCACAGGTCCCATGATGTCCTGCACACTCCTACTAAGGTCCTGCACACGTTCCATGATGTTCTGCACACTTCTACTGAGGTCCTGCACACATTCTACGACGTCCTGCACACCCTTACTGGGGTCCTGCACAAGTTCCTTGATGTCCTGCACACTCCTACTGAGGTCCTGCACACATTCTACGACGTCCTGCACACCCTTACTGGGGTCCTGCACAAGTTCCTTGATGTCCTGCACACTCCTACTGAGGTCCTGCACACATTCTACGACGTTCTGAACACCTCTGCTGGGGTCCTGCACAGGTCCCATGATGTCCTGCACACTCCTACTGCGGTCCTGCACACGTTCCATAATGTCCTGCACACTTCTACTGAGGTCCTGCACACATTCTACGACGTCTTGCACACCCTTTCTGGGGTCCTGCACAAGTTCCTTGATGTCCTGCACACTCCTACTGAGGTCCTGCACACATTCTACGACGTCCTGCACACCCTTACTGGGGTCCTGCACAAGTTCCCTGATGTCCTGCACACTCCTACTGCGGTCCTGCACACGTTCCATGATGTTCTGCACACTTCTACTGAGGTCCTGCACAGGTCCCATAATGTCCTGCACACTTCTACTGAGGTCCTGCGCACATTCTACGACGTCGTGCACACCTCTACTGGGGTCCTGCACAGGTTCCATGATGTCCTGCACTGTCCTACTAAGGTCCTGCACATATTCCACGACGTCCTGCACACTCTTACTGGGGTCCTGCACAGGTCCCATAATGTCCTGCAGACTTCTACTGAGGTCCTGCACACATTCTACGATGTCCTGCACACCCCTACTGAGGTCCTGCACACATTCTACGATGTCCTGCACACCCCAACTGGGGTCCTGCACAGGTTCCATGATGTCGTGCACCCTTCTACTGAGGTCTTGCACACATTCTACGATGTCCTGCACACCCCTACTGAGGTACTGCACAGGTTCCATGATGTCGTGCGCACTCCTACTGAGGTCCTGCACACATTCTACGACGTTCTGAACACCTCTACTGGGATCCTGCACAGGTCCCATGATGTCCTGCACACTCCTACTGCGGTCCTGCACAAGTTCCTTGATGTCCTGCACACTCCTACTGAGGTCCTGCACACATTCTACGACGTTCTGAACACCTCTGCTGGGGTCCTGCACAGGTCCCATGATGTCCTGCACACTCCTACTGCGGTCCTGCACACGTTCCATGATGTTCTGCACACTTCTACTGAGGTCCTGTACACATTCTACGACGTCCTGCACACCCTTACTGGGGTCCTGCACAAGTTCCTTGATGTCCTGAACACCTCTACTGGGGTCCTGCTCAGGTCTCATGATGTCCTGCACACTCCTACTGAGGTCCTGCAAACATTCCCTCTACTGGGGTTCTGCACAAGTTCCTTGATATCCTGCACACCCTTACTGGGGTCCTGCACAAGTTCCTTGATGTCCTGCACACTCCTACTGAGGTCCTGCACACGTTCCATGATGTCCTGCACACTTCTACTGAGGTCCTGCACACATTCTTCGACGTCCTGAACAACTCTATTGGGGTCCTGCACACGTTCCATGATGTCCTGCCCACTCCTACTGAGGTCCTGCACACACTCTACGACGTCCTGCACACATTCTACGACGTCCTGCACACTCCTACTGGGGTCCTGCACACGTCCCTTGATGTCCTGCACACTCCTACTGATGTCCTGCACACTCCTACTGGGGTCCTGCACACGTCCCTTGATGTCCTGCACACTCCTACTGATGTCCTGCACACAATCTACGACGTCCTGCACAACCCTACTGGAGTAATACACACGTTCCATGATGTCCTGCACACCCCTACTGAGGTCCTGCACACATTCCTACGACGTTTTGAACACTCTTCTGGGGTCCTGCACAGGTCCATGATGTCCTGCACACCCTTACTGGGGTCCTGCCCAAGTTCCCTGATGTCCTGCACACTCTTACTGAGGTCCTGCACACATTCTACGACGTTCAGAACACCTCTACTGGGGTCCTGTACAGGTCCCATGATGTCCTGCACACTCCTACTGAGGTCCTGCACACATTCTACGACGTCCTGCACACCCCTACTGGGGACCTGCACAGGTTCGTGATGTCCTGCACACTTCTACTGAGGTCCTGCACACATTCTACGACGTCCTGCACACCCTTACTGAGGTCCTGCACAAGTTCCTTGATGTCCTTCACACGCTTACTGAGGTCCTGCACACATTCTACGACGTCCTGACATCTCTACTGGGGTCCTGCACACGTTCCATGATGTCCTGCACACTCCTACTACGGTCCTGCACACGTTCCATGATGTCCTGCACACTCCTACTGAGGTCCTGCACACATTCTACGACGTCCTGCACACCCCTACTGGGGTCCTGCACAGGTCCCATGATGTCCTGCACACTCCTACTAAGGTCCTGCACACGTTCCATGATGTCCTGCACACTTCTACTGAGGTCCTGCACACATTCTACGACGTCCTGCACACCCTTACTGGGGTCCTGCACAAGTTCCTTGATGTCCTGCACACTCCTACTGAGGTCCTGCACACATTCTACGACGTTCTGAACACCTCTTCTGGGGTCCTGCACAGGTCCCATGATGTCCTGCACACTCCTACTGCGGTCCTGCACAGGTCCCATACGATGTCCTGCACACCCTTACTGGGGTCCTGCACACGTTCCATGATGTCCTGCACACTTCTACTGAGGTCCTGCGCACAATCTACGACGTCCTGAACACCTCTACTGGGGTCCTGCTCAGGTCTCATGATGTCCTGCACACTCCTACTAAGGTCCTGCACACGTTCCATGATGTCCTGCACACTTCCACTGAGGTCCTGCACACACTCTACGACGTTCTGCACACCTCTACTGGGGTCCTACACAGATCCCATGATGTCCTGCACACTCCTACTGCGGTCCTACACAGATCCCATGATGTCCTGCACACTCCTACTAAGGTCCTGCACACGTTCCATGATGTCCTGCACACTCCTACTGAGGTCCTGTACACATTCTACGACGTCCTGCACAGCCTTACTGGGGTCCTGCACAAGTTCCTTGATGTCCTGCACACTCCTACTGAGGTCCTGCACACATTCTACGACGTTCTGCACACCTCTACTGGGGTCCTGCACAGGTCCCATGATGTCCTGCACACTCCTACTAAGGTCCTGCACACGTTCCATGATGTCCTGCACACTCCTACTGAGGTCCTGCACACATTCTACGACGTCCTGCACACCCCTACTGGGGTCCTGCACAGGTTCCTTGATGTCCTGCACACCCTTACTGGGGTCCTGCACAAGTTCCTTTGATGTCCTGCACACTCCTACTGAGGTCCTGCACACATTCTACGACGTTCTGCACACCTCTACTGGGGTCCTGCACAGGTCCCATGATGTCCTGCACACTCCTACTAAGGTCCTGCACACGTCCCATGATGTTCTGCACACTTCTACTGAGGTCCTGCACACTTTCTACGACGTCCTGCACACCCTTACTGGGGTCCTGCACAAGTTCCTTGATGTCCTGTACACTCCTACTGAGGTTCTGCACACTTTCTACGACGTCCTGCACATCCCTACTGGGGTCCTGCATCCTGCACACCTACTGAGGTCCTGCACACATTCTACGACGTCCTGCACACCCTTACTGGGGTCCTGCACAGGTTCCATGATGTCCTGCACACTTCTACTGAGGTCCTGTACACATTCTACGACGTCCTGAACACCTCTACTGGGGTCCTGCTCAGGTCTGATGATGTCCTGCACACTTCTACTGAGGTCCTGCGCACAATCTACGACGTCCTGAACACCTCTACTGGGGTCCTGCACAGGTCCCATGATGTCCTGCACACTTCTACTGGGGTCCTGCACAAGTTCCTTGATGTCCTGCACACTCCTACTGAGGTCCTGCACACATTCTACGACGTCCTGCACACCATTACTGGGGTCCTGCACAAGTTCCTTGATGTCCTGCACACTCCTACTGGGGTCCTGCCCACATTCTACGACCTCCTGCACACCCCTACTGGGGCCCTGCTTACATTCCATGATGTCCTGCACACTTTTACTGAGGTCCTGCACACATTCTACGACGTCCTGCACACCTCTACTGGGGTTCTGCACAGGTCCCATGATGTCCTGCACACTCCTACTGCGGTCCTGCACACGTTCCATGATGTTCTGCACACTTCTACTGAGGTCCTGTACATATTCTACGACGTCCTGCACACCCTTACTGGAGACCTGCACAAGTTCCTTGATGTCCTGCACACTCCTACTGAGGTCCTGCACACATTCTACGACGTTCTGAACACCTCTACTGGGGTCCTGCACAGGTCCCATGATGTCCTGCACACTCCTACTGCGGTCCTGCACACGTTCCATGATGTTCTGCACACTTCTACTGAGGTCCTGCACACATTCTACGACGTCTTGCACACCCTTACTGGGGTCCTGCACAAGTTCCTTGATGTCCTGCACACTCCTACTGAGGTCCTGCACACATTCTACGACGTTTTGAACACCTCTACTGGGGTCCTGCACAAGTTCCTTGATGTCCTGCACACCCCTACTGGGGTCATGCACAGGTCCCATAATGTCCTGCACACTTCTACTGAGGTTCTGCACAGGTCCCATAATGTCCTGCACACTTCTACTGAGGTCCTGCGCACATTCTACGACGTCGTGAACATCTCTACTGGGGTCCTGCTCAGGTCTCATGATGTCCTGCACACTCCTACTGAGGTCCTGCACACATTCTACGACGTTCTGAACACCTCTGCTGGGGTTCTGCACAGGTCCCATGATGTCCTGCACACTCCTACTGCGGTCCTGCACACGTTCCATGATGTTCTGCACACTTCTACTGAGGTCCTGCAAACATTCCCTCTACTGGGGTCCTGCACAGGTCCCATGATGTCCTGCACACTCCTACTGAGGTCCTGCACACATTCTACGACGTCCTGCACACTTCTACTAAGGTCCTGCACATATTCCATGACGTCCTGCAGAGCCCTACTAGGGTCCTGCACACGTTCTATGATGTCCTGCACACCCCTACTTGGGTCCTGCACAGGTCCCATAATGTCCTGCACACTACTACTGAGGTCCTGCACACAATCTACATCGTCCTGCACGCACCCACTGGGATGCTTCACAGGTTACATGATGTCCTGCACACTCCTACTCAGGTTCTGCACACATTCCAAGACGTCATGCACACCCCTACTAAGGTCCTGCACAAGTTCCGTGATGTCCTGCACACTTCTACTGAGGTCCTGCACACATTCTACGACGTCTTGCACACCCTTACTGGGGTCCTGCACAAGTTCCTTGATGTCCTGCACACTCCTACTGAGGTCCTGCACACATTCTACGACGTCCTGCACACCCTTACTGGGGTCCTGCACAAGTTCCTCGATGTCCTTCACACTTCTACTGAGGTCCTGCACACATTCTATGACGTCCTGCACAGCCCTACTGGGGTCCTGCACAGGTTCCATGATGTCCTGCACACTCCTACTGAGGTCCTGCACACATTCTACGACGTCCTGCACACCTCTACTGGGGTCCTGCACAGGTCCCATGATGTCCTGCACACTCCTACTAAGGTCCTGCACAAGTTCCTTGATGTCCTGCACACTCCTACTGAGGTCCTGCACACATTCTACGACGTCCTGCACACCCTTACTGGGGTCCTGCACAAGTTCCTTGATGTCCTGCACACCCTTACTGGGGTCCTGCACAAGTTCCTTGATGTCCTGCACACTCCTACTGAGGTCCTGCACACATTCTACGACGTTCTGAACACCTCTACTGGGGTCCTGCACAGGTCCCATGATGTCCTGCACACTCCTACTGCGGTCCTGCACACGTTCCATGATGTTCTGCACACTTCTACTGAGGTCCTGTACACATTCTACGACGTCCTGCACACCCTTACTGGGGTCCTGCACAAGTTCCTTGATGTCCTGCACACTCCTACTGAGGTCCTGCACACATTCTACGACGTTTTGAACACCTCTACTGGGGTCCTGCACAAGTTCCTTGATGTCCTGCGCACTCCTACTGAGGTCCTGCACATATTCTACGACGTCCTGCACCTTTATACTAGGTCCTGCACACATTCCTTAATGACCTGCACACTTCTACTGAGGTCCTACACACATTCTACGACGTCCTGCACACCCATACTGAGGTCCTACACACATTCCATGACGTCCTGCACACCCCTACCGCGGTCCTGCACATATTCTCCGACGTCCTGCACACCTCTACTGGGGTCCTGCACACGTCCCATGATGTCCTGTACACCCCTTCTGAGGTCCAACACACATTCGACGACGTTTCGAGTACCTCTACTGGGGTCCTGCACAAGTCCCATAATGTCCTGCACACTCGTGCTGAGGTCCTTCGCACATTCCATGATGTCTTGAACATCCTATTGGGGTCCTGCACACGTTTCACGACGTCCTGCCCACTCCTTCTGAGGTTCTGCACACATTCCATGATGTCCTGCACACCCCTAGTGGAATCCTGCACACGTTCCATGATGTCCTGCACACTCCTACTGAGGTCCTGCACACATTCTACGACGTCCTGCACACCCTTACTGGGGTCCTGCACAGGTCACATGATGCCCTGCACACTTCTACTGAGGTCCTGCACACGTTCCATGATGTCCTGCACACTTCCACTGAGGTCCTGCACACATTCTACGACGTCCTGCACACCCTTGCTGGGGTCCTGCACACATTCCATGATGTCCTGCACACCCCTGCTGGGATCCTGCAATTATTCTACGACGTCCTGCACACCTCTATTGATGTCCAGCACACATTCCATGATGTCCTGCACACCTCTACTGGGGTCCTGCACACGTTCCTTGATGTCCTGCCCACTCCTACTGAGGTCCTGCACACAGTCGACGACGTCCTGCACACCCCTACTGGGGTCCTGCACAGGTCCCATGATGTCCTGCACACTCCTACTGAGGTCCTGCACACATTCTACGATGTCCTGCACACCCCTACTGAGGTCCTGCACACACTCTACGACGTCCTGCACACCCTTACTGGGGTCCTGCACAAGTTCCTTGATGTCCTGCACACTCCTACTGAGGTCCTGCACACAGTCTACGACGTCCTGCACACCTCTACTGGGGTCCTGCACAGGTTCCATGATGTCCTGTACACCCCTACTGAGGTTCTGCACACATTATACGATGTCTTGCACCTTTCTACTGAGGTACAGCACACATTTCATGACGTACTGCGCACCCCTACTGGGGTCCTGCTTACGTTCCATGATGTCCTGCACACTCTTACTGAGGTCCTGCACACATTCTACGACGTCCTGCACACTCCTATTTGGGTCCTGCACACGCTCCATGATGTCCTGCACACTCCTACTGAGGTAATACACACATTATACGACGTCCTGCACACCCCTACTGAGGTCCTGCACAAGTTACTTGATGTCCTGCACACCCCTACTGGGGTCCTGCACAAGTTCCATGATGTCCTGCACACTCCTACTGAGGTCCTGCACACATTCTACGACGTCCTGCACACCCCTACTGGGGTCCTGCACAGGTTCCGTGATGTCCTGCACACTCCTACTGGGGTCCTGCACAAGTTCCTTGCTGTCCTGCACACTTCTACTGAGGTCCTGCACACATTCTACGAGGTTCTGCTCACCACTACTGTGGTCCTGCACACGTCCCATGATGTCCTGTACACCCCTTCTGAGGTCCAACACACATTCGACGACGTTTCGAGTACCTCTACTGGGGTCCTGCACAAGTCCCATAATGTCCTGCACACCCTACTGAGGTCCTGCACACATTCTACGACGTCCTGCACACCTCTATCGGGATCCTGCACACGTTCCATGATGTCCTGCACACTCCTAATGAGGTCCTGCACACGTTCCATGATGTCCTGCACTCTCCTAAAAAGGTCCTGCACACTCCTACTGAGGTCCAGTGCACATCCTACGACGTCCTGCACACCCTTACTGGGGTCCTGCACAAGTTCCTTGATGTACTGCACACTCCTACTGAGGTCCTACACACATTCTACGACGTTCTGTACACCCTACTGGAGCCCTGCACAGGTCCCATGATGTCCTGCACACCCTTACTGGGGTCCTGCACAAGTTCCATGATGTCCTGCACACTTCCACTGAGGTCCTGCACACACTCTACGACGTTCTGCACACCTCTACTGGGGTCCTGCACAGGTCCCATGATGTCCTGCACACTCCTACTGCGGTCCTGCACACGTTCCATGATGTTCTGCACACTTCTACTGAGGTCCTGCACACATTCTACGACGTCCTGCACACCCTTACTGGGGTCCTGCACAAGTTCCTTGATGTCCTGCACACTCCTACTGAGTTCCTGCGCACATTCTACGACGTCCTGAACATCTCTACTGGGGTCCTGCTCAGGTTCCATAATGTTCTGCACACTTCTACTGAGGTCCTGCACACATTCCATAATGTCCTGCACACTTCTACTGAGGTCCTGCACAGGTCCCATGATGTCCTGCACACTTCTACTGAGGTCCTGCACACATTCTACGACGTCGTGCACATCTCTACTGGGGTCCTGCACAGGTTCCTTGATGCCTTGCACACTCCTACCGAGGTCCTGCACACATTATACGACGTTCTGCATACCCTTACTGGGGTCCTGCACATGTTCCATGATGTCCTGCACACTCTTACTGGGGTCCTGCACACATTCTACGACGTCTTGCACACCCTTACTGGGGTCCTGCACAAGTTCCTTGATGTCCTGCACACTTCTACTGAGGTCCTGCACACATTCTACGACGTCCTGCACACCCTTACTGGGGTCCTGCACAAGTTCCTTGATGTCCTGCACACTCCTACTGAGGTCCTGCACACATTCTACGACGTCCTGCACACGTTCAATGATGTCCTGACCGCCACTACTGGGGTCCTGCACACGTTCCATGATGTCCTGCACACTGCTACTCCTACTCGGATCCTGCACACGTTCCATGATAGCCTGCACACTTCTACTGAGGTTCTGCACACATTCTACGACGTCCTGAACACCCATATTGGGGTCCAGCACACGTTCCATGATGTCCTGCTTACTCCTACTGAGGTCCTGCACACATACTACGACGTCCTGCACATCTCTACTGGGGTCCTGCACAAGTTTCCTGATGTCCTGCACACTCCTACTGAGGTCTTGCACACATTTTACGTTGTCCTGCACACCCCTACTGGGGTCCTGCACAAGTTCCTTGATGTCCTGCCCGCCCCTACTGGGGCCCTGCACACGTTCCATGATGTTCTCGTTCTTCTACTGAGGCCCTGCACACATTCTACGACGTCCTGCACACCCTTACTGGGATCCTGCACAGGTCCCATAATGTCCTGTACACTTCTACTGAGGTCCTGCACACATTCTACGACGTCCTGAACATCTCTACTGGGGTCCTGCTCAGGTCTCATGATGTCCTGCACACTCCTACTAAGGTCCTGCACACGTTACATGATGTCCTGCACACTTCCACTGAGGTCCTGCACACACTCTACGACGTTCTGCACACCTCTACTGGGGTCCTGCACAGGTCCCATGATGTCCTGCACACTCCTACTGCGGTCCTGCACACGTTCCATGATGTTCTGCACACTTCTACTGAGGTCCTGCACACATTCTACGACGTCCTGCACACCCTTACTGGGGTCCTGCACAAGTTCCTTGATGTCCTGCACACCCTTACTGGGGTCCTGCACACATTCCAAGACGTCATGCACACCTCTACTGAGGTCCTGCACAGGTTCCATGATGTCCTGCATCTACTGAGGTCCTGCCCACATTCCAAGACGTCCTGCACAGGTTCCATGATGTCCTGTACACTTCTACTGAGGTCCTGCCCACATTCCAAGACGTCCTGCACACCCCTACTGAGGTCCTGCACATGTTCCATGATGTCCTGAACACTCCTACTGAGGTCCTACACACATTCCATGACGTCCTGCACACCCCTACCGCGGTCCTACACACGTCCCGTGATGTCGTGCCCATTCCTACTGAGGTCCTGCACTCATTCTACGACGTCCTGCACACCCCTACGGGGGTCCTGCACATGTTCCACGACGTCCTGCCCACTCCTACGGAGGTCCTTTACACATTCCATGACGTCCTGCACACTTCTACTGAGGTCCTGCACAGGTCCCATGATGTCCTGCACACCCCTACTGCGGTCCTGCACACGTCCCGTGATGTCCTGCACACTCCTACTGAGGTCCTACACACATTCTACGACGTCCTGCACACCTCTGTTGGGGTCAAGCACACATTCCATGACATCCTGCACACTCTACTGCGGTCCTGCACACGTCCCATGATGTCCTGCACACTCCTACTGAGGTCCTGCACACATTCTACGACGTCCTGCACACCTCTACTGGAGTCCTGCACACGTTCCATGATGTCCTGCACACTCCTACTGAGGTCCTACACACATTCTACAACGTCCTGCACACCCTTACTGAGGTCCTGCACTGGTTCCATGATGTCTTATACACTCATACTGAGGTCCCGCACACATTCTACGACGTCCTGCACATTCCATGATGTCCTGCACACTCCTACTGGGGTCCTGCACAGGTCCCATGATGTCCTGCACACTTCTACTGAGGTCCTGCACACATTCTACGACGTCCTGCACACTCTACTGGGGTCCTGCACACATTCCTTGATGTCCTGCACACCTCTACTGAGGACCTGCACACATTCCATGACATCCTGCACACCCCTACTGCGGCCCTGCACACGTCCCACGATGTCCTTCACATTCCTACTGAGGTCCTGCACTCATTCTACGACGTCCTGCACACCCCTACGGGGGTCCTGCACAAGTCCCATGATAGCCTGCACACCCCTTCTAAGGTCCAACACACATTCTACGACGTTTCGAGTACCTCTACTGGGGTCCTGCACAAGTTCCTTGATGTCCTGCACACCCTTACTGGGGTCCTGCACACTTCTACTGAGGTCCTGCACACATCCTACGATGTCCTGCACACCTCTACTGGGGTCCTGCACACATTCCATGACGTCCTGAACCCTTACTGCGGTCCCGCACACGTTCCACGATGTCGTGCACACTCCTACTGAGGTCCTGCACACATTCTACGACGTCCTGCACACCCTTACTGGGGTCCTGCACAAGTTCCTTGATGTCCTGCACACTCCTACTGAGGTCCTGCACACGTTTCATGATGTTCTGCACACTTCTACTGAGGTCCTGTACACATTCTACGACGTCCTGCACACCCTTACTGGGGTCCTGCACAAGTTCCTTGATGTCCTGCACACTCCTACTGAGGTCCTGCACACATTCCATGATGTCCTGCACACTTCTACAGAGGTCCTGCACACATTCCTTAATGACCTGCACACTTCTACTGAGGTCCTACACACATTCTACGATGTCCTGCACACTCCTACTAAGGTCCTGCACACGTTCCATGATGTCCTGCACACTCCTACTGAGGTCCTGCACACATTCTACGACGTTCTGAACACCTCTACTGGGGTCCTGCACAGGTCCCATGATGTCCTGCACACTCCTACTGCGGTCCTGCACACGTTCCATGATGTTCTGCACACTTCTACTGAGGTCCTGCACACATTCTACGACGTTTTGAACACCTCTGCTGGGGTCCTGCACAAGTTCCTTGATGTCCTGCACACCCCTACTGGGGTCATGCACAGGTCCCATAATGTCCTGCACACTTCTACTGAGGTTCTGCACACATTCCATGACGTCCTGCACACCCTACTGCGGTCCTGCACACGTCCCATGATGTCCTGCACACCACTACTGAGGTCCTGCACACATTCTACGACGTCCTGCACACTCCTACTGCGGTCCTGCACACGTTCCATGATGTCCTGCACACTCCTACTGAGGTCCTGCACACATTCTATGACGTCCTGCACACTCCTACTGGGGTCCTGCACAGGTTCCATGATGTCCTGCACACTCCTACTGAGGTCCTGCACACATTCTACGACGTCTTGCACACTCCTGCTAAGGTCCTGCACACGTTCCATGATGTCCTGCACACTCCTACTGAGGACCTGCACACATTCTACGACGTCCTGCACATCTCTACTGGGGTCCTGCACAAGTTTCCTGATGTCCTGCACACCCCTACTGGGGTCCTGCACAAGTTCCTTGATGTCGTGCACACTCCTACTGAGGTCCTGCATACATTCTACGACGTCCTGCACACATTCCATGACCTCCTGCACACCCCTACTGCGGTCCTGCACACGTCCCATGATGTCCTGCACATTTCTACTGAGGTGCTGCACACATTCCTTGATGTCCTGCACATCCCTACTGGGGTCTTGCACATGTCCCATGATGTTCTGCACATTACTACTGAGGTCCTACACACATTCTACGACGTCCTGCACACTCCTACTGGGGTCCTGCACACGTTTCATGATGTACTGCACACTCCTACTGAGGTCCTGCACACATTCTACGACGTCGTGCAAATCCTTACTGGGGTCCTGCACACGTTCCATTATGTCCTGCACACTCCTAATGAGGTCCTGCATACATTCTACGACGTCCTGAACACCTCTACTGGGGTCCTGCACACGTTCCATGATGTCGTGCACACTCCTACTAAGGTCCTGCACACGTTCCATGATGTCCTGCACACTTCTACTGAGGTCCTGCACACATTCTACGACGTCCTGCACACCCCTACTGGGGTCCTGCACAGGTTCCATGATGTGCTGCATACTCCTACTAAGGTCCTGCACACGTTCCATGACGTCCTGCACACCTCTACTGGGGTCCTGCACAGGTCCCATGATGTCCTGCACACCCCTACTGGGGTCCTGCACACATTCTACGACGTCCTGCACACCCCTACTGCGGTCCTGCACAAGTCCCATGATGTCCTGCACACCCCTACTGAGGTTCTGCAGACATTCCATGACGTTCTGCATACCTCTACTGGGGTCCTGCACAAGTTACATGATGTCCTGCACAACCCTACTGGGGTCCTGCACACATTCCTTAATGACCTGCACACTTCTACTGAGGTCCTACACACATTCTACGACGTCCTGCACACCCATACTGAGGTCCTACACACATTCCATGACGTCCTGCACACCCCTACCGCGGTCCTACACACGTCCCGTGATGTGCTGCACACCCTTACTGCGGTCCTGCACTCATTCTACGACGTCCTGCACACCCTTACTGAGGTCCTGCACAAGTCCCATGATGTCCTGCACACTCCTACTGAGGTCCGGCACACATTCTACGACGTTCCATGACTGGGGTCCTGCACACATGATGTCCTGCACACCCATACTGAGGTCCTACACACATTCCATGACGTCCTGCACACCCTTACTGCGGTCCTGCACAAGTCCCATGATGTCGTGCAGACTCCTGCTGAGCTCCTGCACACATTCCATGACGTCTTGAACATCCTATTGGGGTCCTGCACACGTTTCACGACGTCCTGCACACCTCTATTGGGGTCCTGCACACATTCCATGACATCCTGCACACTCTACTGCGGTCCTGCACACGTCCCATGATGTCCTACACACTGCTACTGAGGTCCTGCACACATTCTACGACGTCCTGCACACCCCTACTGCAGTCCTGCACACGTCCCATGATGTCCTGCACACCCCTACTGAGGTCCTGCACACATTCTACGACGTCCTGCACACCCCTACTGCAGTCCTGCACACGTTCCATGATGTCCTGCCCACTCCTACTGAGGTCCTGCACACATTTCATGACATCCTGCACACCCATACTGAGGTCCTGCACACATTCCATGGCATCCTGCACACCCCTACTGAGGTCCTGCACACATTCTACGACGTCCTGCACACCCTTACTGCAGTCCTGCACACGTCCCATCATGTCCTGCGCACTCCTACTGGGGTCCTGCACAGGTTCCATGATGTCCTGCACACCCCTACTGGGGCGCTGCACAGGTCCCATGATGTCCTGCACACTTCTACTGAGGTCCTGCACACATTCTACGACGTCCTGCACACCCCTACCGGGATCCTGCACAGGTCCCGTATTGTCCTGCACACTCCTACTTAGGTCCTGCACACATTCCATAACGTCCTGCACACTCCTACTAAGGTCCTGCACACGTCCCATGATGTCCTGCACATTACTACTGAGGTCCTGCACACATTCTACTGACGTCCTGCACACATTCCATGACCTTCTGCACACTCCTACTGGGGTCCTGCACACGTTCCATGATGTCCTGCACACTTCTACTGAGGTCCGGCACACATTCCATGACGTCCTGCACGCCCTTACTGAGGTCTTCCACACGTCCCACGATGTCCTGCACACTTCTACTGAGGTCCTACACACATTCTACGACGTCCTGCACACCCATACTGAGGTCCTACACACATTCCATGACGTCCTGCACACCCCTACCGCGGTCCTACACACATTCTACGACGTCCTGCACACCTCTACTAGGGTCCTGCACACGTTCCATGATGTCCTGTACACTCCTACTGAGGTCCTGCACACGTCCCACGATGTCCTGCCCACTCCTACTGAGGTCCTGCACATATTCTACGACGTCCTGCGCACTCCTACTGAGGTCCTGCACATATTCTACGACGTCCTGCACCTTTATACTAGGTCCTGCACACATTCCTTAATGACCTGCACACTTCTACTGAGGTCCTACACACATTCTACGACGTCCTGCACACCTCTACCGGAGTCCTGCATAGGTCCCATGATGTCCTGCACACTCCTACTAAGGTCCTGCACACATTCCTACGACGTCCTGCACACCCCTACTGGGGTCCTGCACACATTCCATGATGTCCTGCACACACCTACTGGGGTCCTGCACAAGTTCCTTGATGTCCTGCACACTCCTACTGAGGTCCTGCACACATTCTACGACGTTCTGAACACCTCTTCTGGGGTCCTGCACAGGTCCCATGATGTCCTGCACACTCCTACTAAGGTCCTGCACACGTTACATGATGTCCTGCACACTTCCACTGAGGTCCTGCACACACTCTACGACGTTCTGCACACCTCTACTGGGGTCCTGCACAGGTCCCATGATGTCCTGCACACTCCTACTAAGGTTCTGCACACGTTCCATGATGTTCTCGCACTTCTACTGAGGCCCTGTACACATTCTACGACGTCCTGCACACCTCTACTGGGGTCCTACACAGATCCCATGATGTCCTGCACACTCCTACTAAGGTCCTGCACACGTTCCATGATGACCTGCACACTCCTACTGAGGTCCTGCACATTCCATGATGTCCTGCACACTTCTACTGCGGTCCTGCACGAGTCCCATGATGTCCTGCACACTCCTACTGAGGTCAGGCACACATTCCATGACGTCCTGCACACCCTTACTGAGGTCTTGCACACGTCCCACGATGTCCTGCACACCCTTACTTAGGTCCTGCACATATTATACGACGTCCTGCCCACTCCTGCGGAGGTCCTGCACAAGTCCCATAATGTCCTGCACACTCCTGCTGAGCTCCTGCATACTTTCCATGACGCCCTGCTATCTTGCACAAGTCCCATGACGTCCTGCACACTCCTACTGAGGTCCTTCACACATTCCAGGACGTCTTGAACACCCCTATTGGGGTCCTGCACACGTTCCATGATGTGCTGCACACCCTTACTGCGGTCCTGCACAAGTCCCATAATGTCCTGCACACTCCTGCTGAGCTCCTGCATACTTTCCATGACGCCCTGCTATCTTGCACAAGTCCCATGACGTCCTGCACACTCCTACTGAGGTCCTTCACACATTCCATGATGTTCTGCACACTTCTACTGAGGTCCTGCACACATTCCACGACGTCCTGCACACCCTTACTGCGGCCCTGCACACGTTCCATGATGTCCTGCATACTCCTACTAAGGTCCTGTACACATTCCGCGACGTCCTGCACACCCCTACTGGAGTCCTGCACACGTCCCATGATGTCCTGCACACTTCTACTGACTTCCTGCACACATTCTATGACATCCTGCACACCCTTACTGCGGTCCTGCACAAGTCCCATGATGTCCTGCACACTCCTGCTGAGGTCCTGCACACATTCCATGACGTCTTGAACACCCCTATTGGGGTCCTGCACACGTTCCACGACGTCCTGCCCACTCCTACGGAGGTCCTTTACACATTCCATGACGTCCTGCACACTCCTACTGGGGTCCTTCACACATTCCATGACGTCCTGCACACTCCTACTGAGGTCCTGCACACATTCCATGACACGCTTTTGGACACATTCTACAAACAATTTGAACACCTCTACTGGGGTCCTGCACAAGTCCTCATGATGTCCTGCACACTCCTTACTGAGGTCCATGCACACATTCCATGACATCCTGCACACCCCTACTGCGGTCCTGCACACGTTCCATGATGTCCTGCACACTCCTACTGGGGTCCTGCACACATTCCATGACATCCTGCACACACCCTACTGCGGTCCTGCACGTCCCATGATGTCCTGCATACTTCTACTGAGTTCCTGCACACATTCCATGACATCCTGCACACCCCTACTGCGGTCCTGCACACGTCCCATGATGTCCTGCACACTCCTACTGAGGTCCTGCACACATTCCATGACATCCTGCACACCCCTACTGCGGTCCTGCACACGTCCCATGATGTCCTGCACACTCCTACTGAGGTCCTGCACACATTCTATGACATCCTGCACACCCATACTGCGGTCCTGCACACGTCCCATGATGTCCTGCACACTCCTACTGAGGTCCTACACACATTCTACGACATCCTGCACACTTACTGCGGTCCTGCACAGGTCCCATGATGTCCTGCACACTTCTACTGAGGTCCTGCACACATTCCATGATGTCCTGCACACTTCTACTGGGGTCCTGCACACATTCCATGATGTCCTGCACACTCCTACTGAGGTCCTGCACACGTTCCATGATGTCCTGCACACTTCTACTGAGGTCCTGCACACATTCATGACGACGTTCTGAACACCTCTACTTGGGGTGCTGCACACGTTCCATGATGTTTTGCACACTCCTACTGGGATCCTGCACACGTTCCATGATGTCCTGCACACTTCTACTGAGGTCCTGCACACATTCTACGACGTCCTGCACACCCTTACTGGGGTCCTGCACAAGTTCCTTGATGTCCTGCACACTCCTACTGAGGTCCTGCACACATTCTACGACGTCCTGCACACCTCTACTGGGGTCCTGCACACTTCCTTGATGTCCTGCACACTCCTACTACTAGTCCCAGTCCTACACACGTTCCATGATGTCCTGCACACTCTACTGAGGTCCTGCACACATTCACTACGACATCCTGCAACCCCTATTTCGGTCCTGCACAACGTCCCATGATGTCGTGCACACTCCTACTGAGGTCCTTCACATTCTACATGACATCCCTGCACACCCCTACTGCGGTCCTGGGGCGGCATGCATAAACGCTGCAAAGAAAAGTTCAGGAGTCTTCCGCGTCCTCCGTGCGTCGAGCCAGAGGTGATCAAAAAACATGCACGTCCGCTTAACTTTTGGACGCAATCTCACTACGCACAGCAAACCCACGGCTATCAGCTGTTCGTTGATTTGGTCCTTATCTGATCTTCATCTGCACACATTAGAGCTGCACACGGAAAATAATTCAAAAAATAATTAACTACTGAGGTCCTGCACAAAAAAGAACGAAGTTAAGCTGATTGAAATTTACAACAAAAACAGTTACGAGGAGTTCACCTGCGTAGTGAGGTCCTGCGTCCTACGCAAAGCGGACGGCATGATGTCCTGCACACTCTACTGAGGTCCTGCACACGCGGAGCATCCTGCCTTCGCAGCGTTCATGCATGCCGCCCTGCACACGTCCCATGATGTCCTGCCCACTCCTAGTGAGGTCCTGCACACATTCTACGACGTCCTGCACACCCCTACTGCAGTCCTGCACACGTCCCATGATGTCCTTCACGACCCTACTGGGGTCCTGCACACGTCCCATGATGTCCTGCACACTCCTACTGAGGTCCTGCACACGTCCAATGATGTCCTGCACACTCCAACTGAGGCCCTGCACACATTCCATGACATCCTGCACACCCCTACTGCGGTCCTGCACACGTCCAATGATGTCCTGCACACTCCAACTGAGGCCCTGCACACATTCCATGACATCCTGCACACAGCTATTGCGGTCCTGCACACGTCCCATAATGTCCTGCACACTCCTACTGAGGTCCTGCACACATTCCATGACATCCTGCACACCCCTACTGCAGTCCTGCACACGTCCCATGATGTCCTGAGCATTCCTACTGAGGTCTTGCACACATTCCATGATATCCTGCACACCCCTACTGCGGTCCTGCACATGTCGCATGATGTCCTGCACACTCCTACTGAGGTCTTGCACACATTCCATGACATTCTGCACACCCCTACTGCGGTCCTGCACACGTCCTATGATGTCCTGCACACTCCTACTGAGGTCCTGCACACATTCCATGACATCCTGCACACCCCTACTGCGGTCCTGCACACGTTCCATGGTGTCCTGCACACTCCTACTGAGGTCCTGCACACATTCCATGACATCCTGGACACCTCTACAGCGGTCCTGCACACGTCCCATGATGTCCTGCACACTCCTACTGAGCTCCTGCACACATTCCATGACATCCTGCAGACCCCTATTGCGATCCTGCACACGTCCCATGATGTCCTGCACGCTCCTACCGAGGTCCTGCACACATTTCATGACATCCTGCACACCACTACTGCGGTACTGCAAGCGTTCCATTATGTCCTGCACACTCCTACTGTGGTCCTGCACACAATCTACGACGTCCTGCTCACCCTTACTTCGGCCCTGCACACGTTCCATGATGTCGTGCACACTCGTACTGAAGTCCTTCACACATTGCCTGACGTCCTGCACACCACTACTGCGGTCCTGCACAAGTCCCATGATGTCCTGCACACTCCTGCTGAGGTCCTGCACACATTCCATGACGTCTTGAACACCCCTATTGAGGTCCTTCACACGTCCCATGATGTCCTGCACACTCCTACTGAGGTCCTGCACATTCTACGACGTCCATGGCTTCCTGCACACTCCTACTGCAGTCCTGCACACGTCTCATGATGTCCTGCACACCCCTACTGAGGTCCTGCACACATTCTACGACATCCTGCACACCCCTACTGCAGTCCTGCACACGTTCCATGATATCCTGCCCACTCCTACTGAGGTCCTGCACACATTTCATGACATCCTGCCCACTCCCCTATTGCGGTCCTGCACATGTCCCATGATGTCGTGCACACTCCTACTGAGGTCCTGCACACATTCCATGACATCCTGCACACCCCTATTGCGGTCCTGCACACGTCTTATGATGTCCTGCACACTCCTACTGAGGTCCTGCACACATTCCATGAGATCCTGCACACCCCTATCGCGGTCCTGCACACGTACCATGATGTCGTGCACACTCCCACTGAGGTCCTGCACACATTCCATGACATCCTGCACACCCCTATTGCGGTCCTGCATACGTCCCATGATGTAGTGCACACTCCTACTGAGGTCCTACACACATTCCATGACATCCCGCACGCCCTTACTGCGGTCCTGCACACGTCCCATCATATCGTGCACACTCCTACTGAGGTCCTGCACACATTCCATGACATCGTGCACACCCCTACTGCGGTCCTGCACACGTCTCATGATGTCGTGCACACTTCGACTGAGGTCCTGCGCACATTCCATGACATCCTGCACACCCTATTGTGGTCCTGCACACGTCCCATGATGTCGTGCACACTCCTACTGAGGTTATGCACACATTCCATGACATCCTGCACACCCTATTGCGGTCCTGCACACGTCCCATGATGTCCTGCACACTCCTACTGAGGTCCTGCACACATATCTCCATGACATCCTGCATGCCCTTACTGCGGTCCTGCACACATCCCATGATGTCCTGCACACTACTACTGAGGTCCTGCACACATTCTACGACGTCCTGCACACCCTACTGGGGTCCTGCACACGTCCCTTGATGTCGTGCACACTCCTACTGAGGTCCTGCACACAATCCATGACCTTCTGCAGACTCCTATTGCGGTCCTGCACACGTCCCATGATGTCGTGCACACTTCTACTGAGGTCCTGCACACATTCCATGACATCAAGCAGACCCCTACTATGGTCCTGCACACATTTAATGATGTCCTGCACATTAATACTGAGGTCCTACACACATTCTACGACGTCCTGCATGCATTCCATGACGTCCTGCACACACCTACTGGGGTCCTGCGCACGTGCTATGATGTTCTGCACACTCATATTGATGTCCTGCGAACCCCTACTACGGTCCTACACACGTTCCATGATGTCCTGCACACTCCTACTGAGGTCCTGCACACATTCCATGACATCCTGCATACCCCTATTTCGGTCCTGCACACGTCCCATGATGTCGTGCACACTCCTGCTGAGGTCCTTCACACATTCCATGACATCCTGCAAACCCCTATTGCGGTCCTGGGGCGGCATGCATAAACGCTGCAAAGAAGTTCAGGGAGCCGCTCCGCGTCCTCCGTGCGAAGCGTCGAGCCAGAGGTGATCCAAAAAAACATGCCGTCCGCTTAACTTTTGGACGCAATCTCACTACGCACAGCAAACCCCACGGCTATCAGCTGTTCGTTGATTTGGTCCTTATCTAGAACATCTTCATCTCTGTGAAACATTAGAGCCAAACGGGAAAATAATTCAAAAAATAATTAACTATGAGGAAGAAAACAAAAAAGAACGAAGTTAAGCTTGATTGAAATTTACAACAAAAACAGTTAGGCGAGGAGTTCACCGTGCGTAGTGAGGTTGCGTCCCTACGCAAAGCGGACGGCATGTTTTTCGGGTCACCTCTGGCTCGACGCTTTGCACGGAGGACGCGGAGCGGCTCCCTGGCCTTCGCAGCGTTCATGCATGCCGCCCCTGCACACGTCCCATGATGTCGTGCACACTTCGACTGAGGTCCTGCGCACATTCCATGACATCCTGCACACCCTATTGCGGTCCTGCACACGTCCCATGATGTCCTGCACATTTCTACTGAGGTCCTGCTCACCCTCCATGACTTCCTGCAAACTCCTACTGCGATCCTGCACACGTCCCATGATGTCCTGCACACTCCTACTGAGGTCCTGCACACATTTCATGACATCCTGCACACCCCTATTGCAATTCTGCACACGTCCCATGATGTCGTGCACACTCCTACTGAGGTCCTGCACACATTCCATGACATCATGCACACCCCTATTGCGGTCCTGCACACGTCCCATGATGTCCTGCACACTCCTACTGAGGTCCTGCACACATTCCATGACATTCTGCACACCCCTACTGCGGTCCTGCACATGTCCCATGATGTCCTGCACACTCCTACTGAGATCCTGCACACATTCCATGACATCCTGCACACCCCTACTGCGGTCCTGCACATGTCCCATGATGTCCTGCACACTCCTACTGAGGTCCTGCACACATTCCATGACATCATGTACACCCCTATTGCGGTCCTGCACACCTCCCATGATGTCCTGCACACTACTACTGAGGTCCTGCACACATTTCATGACATCTTGCACACCGCTCCTGCGGTCCTGCACACGTCCCATGATGTCCTGCACACTCCTACTGAGGTCCTGCACACATTCCATGACATCCTGCACACCCCTATTGCGGTTCTGCACATGTCCCATGATGTCGTGCACACTCCTACTGAGGTCCTGCACACATTCCATGACATCATGCACACCCCTATTGCGGTCCTGCACACGTCGTATGATGTCCTGCACACTCCTACTGAGGTCCTGCACACATTCCATGACATCCTGCACACCCCTATTGCGGTCCTGCACACGTTCCATGATGTCGTGCACACTCCCACTGAGGTCCTGCACACATTCCATTACATCCTGCACACCCCTATTGCGGTCCTGCACGCGTTCCATGACGTCGTGCACACTCCTACTGAGGTTATGCACACATTCCATGACATCCTGCACACCCCTTACTGCGGTCCTGCACACGTCCCATCATATTGTGCACACTACTACTGAGGTCCTGCACACATTCCATGACATCGTGCACACCCCTACTGCGGTCCTGCACACGTCTCATGATGTCGTGCACACTTCGACTGAGGTCCTGCGCACATTCCATGACATCCTGCACACCCTATTGTGGTCCTGCACACGTCCCATGATGTCGTGCACACTCCTACCGAGATCCTGCACACATTCCATGACATCCTGCACACCCCTATTGCGGTCCTGCACACGTCCCATGATGTCGTGCACACTCCTACTGAGGTCCTACACACATTCCATGACATCCCGCATGCCCTTACTGCGGTCCTGCACACATCCCATGCTGTCCTGCACATTACTACTAAGGTCCTACACACATTCTACGACGTCCTGCACACAATCCATGACCTTCTGCAGACTCCTATTGCGGTCCTGCACACGTCCATGATGTCGTGCACACTTCGACTGAGGTCCTGCGCACATTCCATGACATCCTGCAAACTCCTACTGCGATCCTGCACACGTCCCATGATGTCCTTCACACTTCTACTGAGGTCCTGCACACATTCCATGACATCAAGCAGACCCCTACTATGGTCCTGCACACATTTAATGATGTCCTGCACATTAATACTGAGGTCCTACACACATTCTACGACGTCCTGCATGCATTCCATGACGTCCTGCACACACCTACTGGGGTCCTGCGCACGTGCTATGATGTTCTGCACACTCATATTGATGTCCTGCGAACCCCTACTACGGTCCTACACACGTTCCATGATGTCCTGCACACTCCTACTGAGGTCCTGCACACATTCCATGACATCCTGCATACCCCTATTTCGGTCCTGCACACGTCCCATGATGTCGTGCACACTCCTGCTGAGGTCCTTCACACATTCCATGACATCCTGCACACCCCTATTGCGGTCCTGGGGCGGGATGCATAAACGCTGCAAAGAAGTTCAGGAGCTGCCCGCGTCCTCCGTGCGAAGCGTCGAGCCAGAGGTGATCCAAAAAACATGCCGTCCGCTTAACTTTTGGACGCAATCTCACTACGCACAGCAAACCCCACGGCTATCAGCTGTTTGTTGATTTGGTCCTTATCTAGAACATCTTCATCTCTGTGAAACATTAGAGCCAAACGGGAAAATAATTCAAAAAATAATCAACTATGAGGAAGAAAACAAAAAAGAACGAAGTTAAGCTTGATTGAAATTTACAACAAAAACAGTTAGGCGAGGAGTTCACCGTGCGTAGTGAGGTTGCGTCCCTACGCAAAGCGGACGGCATGTTTTTCGGGTCACCTCTGGCTCGACGCTTTGCACGGAGGACGCGGAGCGGCTCCCTGGCCTTCGCAGCGTTCATGCATGCCGCCCCTGCACACGTCCCATGATGTCGTGCACACTTCGACTGAGGTCCTGCGCACATTCCATGACATCCTGCACACCCTATTGCGGTCCTGCACACGTCCCATGATGTCCTGCACATTTCTACTGAGGTCCTGCTCACCCTCCATGACTTCCTGCAAACTCCTACTGCGATCCTGCACACGTCCCATGATGTCCTGCACACTCCTACTGAGGTCCTGCACACATTTCATGACATCCTGCACACCCCTATTGCAATTCTGCACACGTCCCATGATGTCGTGCACACTCCTACTGAGGTCCTGCACACATTCCATGACATCATGCACACCCCTATTGCGGTCCTGCACACGTCCCATGATGTCCTGCACACTCCTACTGAGGTCCTGCACACATTCCATGACATTCTGCACACCCCTACTGCGGTCCTGCACATGTCCCATGATGTCCTGCACACTCCTACTGAGATCCTGCACACATTCCATGACATCCTGCACACCCCTACTGCGGTCCTGCACATGTCCCATGATGTCCTGCACACTCCTACTGAGGTCCTGCACACATTCCATGACATCATGTACACCCCTATTGCGGTCCTGCACACCTCCCATGATGTCCTGCACACTACTACTGAGGTCCTGCACACATTTCATGACATCTTGCACACCCCCTCCTGCGGTCCTGCACACGTCCCATGATGTCCTGCACACTCCTACTGAGGTCCTGCACACATTCCATGACATCCTGCACACCCCTATTGCGGTTCTGCACATGTCCCATGATGTCTTGCACACTCCTACTGAGGTCCTGCACACATTCCATGACATCATGCACACCCCTATTGCGGTCCTGCACACGTCGTATGATGTCCTGCACACTCCTACTGAGGTCCTGTACACCCCTATTGCGGTCCTGCACACCTCCCATGATGTCCTGCACACTACTACTGAGGTCCTGCACACATTTCATGACATCTTGCACACCCCCTACTGCGGTCCTGCACACGTCCCATGATGTCCTGCACACTCCTACTGAGGTCCTGCACATATTCCATGACATCCTGCACACCCCTATTGCGGTTCTGCACATGTCCCATGATGTCGTGCACACTCCTACTGAGGTCCTGCACACATTCCATGACATCATGCACACCCCTATTGCGGTCCTGCACACGTCGTATGATGTCCTGCACACTCCTACTGAGGTCCTGTACACCCCTATTGCGGTCCTGCACACCTCCCATGATGTCCGGCACACTACTACTGAGGTCCTGCACACACTTCATGACATCTTGCACAACCCCTACTGCGGTCCTGCACACGTCCCATGATGTCCTGCACACTCCTACTGAGGTCCTGCACACATTCCATGACATCCTGCACACCCCTATTGCGGTTCTGCTCACGTCCCATGATGTCGTGCACACTCCTGCTGAGGTCCTGCACACATTCCATGACATCATGCACACCCCTATTGCGGTCCTGCACACGTCGTATGATGTCCTGCACACTCCTACTGAGGTCCTGTACACCCCTATTGCGGTCCTGCACACCTCCCATGATGTCCTGCACACTACTACTGAGGTCCTGCACACATTCTATGACATCCTGCACACCCCTATTGCGGTCCTGCACCCCTACTTAGGTCCTCCACACACTTCGTGACATCTTCCACACCCCCTACTGCAGTCCTGCACACGTCCCATGATGTCCTGCACACTCTTTCTGAAGTCCTGCACACATTTCGTGACATCCTGCACACCCCTACTGCGGTCCTGCACACCTCCCATGATGTCCTGCACACTACTACTGAGGTCCTGCACACACTTCATGACATCTTGCACACTCCTATTGCGGTTCTGCTCACGTCCCATGATGTCGTGCACACTCCTACTGAGGTCCTGCACACATTCCATGACATCATGCACACCCCTATTGCGGTCCTGCACACGTCGTATGATGTCCTGCACACTCCTACTGAGGTCCTGTACACCCCTATTGCGGTCCTGCACACTTCCTATGATATCCTGCACACTCCTACTGAGGTCCTGCACACATTCCATGACATCCTGCACACCCCTATTGCGGTCCTGCACACGTCCCATGATGTCCTGCACACTCCTACTGAGGTAATGCACACATTTCAAGACATCTTGCACACCCCCTACTGCGGTCCTGCACACGTCCCATGATGTCCTGCACACTCCTACTGAGGTCCTGCACACATTTCATGACATCCTGCACACCCCTACTGCGGTCCTGCACACGTCCCATGATGTCCTGCACACTCCTACTGAGGTCCTGTACACCCCTATTGTGGTCCTGCACACCTCCCATGATGTCCTGCACACTACTACTGAGGTCCCGCACACATTTCATGACATCTTGCACCCCCTATTGCGGTCCTGCACACGTCCCATGATGTCCTGCACACTCCTACTGAGGTCCTGCACACATTCCATGACATATTGCAAACCCCTATTACGGTCCTGCACACCTCCCATGATGTACCGCACACTCCAACTGAGATCTTGCACACATTCTACGGCGTCCTGCACACCCAACTGAGGTCCTGCATACTCCTGTTGCGAACCCGCATAGTTAACTGACACGTCAGCACACCCTGCGACGCCTTCTCACATGCGCCCCGATCCGGACGTCTAGAGTACACCACCCTAGAGAGCGAGGTATTTATATGGAGTCTCTAAGAAAACAATAACTGATAACAAAAAACCCGTCATTTTTATGAACTAATATTGGGGTTTCTATGTTCGAACCGCCTGTAAGTGGTTCAGGAGTGAAAATGGTGAGATCTGCGGATTATTTTTGGCACTCTCGTGCCCGATAACCTCTGGTCACCAAGTTTCAAGCAATTTGGTACACGCCGTCAAAAAAAAATAAAATGTGAGGCGGAGGCAGAGGCGGAGGCAGAGGCGGAGGCGGAGGCGGAGGCGGAGGCGGAGGCGGAGGCGGAGGCGGAGGCGGAGGCGGAGGCGGAGGCGGAGGCGGAGGCGGAGGCGGAGGCGGAGGCGGAGGCGGAGGCGGAGGCGGAGGTGAGGCGGAGGCGGAGGCGGAGGCGGAGGAGGCGGAGGCGGAGGCGGAGGCGGAGGCGGAGGCGGAGGCGGAGGCGGAGGCGGAGGCGGAGGCGGAGGCGGAGGCGGAGGCGGAGGCGGAGGCGGAGGCGGAGGTGAGGCGGAGGCGGAGGCGGAGGCGGAGGCGGAGGCGGAGGCGGAGGCGGAGGCGGAGGCGGAGGCGGGAGGCGGAGGCGGAGGCGGAGGCGGAGAGGAGGCGGAGGCGGAGGCGGAGGCGGAGGCGGAGGCGGAAGCGGAGGCGGAGGCGGAGGCGGAGGCGGAGGCGGAGGCGGAGGCGGAGGCGGAGGCGGAGGCGGAGGCGGAGGCGGAGGCGGAGGCGGAGGCGGAGGCGCAGGCGGAGGGGGAGGCGGAGGCGGGGGCGGAGGCGGAAGCGGAGGCGGAGGCGGAGGCGGGGCCGGAGGAGGCGGAGGCGGAGGCGGAGGCGGAGGCGGAGGCGGAGGCGGAGGCGGAGGCGGAGGCGGAGGCGGAGGCGGAGGCGGAGGCGGAGGCGGAGGCGGAGGCGGAGGTGGAGGCGGAAGCGGAGGCGGAGGCGGAGGCGGAGGCAGTGGCGGAGGCGGAGGCGGAGGCAGTGGCGGAGAAAATTTTTTCGTCTGTTTCTGGTTGAGGTGCCATATCTTTTGAGAGCGCTGACCGATTGCAATGGAACTTGGCTCAGATATGTATATTGATTAGATGGAAAGAAGCTCGCCTTGGGAAAGAAGCTCTGATCCGAATTCGGCGGAAACTGAAAATCGACATGTAGACCTCAAATTTGACCTGAGAATCCGAAATATGTGGAAATTTCGAATCTGGTCCTGAACGCTTTCAGGACCACCTCACTGGTAGAAGGTAGAAGCTCAATCAACGAGTCTACACTCAATGTCTCTGATCCTGTATTTCTTTGATTTCTGCTGTATTTTGCGCAAATCTGCAGAGTGCTTTTAGATGCCGTTAAAGGCACAGTCCAACCTCAGAATCGTTTTTCTGATTTTTTGCCTATCTTGAAAACAGTCCCCCCTGATTCCAATGTCTCTGGAATCGTACAAGACCTTCTGGGAACGAAGTTATGGTCCCTCAAAAATTGAGCTGCGTAAGCATTGTGGAAGAGTTTTCCGAGGCTTGTAACTTCCGTCAATTGCAACCGATATATGCCAGTCGACCTGATCAAAGAGAGAGGTGGAGAATGAAGGTAAGAACGGGTTATCAATTGGAAAAATCGCTCGTCTCCCCACTGTTGAGCTCGAAAAATCGTAAAAGGGGCGTGCCAAAGTGGCTTCCGGAGGTGGGCTCCCCAGGGTGGCTTCCTTCTATAGCTCGCTTATTCGGAGAAATTGAGAGCTCGCACTTGGCAGGTGTTATATGGGGTGGGTCTACTTCACAATTAAGTGGAAATCTAAGATTTCGTCCTTGAGCTTTGACAGTGCCTTTAAGTAGAGACAAAAAGTCGCAGATTGCCAATATTGACCAACAATCTTCAAGACCCTTTCAAGAAGTGTTCGCATCATATCTATTCAGCATTCAGAAACATCGCATTCAGCTCAGTGTCAGAAAATGCTAATTTGATTGGCTATAACTTCTTTCGTATAAACCCATAGCAGTCTCTGTCACGATTCGGAGAGAGTGTAACAAAATTTATACAGAAAACATCATCTTTCCAATGCTGAACACAGCCATGCGAAGTTCCCTACTGAGCATAGACTGATCGCTCAACGGCTTTCTATATTCATTCATTCATTCATTCCAGTCGAGAAGAACATGCAAATTTGACGAAAACCAACAGGAAACGGAACGACTGGTTATATTGAAAGTATGCCTAGTTTTGAATAGAACCTTAAAAAAAGCACACGAGACAAATTACGTTAATCTCACGGTTGTCGCGCTTTGCAAAGTGTTCAGAAGCTTCAGATCGGAAGGGGATCCTCACATTAGTTAATGGGAAATAGACGCGATTTGATTGTAGCATAGTTTCAACCGGGAAGTTAGAGGTGACATCTCAGGACAAGCAAGCTTCATTGCTAGTAGAGATTTGGGTGAGGATAAAAACAACTCTCCACCTTGTATGCCTTGTATGAAGTGTATTAGGCTCATCGGCATAGACTAGTAACAGTACAAATGCTGCCCTACCATGTGGGATCCTTAATGATTCATCGACCCTCCCGCCACTGACTGGTATCTGGGCTAATTTCATCAACAAAATTTGCAGTAATATAGTGGTGCATTTTCTGTAGTTCTCATTGATATCCATCATACAATGAATGTTATCCATGAAACGTCACCAGTACACCACTCGGTTGAAAACGGTGCGCATCAAATAGAGGGCACGAATGGGAGGTAAGAAATTATAGTGTAAGGTATGAAATGAGAGCGATTAACGGGACTCAACGCTGCAGCTGGGACAACCTGGCAATCATGTAATAGCGTCCGATGCCCTCTTGTATAGCAAAAGTACTAGGAACACCAGTAATATGCCAAGAGGCGTCCATACGAAAACAAAAACATTCAGTGTAGACACGGTTGCAAGATCTTTTGGATTTTGATTATGGCGATCTTCCACTATATCACTAATTAGGCTCGCATTACAAGCAGCATAGCACGTATAGCATTGCCGATAATCACACCATACCAACATTCACTGCAAAGAAAACAAACGAGCAAAACAGATAACAAGTTCGAAGATCGCTCTCCCCAGAAACAGTCTTAGACCTTTTATTGAAAATCCTCATGTCACGTGCACATCCGCATATTAGGTAAACGACCTCTAATAGAAACCCTTTGAGCACAGAAACTTATTAAGTTCACGACTGAAAGTGATGAATGACGTAGCAGTAATAGCTTCTGTCGGGAGCTCTTTCCACAGTTTGATGACACAATTCAGAAATGATTGCTTATAGTGTTGAGTTCGAACCTTGTTCATTAATAGCCGTAGCGGGCGCCCCCTAGTGAAGGAATTGGTGTTAGAAAGTGTAAACATACTTTCAGTGTCAATGTCAATTGTATTACGGATAAATTTGAAGAGCAAAACTTGATCATAAACGGTTCTGCGAAAGACCAGGGTGGAAGCGCCTAAGTAGGACAGTCGTTCCTGGTAGGGTACCCCAAAGAGACCGGCTCTGGCGAAAATACGTGGTGAAGTTCCTTTGTACACCTTCCACGGCATCAATTAAGGTCTGCTTGGAAGGCGACCACAGTGGGGTACAATACTCTAGAAGCGGCCTCACATAGGTTGAAAAAAGTTTGAAAAGTGTTTCAGTTTTTCTTTTTGCGAAAGCCCGTAAAATAAAATTTGACCTGGTTTGGGCGAGAGCTGTTATTCTGTTCAAATACTCATCAAAGGCAAGGATGCTAGAGTACTGTATCCCGAGGTCGCGAATCGAGCGAGGGATGCCTAATTCGTGGTCACCTAAATAGAATCTGCAATCACTGGGATGTTTCGGGCCAACCAACATTACTGTAGTTTTGTCATACGAAATATCGAGTTCCCAAATGGAAGACCATTCGAAAAGCGCATCAAGGGCGGATTGTAAAGACTGAGGAGAATTGTAGGAAAATAGCTTAGTGTCATCTGCGTAGATGGAGCAGTGTACGGAATCGGGGATACAGTCGGGCAAATCATTGATGTAGAGTAGAAACATAAGTGGGCCCAAGCATGTCCCTTGTGGCACCCCGGACGTTGTAGAGTAGGCGGAAGAAGTGGCGTTATTGACAATAACTTTCTGTTCACGATTACTGAAGAAGGCCTGAATGAATTTGAATAACTGACCATGTATGCCATACGCGATGAGTTTTTTTGAATAGCAGACTGAGTTGTACGGAATCGGAAGCTTTGCTGTAATCAATATAGCAAGACGTCACATACTCATTTCGATCAACCCGTTTTTGCCACAAGGGAATTGTGGTCATTAGGGCAGTAACTGTGGACTTCTTCCTGAGGAATCCATGCTGGGATTTGTGTATCAAACTATTTTCTTCAAAATACTCAGTCAGCTTTTTACAGACGATCCTTTCCATCACTTTGCTAACGCAGGACGTCAAACAGATTGGTCTATAGTTGCATGCGTCTGATTTGCACCCTTTCTCGAATATAGGCTTTACAAGCCCCAAGCGCCAAACAGATGGCACCTCACCGTGAAGCAGAAAACGATTAAATAGTAAGGTTGAGGCGGGCGTGATACCTAATCCGGCTTTCTTGAGGAAAACGTACGGTAGACGGTCAGGAGATGTAGACGTGCGATTAGGCAATCGGGATTGGGAGCGAAAGATCTCTTCACTACTTATTTCCAAGTAATCGATACTTGCATCGGTATACATGGGACAGCTGACCCCAGAGTGGGAGGGTTGCTTGTAAGCAGATCTAAAAAAAGCGGATCGCTGGCACCTGGCGGCAGGATCGCTGGCTACTCGCGGGCGGATCGCTGGCTACTGGCGGGCGGATCGCTGGCTACTGGCGGGCGGATCGCTGGCTACTGGCGGACGGAACGCTGGCTACTAGCGGGCGGATGGCGGGGGAAATGTCGATCCGCCTGCAAAAAGCCAGCGAGTCGCCCGCACCTACTGTCTGAGTAGATCAGCCATACATTCTGCTATTTTTGTTCGCTCTTAGTTTACGAGTTCTATCCTTCAGATTTCGACTTTCTCGCGAACTCACACGGAAGGAAATAATTTGTGTCTGGTTGACGTACTAAAGGCCAGTCAATTTGTAATCTGTGAACTACTAGTTTTTACGTCTTCTCATTGATTAGTGATGATTATTCAAGGTCTCACTTGGAGCATAGAGGAAATAGGCATTCATTCTTTTCAGGGTTGCATTATGTGTTGTTACGTTGTATGTCCACCAATTCCAAGTGTCATAACTAGGAAACTGGCTTTTCATCCACCACCAAAAGGCACCTACTCGATCCAGGTTGAGGGCAGGCATAACTTGAAAGTGACAAGCGCGGCTAAGGTAGATTTGACTTCTCTTTTTTCAAACATTCGTTTTCATTGTTCTCAATAATTTCGATTATTAAAGATTAAGAGGAAACAGAAAATAAGCTTTCCTGAGAAGTTATTGGGACCCATCGACAGCCAATCACTGTACGGGGTCTACCAGGGTTAGACCAGTCGAAACTATAAGACCGCGATCATACTTCCAGCGACGACCGAGGCTTCGCTATGTTCAGCATCAATATCGACCAAGCAGCAATGCTGAGTGAAAAGCCACCACCGCGACGAGCACATGAGAACTATTCAGCGGCAGCCTCTGTCAATGGGGTTGGGTGCTATGCCAGACACGAAGAGAAATAGTTGACGAAATCTGTCGCTGCAGCGGTCAGCGGTAACAGTGAGAGTGAATGGGTCGAGTTTTCAAAGATTTTCTTCTCAAAGAGACTAAAGCGTCTGCGACGCATTTTTGAGAAGGGTCGTAATCTACAGTAGTTATCATTCAAAAATAATTGAAATATAAACATTGGCGGGGCGGAAATTCTGTAAATCTAATAACGTCAATCGATTTCCCAATGCTGATAACTTATAAAGGGTTTTTTATTTAAGGAAAATTTGCTCCTTTTAGGGATCCACACGGAAAAAAATGCTCGAATTCGGAGGATCAAAGTTTTCGTATCGAGGCTTTTTTAAAAGTTCTAGAAATGATAAAGTTTGTCGGGCACTCTATCGATCCAGAAAACCTCGGAAAAAAATTTGTGTTCCAAATTGCCTCGAATCTCAGGCGAGCGGTCTCATATGTATGCAACAGGGATGTGCGTAATTACATACGACTAACGACTAACGAAATGAAAAATATTTTTGTAAGCAATCCCAGAATTCGTTATAGAAAATCAATAGTCATTCACATTGCGCTCCAACCCAAAGATTACGCCAGGAATGATACATAGTTCCCTGTTGGTTGTTATAGATTGATGGTACAAAATAACCATAGCCTTTAGTATTTATTATTTCAACTGACAAGGCTTTGCAGTTCTGGACCTCCCCCCACCCCACCCCACCCTACACTATGACCCCAACCGAACGTTGCGCAAGTTTAGGTGCATCATTTTTGCGACTTCGTGCTGTTCGTGCGACTTTGTGGTAGTTTTTTTTTATGGAGCGGTGCCTGCAGTCCACAATTTCGCACCGGCGGAAACTGCATATGAAGATTGGATTTTGGAAGGCGCCGTCCGTTGATTTTCAGTCATAAATTCGAGATATGGGATTTCTATAAAGTGGTGCTGTGACCTCTCAGTGAGTAAAATTTTCATTTGGGTGTTAATTTTTTCCTACCTTTATCCCATTATGGGAACGAGCTGGAAAGACGCGCGCGCTCAACATGCGACGCTGGGAAATGAAGAAATAGTGAAAAGTTGGTGCAGCTCTCCGTATTGTCACCATGGGCCAGATCTCCTACAAGATCATATAGCGCAGAACGGCAAATTTCGCACTGAGAAAAGCGAAGACCTCAAGGTTTCCTCGGTTCCCCATAGTTTCTTTTCTCACTGAAAGAAAGGACGAAAACTATGAATCTCCTACCTCTCTAACTATGATTGTTTGGGTGTTCAATGGTCAGGAATGCTTTGGAAAACATACACCCCTTCTTGCCTTCCTTCCTTTTTTATTTATAAGGGCTCTTCTCTACCTCAACTGTGCTTATTTTCAATCCTAGGTTGTTAACGACTAACGATTAATGACTAACGACTAACGAGGGTTTTGGACGGTTGAACGACTAACGAATTACAAAATTTCTATTACGCACATCCCTGGTATGCAGGTAACGCAAACATTAAAATAGTGATATCGTTGGGAATGGATGCGGCAGGTGCTATATTGTATATTTTATTATTCATCAGAATCGAATCACGCGTCAGAAGATTCTATGGCAGGCGAATGAAGACGAATAGAAAAAAAAACAATCTATGATCTCAGGCAGCAATGCTGAATGAAAAGTGGTACTATGGGCTAAAAATAAGGTTTCCAAACGTTTGCTGGTATTTTTTAGTGTAGCTCTCAACAGGACCATTCAAATCAGGGAAACCACATTTTTCCTGAATGCTGAATGAGCAGCAGCTTAAAGGCAATGTCCACGGTGAAAACCATGTCTGATTTTTTGGTGGAGGTCGGCAGCTGCGGGACCTAGCGCAACCCTAACGTTGAAAGAAAATCTGAGAAAAATTAGCTCGGAACGGTCCCCTACGGTCTCAAAGTTGGACACCCGTCAGCTCGTCACACCCCAGATGTACTTTCCACGCCCACCGACATGAACAAATTAATTCTCGAGAATATGAGATGAGCGATGGTTTCCGATCAATAGCCTCGTTCTTCTGTTTATTCCCAACTTTTCTCTTTACTCAGGTCAGCTCGCATACATCGGCTGCAAAAGACGGAAGTTACAAGCCTCGAACAACTCGTCCACCATGCTCCCCTTGCTAAATTTTTGAGGGACCATAACTCCGTTCCTAGAAGGTCTTGTACGATTTCAAAAACATCATTGGAATCAGCACTGGACCGTCTTAAAGATAGTCGAAAATCCAGAAAAAAGGATTCTTATCGTGAACACTGCCTTTAAAGGCACTGTACACCCTCAGACTTTTATCAATGATTTGAACGTATGTACATAGTTGTGTAGTATACTTATGTCGAGTCGAGTCATCGAGTCTTACTATTGACTCAAACAGTCGAAATCGAGCCATTCGACTACTCGATTATTCGAAGATTCAAAAATCGAGTTAGTCGAAAACTTGATTATTCGAAAATTTGGTGTTTCGAGTTAGTCGAAGACTCGGTTATTCGGTAGACCCTAATAGTCGAATGAATTCTGTAGTCGACTGTTTCGAGTCGAAGAAAGTAAACGTCTGTTAAATTTCTTTATATAGTAAACCGAAATTGAGCCACCAGCAGGGTCAAACAATGATGAAAGTTTTCCAAATTGATGGGTCGCCACCTACTCAGGCGAACCATCGCTCGGAGCGGGACCGGAGAGCGACTCGAGCACGCTGTCACTCCGCTCCGAGCGAAAATTAGCCATCTACACGGGCCACAGTAGCCGCTCTCAGGGCGACCGCAGTCTCGCTCGGAGCAATATTGAGTCGCACTTGGCACTGCGGTCCCTGTCCGGGCGAATTTCGAGAGGTGCGTGATTGTCGCGGTCCACGGCAGAGAAATCCCCGCCTCGGTCCGCAACAAGGGCGTAACCTTCGCCGAGGTCTGCGGTGAGGAACCACCCTCCCTGCGCACCGCGGCAAAAACCGCCCCACCCCCCAGCCGTGGGATCCCCTATCCCTCAGCGGTCAAAAGTATGCTGGCCTCCGGAAAGGGACTTCAAGTCACCTCCCAGGGCCGGCATCAGAATGCCGAATGAGGACTCGAGTGAGATGCGACACCTTTTATACCAGGCTATGCATGTGATAAACACATAAGGACGTGATCATTCGCTTTACCATGTTTTTTTCACGTCTGCCACTGCACCACGCACTCTTGAACGGTCCCTCGGATGATGGGTACCGCACTTAAGCTCGGGAAAATCGCACTGGCTGCATTCGGGGTGGCGAAAGAAGACAGAAATTCGCCAGGTGATCCGATATTTCTGCCTGAGTAGTCACAGAAAGCGAAAAGACAAGTGAAAAAAACGGAAACCGATTGTGGGCGCCGTGACGGCTCGGCTTGGCCTACACACATTTCATGACGTCTTGCACCCTCCTTCTGGAATCCCGCACACTTTTTCACGGCGTCCGACGTATTCCCACTTGGGTCCCGCACATTTTGTATGACGTCTGACGCACTCCTTGGGTCCCGCACATTTTTTATGGCGTCTGAAGCACTCCTTCTTGGGTCCCGCATACGTTTTACGGCGTTTAACGTATTCCCATTTGGGTCCCGCACACTTTATCCGGCGTCCGGGGCACCGTCAGTTGAGTCCCGTATACTTTGTCCGGCGTCCGGCGCACTGTCAGTGGGGTCCCGTATACTTTGTCCGGCGTCCGGCGCACCGTCACTGAGGTCCCACAGTTTATCACTCGGAGAACAACCAATTCTGCACCTATCTATCTCTGAAGTTGGCACCGCTGTCGCCCCGAGAGCGACCGGACAGCGGCCGAGGGGAGAACTGACACCGGACAAGGACCGCAGTGCCAGTTCGCCCTTGGCCGTTGTCAGGGCGATGACGTCATAATTGGGAGGAGCCGGTGTCGCTCCGGGCGATGGTTTGTCAGAGTAACTTCAGAAATTGTGGAGGGTCGCATTGCAAATGTCCAATTACCGAAAAAATAGTTTTCGGGCTTTCTAGTGTCATCTACATTGCTCTAATGGGCCGTAGCTCGGCTGTTCAGTAGAATAGACCGAATATAGAGCTGAAAAAAAGCAAAGTTGCTCCTGTAGATGAAGAAATAGGAAAAACTGCCCTTTGGAAAAGGTGGTGCTAGAAAGCCCTTTCCCCAAATCGCTTTTTCAGAATTGGTTCTCACTTTTAGAAGGCAGCAATCAAAAGGTGCATCTACTGAATGGTTATCGAAAACGACACTAGCTGGATTTTTTTAAACAAATTTCTTTCAAGATTTTTCACCTCACAATGTGGTGAAGTGAAAACATTGTGAGATGAAAAAACTCTCTTCAAAAATCCAACTGCTGTTATTTTCGATACCTAGTCAATAGGTGCACATTCTGCCCGACTGCCGCCTCCTAGGAGTGAAAACCAAGGCTGGAAAAACCATTTTGAAAAAACGGCCCTGTAACACCACCTTTTCGGGTCAGGGGGCTCTACACACAGAGAGGGGTTGTACCGTTTTCGATGTTCGAAACGTTACGCTACCCAATTGAAGCGAAGTGGTCCCGAGTGGAATCAAAGACGCAAAAATAGAGACAGTTCCTACCTCAATGTGTTGATAGCCCCTATCCCCACTTTTTCCAACGGGATATTTTTTCGATTTCCCATTCCAAGAAAGCCACATGGCTTTCTCTCAGCTACTATGTCAGTCTAATTCACCGGAACGCTGAGTTACGGCCCATATTAGCAACGTATATGACACTGGAAGGCCTCCGAAACCCATTTTTTTTCGCTATTTGGACATTTGTAATTTTGACAGGCATCCAAATCTTCAGCGAAGTGGACGGGCCTACCTTGAATTCAGCATGTCCATTGTTATGGAGGTCGTCGCAAAGCCCTCCCACGAATGAAGGAAGTCGTGACAACGAACATATTTTGTCAAACAGGTTGCTTGACTTTGGCCACGAACTCGCGAAGACGAATATAATAGCGAACCATGATGACGTACTCCACCATGGGTTTGGAAGATTTCAAAATAGACGGAGATCGGCCGTGACTGGCCAATGTTGAACTCATCCCCGATTGTTTCCGCGGTTCTCGTCTCCAAAAAATTTTTCAACTGATCTCGTTTAGTTATTTATTCATTTATTTGTACGTAGAGTACCACGCGTAATTTGCAACACTAAATGAATAAGGTTAGCATTAGTCGAGAACGAAATGAAAATGCCAGGAAAATCCAGATAAAACAATATCAGACGACTTTATCCGTGGAAGAACTAACCTGCCTCTAATTCATGTAGGTGTTTTTCAATCGGCTTTTTATATTAAGGTAAAGAGGTTGGTTATAGTATAAAAGTTATATTCCTCTCCTAAATAAAATTCGTTCGATTTTAGGAAGTTTTTGGAGTTCAGTCGATGGAACTCACAATGGAGATTTTCATTCATTTCATTTATTTTGTTATACGCGAACGAAATTTCACGCTTGAAGTCATAAAACACTAACATTGAAATAGAATTGTTATAACAACAAATAAGGAAAGAGAAATTGAAAAATAAATGGTGGTTCCACCCGTCCTGCTATGTTGAGCTGGCGTTTTTCATTGCCAGATATATTTTCAATAAAGTTTGGAAGCAATAGAAAGTGGCTCGGTTAGAATAGTCTAGATTAGATGTTTCAGAATCTCGATTGTTGAAATGTGGAAAAGCTGAGTTAGTCGAATGCGTGGCCATTCGGTTATTCGGAGAATCGAGTCAATTCGACTACTCGATTATTCGAAATTTCGAAAAACCGAGTTGGTCGAAAACTCGATTATTCAAGAATTTTTAAAAACCGAGTTAGTCAAAAACCCGATTATTCGAAATTCTGAGAAACCGAGTTAGTAGAAAACTGGATTATTTGAAATTTTGGAAAAATTGAGTCAGTCGAAAACTCGATTAATCAAAAAAAATTCCGAGTCACCAAAATGTATTATGTATTAGACCCCTCCTAAATAACGCGCGCCAAGTGCGAGATCTCAATTGCTCCAAAAAGCGAGATGTAAGCGACCACAGCCCGACCTCTTTCGCTCATCACCACGGGCCACATTCCGTACCAGATTTCCGAACTCGATAGCGGCTAAATGGATGGATGAATTCTAAACAAGTCGCCATGCTTCAGTTGACTGTCTGTTTATCCAGCAACGACTGCGAATGAAAAGAAATACAGGCTTGAGACCATGCGTCCACAAACTTTTCGTCCTGGACGATTTCACAGGTACATGCGTCCACAAACTTTTCGTCCTGGACGATTTCACAGGTACCACTGTGATCAGAGTGTGGCTCTTTCCAAGAACAGTATGGAAACTGAAAAATAATTTGTTGTCTGTTCTGTGCCTTCAATGCCATTCAATGCAAACTTCAAAGGGTGTGTTCACGAAGAAAAAGTTGCACGTTTTTTGGCCAAAACGTAAGCTTTGGGTCCCTCTTAGAAGATTAAGAACGGAAGTGCGACGAAAAACGGCCGTTAAGTGGGTGAAAATCTAGTGGGCCAGTCCCACCTCGTATACCACTTGCCAAATGCGAGCTCTCAATTCCTTCGAATAGGCGAGGTATAGGAGGAAGCCACCCTGGGGCGCACACATCGGGAAGCCACTCTGGCACGCCCTTCTTACGATCTTTCGAGCTCGACTGTGGCGAGATGACCGATGCTTTCCAATCGAAAGCCCCGTTCTTCCCTTCATTCCCAGCCTCTCTCTTCATTCAGGTCAGCTCGCATACAGTGGTTGCAAATGACGGGAGTTACAAACCTCGGACAACTAGTCCACTATGCTTCCGCAGCTCAATAATTGAATGGCCATAACTCCGCTCCTCTTCAGTCACTACTTATCAAAAGTTGGCCTATGAATGACCGCCAGATCCGGTTTTGGTCATTTCAGTACATTTCCCAGTGTTTTACTACTTCTGGTTATTTTGTGAAAAATCATTTTCAAACATATTTCGAGTTGTTTTTTTTTTCATTTTATTTTGTCAACTTCTATATTTCTTGTAGTTATGACTTTGCCAAATCATTACTTTTGGCAGGAAGTTGAACTTTTGGAAATTTCATATATTTTTCCCAAAGGTTCCCTTTCTGATCTGATTTTTGCTTAGCGATTCTCATTCTGGAGAGGCAAAACCTTTTATGAAAGCTTTTGCCTACGGTAAATAATTGAATCATTACCGATCGGTGTGGTCGGACGACTATAACCCCTGAAAAACCCCTGACATTATCGGCATCGATGATCTCTCATATAAAGAACATCAGTTGGCTTGAAGTTCGAATTCAATCGATGACCAATTTCCTTCGGACTGGCCCGCTCAAGTATTTCTGTCTTCGTTGAGTCAAAACATTGACTGAAGTGCGTGCTGAATGTCCAACTGTTTTAATTAGTTAAAATTGCATGAACTAATGAATCTTGAACGTCAATGAATCTTGACTGCTCAACATAAGACTGCCATCTTTTTGGGCGGAGCTGTGCACGTGTGCACGAATTGGCAACTAAGGATTCTAATTACTCTACTGCTAGCTCGTTTCTTGCCGAGTAACCTTCGTGGTCTTTTAGCCGTTTACGGATCAAGCTGATTTTCATGGTTTATTTCCACAACTTTTTACATCGCGAGCACTTCCCTTAAAGACAGGGTTCGTGGTATAAGCGATTTTTACGCTTTATTCACGAGAATGTAGATTTTTTGGTCATCACAAGAGTGAAAAGAAATGAAAAACCCGGAATTTCGAGGGAGAAACGCTCAAAAACTGATTACCGGTTTCGGCCGGCTACCTACTAGAGTGTTGGAACGAATATTTTTTTTAATATTCGAATAAATGAATAATTCGAATAATCCACTTCTTTGAATATTCGATTATTCGAATCAACGAATATTCTACTTCTTTGAATATTCGATTATTTGAATAACCCGAATAATCCACTTCTTTTAATATTCGAATATTCGAATTATTCGAATAAACGAATATTTGGGCAACACTCTATTGCGTACTATCCCATTCAATCCACTCAGGCAAACTGGAGCGTCGACAACAGGTTGGTAAGTTGTCTCCTCATACACTGCACCCTCTTGACAACTCAAATCTTTTGTCAGCCTAAGAATTCAGGTGAAGTCCACCGGGAAAGTGGACGAATAGCATCATCTTGAACCACTTCCATAAAAATACGCATGATTACAATGTGGCCGTTTTTGCGAGACACTTTCATGCTCCTCAAGTGTTGCTATACTTATGCGTCGCTCGAAATGTAAACTTTTCTCTATCACTAAAGGTTAAACGGGCATTTCTAGCGCTTTGAAAAAATCCTTCCAGCAGTTTAATATATTGTACATACTGGCTATAACTATAAATTTACGAGGTACTGAAGAGTTGTGAGAAATTAGGAGTCATTACACTAAGATGTTCCAAATGTAAAATCAGGGCAAAATGGAGTGCGATCTTGTCAAATTTTCAAATTATTCATGCTGAATAATCGAATATTCCAGAAAACCGATTATTTAACTTCTTTGAATATTCGAATTTTCGAATAAACGAATATTCCACTTCTTGAATATTCGAATATTCGAATATTACTCAAATAAACGAATATTCGGGCAATACTCTACTACCTACTCAGACAGTAGGAGCGGGCGAACGCTGGCTTTTAGCGGGCGGATCGACATCCCCCCGCCATCCGCCCGCCAGTAGCCAGCGATCCTCCCGCCAGTAGCCAGCGATCCGCCCTCGATGTCACATGTGGGTTATTCCGACGGTTCCCACCACGGTCTCCGTGTGCGGGACTACCTTCCCCCCCTAGCCGTGGGGACCACCCCCTCATCTGCCAAAAATTATTCTCCGGCTTCTAACAAGGGAACCAACCACAATAAGCCATAGTGACCATTCCAAATGAAATGTACTTTTCTAGAATCATTTTCGGTCGAAAAGTCCGAATATGCCCATCGCAGGTGCCTAGACCTACTCTGAAAAAAGTTATGAGCGTTTTTTAGAGCTTCGCGGCAAGGGTACCTACCCCCCATGGAATTTTTAGGGTGTTTTTAAATTTTTCTCCGGATTCTGCTAAAAATACGTATGCAGGGGTAATTTGGGGTGCTGAACACGAATCTGGGGTGTGTTTGCCCAAATTTTAAGGTTTACTGTAGGTTACGGTAGGTAAAATGTCATTTAGGAGGCAAAACCTACCTCAATATTCCGATAATCGATAAATGGACATCAAATTCGTATTCAGCACCCCAAATAACCCCCATATAGGAACTTTGAGACGAATCTGAGACTTTGACCAAACTACCGTATACCCACCGTAATCTACCGTAAGCTGCCAAAAATCGATAAACCGACATCAGATTCGTGTTCAGCACTGCAAATAACCCCCAGAGAAATAACTTGAGCATATTCTAAAGAGGCACTCCGGAAATCGTCAAAAGTCGCGATCTGCAATCAAATTCTCAACCGATGGGAATCTGTGAACGAATACAGTCGAAAACTTCGGAAAATCGATAAATAAACCTCAGATTCGTGATCAGCACCCCCAAATAATCCACCAGAGCGAAATTTCATTCAAATCTGGAATATTTTTCTAAAACGCTTCGAGAGCCCTCTAATTGGTACGAATAAACGCTCCACCAAAAATCCGTCCAAAACGCTGTTAGTCTGCGCAAAGTTTGGAAAATGTTCCTTCACCCTAACTTCACTTAGTGGGGTATTTTGGGCGCTGAACACGATTGTGAGGTCCGTTTTCGGATTTTCGTTAAAACAACGCGCTTTTTGGAGGGTACAATAAGTACGAAAATAAGAGAAAAACGGCCTATAACTTTTTTTCAGAGTGGGTCTAGGCAGCTGCGATGGGCATAATCGGACTTTTCGTCCGAAAATCCCTTGTAAGTGATCCTCCAAAGGTGACTTCAAATCACCTTCCAGGATCGGCCTCGAAATGCTGAGTGAGCATTCAGTGCGATGGAGCTCCTTTTATACCCTTCGGTCTGCTTACTCTGCGCATGATACTGTTACCAGAAAAGAACTCGTCAATGATTGACAAGTTTTACCGTGTAAAATTCGAGCGCAACTTGCTGGCGTACCGCCCGCAGAGGCCTTGATTGCCAGCGGTCAGTCCGCACCTTTTGTCTGGGTAGTTAATGAAATCTTCGTAAATGCCTGTCTATCCGCCTCTTATTTTGCTGTTAAAGTAGTCAGTAGTCTCCAGAAAGCTCATAAATTACTTCAAAAGCAAACTAAAAGTGGACAAAACAGGCATTTATATAAATCTCGATAATTTGGAGCGGGCGGACACCAAGCAATAACTTGTTCCTGAGCGTTATTTCCACATCTTCTCACTTATTTTCAGATTTTTCATAGCCAGATTTACCTTCTCATGAGGATAGCACAACAACCGTTTTTATCGCGAACCCTGGCTTTCAATTATTTGTGTCCTTCAAAGTTTGTTACTGAGAAAACGTTCGACATACATTTATGTCGCATGTAATTTGGGTTGAATGTTCTGAGAGAAGAGGATCGTGGAATTTGCTCTATGCAAGATTTCAGCTTGGAGGACAACGGTTTCGCATAATACCTGCAAAGATGGCAAGTTGCTCTTCATCAGGATATGAGGATCTTTTCAGGCGAATAGAGGTAGGGTATTTACTCTGAAAATGCTTTGGCGGGGAATGCTAGAACGTAATCTCCTTATACCTGGAACCACACACAACCGCAAAACCATATCTAAAAAACTTGAGGTCCTGACGATTGTATGATTTCACGTACCATAAAAAATTGAAGAGATGAAAATACATATAATGTCGCCATGGATCGTGAAGAGACTTTGCGTTCACTGTTGAAGGTTGGCGCAAACTCGGTGCCATATGCTATAACATAGGTGTACCGACTTGCGCGAACCTTCAACAGTGAACGCGAAGTCTCTTCACGATTCATGCCAATGCCACAGTCCCTTAGGTTTTTCAATCGGCTTCATTATATCCCGTATGAGGATTCCCGTTCTCGATGTGTTTAATCTAACATCGGCTTGGATCCTTAGGAGACTTCGCGTTCACTGTTGAAGGTTGGCGCAAACTCGGTGCACCTAAGGTGCGTCCGAATGAGAATGGTGGCCCACGCGGCCGGCGTGCTTGGCAGGCGACCGTCGCCTTCGCCGCTCTCGGACGAGCATGCGAGAAGTCCCCACCGCCATCGACTACGAACGGGGCCGGCACCGGCTGGCAGCAAGCACTGCTCCGATCAATCAGCTCTGCAGACGATGGGAGAGGGGACGGCCGTCGTTGAAATCCAACACTCGTCCGAGGGCGGCACATGCGACGGTCGTCTGCCGAACACCCCGGCCGCGTGGGCCGCCATTCTCATTCGGGCACACTTTACCAGGTTTTTCAATAAAGTATAGCGTACGATAAGAAAAACACAATTTTATTGTTCAAAATACTTTTTATTATTCAGTATAATATCCCTTAACATTGATACACTTGCTCCAACGATCCTCCAATCTGTGGATCCCATTCCTAAAGTGAGAATCCGGAAGGTCTGAAAAATACGCTTCAACAGCCGTTATGACCTCTTCATTTTAAAGGCAGCATACCCGCTCGTAAACGTAATTGAGATAACTGTGGAATTAAAATGGTATGGCACCGAACACAACACCGACGGATTTTGAAGCGTCAGAAACGGCCTACAACGACGCTGCACGGGTGAGAAGTTGGCATCGCCCCTGTATCCGTCCGCCCCCTGTATTTGCCGTCTCCTCCAAAACAAGGGTACTGGGCCAGTTCCACCGTCGGCGACGCCTGTGGGTGGTGGAATAGGTACAGTAGGTGAACCACACACATCGACGACGGTGGAAACGGCTCAGTACCCTTGTTGTGGAGGAGGACGCAAATAGAGGGGGCGGGAAGATACAGGGGAGGGGCCAACTTCTCATTCGTGTAGCGTCATTGTGGATCGTTTTTGACGCTTCAAAATGCGTAAGCATTATGTTGTTAGCCATACGGTTCGATTCACATTGTTATCCCAACCACGTTCACGAGCGTGTGTGCTGCCTTAAAAGGCAGAGCTCACGATAAATCTCACTTAAAATATCTCCACGGTTTACGGAAGGTCTGGTGCCCTATATAGCGAAGCACGTTTGAAAAGGACGCGAAAGTCGCGTTTTTGAGCCAAGATAGGTCCTCCCTTGTTTACGTACGGTTCGATTCACGTAGTTATCTCAACCACGTTTACGAGCGTGTATGCTGCCTTTAAGAGAGAGAGAGAGAGAGAGAGAGAGAGAGAGAGAGAAAGAGAGAGAGAGTAATGGAACATCTACGCAATATTGACAACCATAAAATATTTACTCCATTATACACACATTATCATACATGTAAATCCAACATAATTGTACACATTTTGGACTCTTGTCCAGCAAATACGGTTAGAATCATTTTACTGGAGAAGGACGAGTTCTGGATAAAACTTCTCATGACACTATACCCTTTTGGACTCAATGATAATATTAAAGGATCTGGAAATATTTCAGATATCAGTAATATACTTATGCATAAAGTCAACCATCCATTCTTTGCGCTCAAAATTAACAATAACAGAGGTAGAGGAAAAAAGATAAATAGACCTAATTCTTTGGATGTTCAAAATGTTATCGATTGCATAGAGAGAAGGAAAAGATGGGCTGAATGCTATGAAAACAAATAGTTTGATAAAACACAGGAATAAATGAAATATACGAAAGCTTAAAGAACTATCACAGTTGGATTTTTTCCTATCTAGTATCACCAAGAAAGCTAAGTTTCTGATTTTGTGCCTTCCCACTCATTTCCACCATTACTTGGAATGTACCGAAATGCGTAAAAATGAACAAAAAGATTACTACTACTTGAAAATGAATTATTTCAGTAATCGACTTTTTACCGATATGCCAAACGAGGTTAGTAGGTGGAGCTTTATTTACGACCTGATGTTTTGGGCTTTACGTCTTCTTCAGAGGCCTAAAAGTGGATCGAGATGTATTTTTCGTAAATCTGTCCTACCGAGCGCCTCCTCCCCCTGACAGTTCTGACGTGCTGTAAGGAGCATTGCAGAGGACACGAAAAGACAGGAACGCCCACCTCGCAAGTCCAACTTTTGAGGAGAATACGTCCGCTGCCAACGTGTTAGTATACTAGTAGACGCCACTGAGAGTTACCGCGCTTCCTTCGTACGGTGCATGAAGCGCTATCGCTTCGACAAAAAGTGGTGGTCACTCGACAGTCCTTAAAGTTCTTCCAGCGTTGCAAAGCGACCGACCTGCTTCCGCGATTCATCACAAATAAGAAGATCGGTGCATGCTGCCGTTCACCAAAAGATCACCCGATGATTGTGAACATATATCGCTCGATAATACGTGTTGTGATCAGAGGGAATCAGCGTGTACTGTATTCTTGCGTTTTGAGATGTACTTCTAAAGAACAAGCATGCCGACGTCCTTTGCCTGAACAGATTTAGAGGAGGTTGGAGGGTGAGTCGAGAACGATTTGTGATTCTGTTCGATCTAGGGTCAAGTCCCGACTTTGTGCAAAGTACGACGCACTTGTGGGCTCATTGCGGAGTCACTCGAGCAGAGGGGAACGTTCACACGTAAACAACCATCAATCCACTGGTATCAGTAACGCTACCGTTAAAAATCATGGGGCAAGGGTCACTGTAATCGGGGACGCACAAATCTCAGGAAATGCTGTAAATTTTCTTAGTATCTGCCCATCCTTTGCCTCAACATTAATACCAATAATCAGTTGCGTCGGTGGTCCAACCGACCGAGTATCATGGTTCAAGACTGCACATGATGGAGGGGGGTCGGCGAAGCCGGCCCTTCGTTTGGCGAAGCCAAACGAACACTGCTCATGATGGATTTCTGAAACCGGTTCTCTGTTGGCGGGGCCAAACAAAGACTGCACATGATGGAAGGGTGTCGACGAAGGGTCTTCGTTTGGCGAAGCCAAACGAACACTGCCGTGATGGAAGGGGTGCGTGAAGCCGGCCCTCTGGCCGCGTCAGCCAAACGAATACTGCAGTTATCCTACGATGGAGGGGGGATTTCGAAGCCGGCCCTTCGGGTTGTCGAAGCCCAACGAAGACTGCACATGATGGAGTGGGGTCGGCAAAAGGTTCTCTGTTTGGCGAAGCCAAACGAACACTGCAGATTCCTGGAAGCAGTCTCGGCAAAGTCTGACGATGACGAAGCCAATCGACATCACTGCTCACGATGGAAGGGGTGTCGTTCATGGCCCTTCGGTTGGCGAAGACCTACAAACGAATACCGCTCATAATGGAAGGGTGTCGGCGAAGCCGGCCCTTCGGCTGTCGAAGCCAAACGAAGACTGCACATGATGGAGGGGGGTCGGCGAAACTGACCCTTCGTTTGGCGAAGCCAAACGAACACTGCTCATGATGGAAGGGGTCGGCGAAGCCGGCCCTTCGGTTGGCGAAGCCAAACAAAGACTGCACATGATGGAAGGGTGTCGACGAAGCCGGCCCTTCGTTTGGCGAAGCCAAACGAACACTGCCGTGATGGAAGGGGGTGTGCGAAGCCGGCCCTTCGGTTGTCGAAGCCAAACGAATACTGCACATGATGGAGGGGGGATTTCGAAGCCGGCCCTTCGGTTGTCGAAGCCAAACGAAGACTGCACATGATGGAGGGGGGTCGGCAAAACTGCCCCTTCGTTTGGCGAAGCCAAACGAACACTGCACATGCTGGAAGGGGGTCGGCAAAGCCGGCACTTCGTTTGGCGAAGCCAATCGAACACTGCTCATGATGGAAGGGGGTGTGCGAAGCCGGCCCTTCGGTTGTCGAAGCCAAACGAACACTGCACATGATGGAGGGGGGTTTTCGAAGCCGGCCCTTCGGCTGTCGAAGCCAAACGAAGACTGCACATGATGGAGGGGGTCGGCAAAACTGCGCCTTCGTTTGGCGAAGCCAATCGAACACTGCACATGATGGAGGGGGTTCGACGAAGCCGGCCCTTCGTTTGGCGAAGCCAAACGAACACTGCTCATGATGGTGGGGGGTCGGCGAAACTGGCCCTTTGTTTGGCGAAGCCAAACGTACACTGCTCATAATGGAAGGGTGTCGGCGAAGCCGGCCCTTCGTTTGGCGAAGCCAAACGAACACTGCCCATGATGGAAGGGTGTCGACGAAGCTGGCTCTGCGTTTGGCGAAGCCAAACGAACACTGCACATGATGGGAGGGGGTCAGCGAAGCCAGCCCTGCGTTTGGCAAAGCCAAACGAACACTGCTCATGATGGAAAGGGGTTTGCGAAGCCGGCCCTTCGGTTGTCGAAGCCAAACGAAGACTGCACATGATGGAGAAGGGTTTTCGAAGCCGGCCCTTTGGTTGTAGAAGCCATACGAAGACTGCTCATGATGGAGGGGGGTCGGCGAAGCTGGCTCTGCGTTTGGCAAAGCCAAACGAACACTGCCCATGATGGAGAGGGACGGCGAAACTGGCCCTTCGTTTGGCGAAGCCATCCGAATACTGCTTATGAGGGAAGGAGGTCGGCGAAGCTGGCTCCGCGTTTGGCGAAGCCAAACGAACACTGCTCATGATGGAAATGGGTGTGCGAAGCCGGCCCTTCGGTTTTCGAAGCCAAACGAATACTGCACATGATGGAGGGGGGTTTTCGAAGCTGGCCCTTCGGTTGTCGAAGCCAAACGAATACTGCACATGATGGAGGGGGTTTTCGAAGCCGGCCCTTCGGTCGTCGAAGCCAAACGAAGACTGCACATGATGGAGGGGAGACGGCGAAACTGGCCCTTCGTTTGGCGAAGCCAAACGAATACAGCTTATGAGGGAAGGGGGTCGGCGAAGCTGGCTCTGCGTTTGGCGAAGCCAAACGAACACTGCTCATGATGGAGGGGTCGGCGAAACTGGCTCTTCGTTTGGCCAAGCCAAACGAACACTGCACATGATGGAGGGGGGTCGGCGGAGCCGGCCATTCGTTTGGCGAAGCCAAAAGAACACTGCACATGATGGAAGGGTGGCGGCGAAGCCAGCCGTGCGGTTGGCGAAGCCAAACAAACACAGCTCATGATGGAAGGGGTCGGCGGAGCCGGCCCTTTGTTTGGCGAAGCCAAACGAATACTGCTTATGAGGGAAAGGGTCGGCGAAGCTGGCTCTGCGTTTGGCGAAGCCAAACGAACACTGCTTATGATGGAAGGGGGTGTGCGAAACCGGCCCTTCGGTTGTCGAAGCCAAACGAATACTGCGCATGATGGAGGGGGGTCTTCGAAGCCGGCCCTTCGGTTGTCGAAGCCAAACGTAGACCGCACATGATGGAGGGGGGTCGGCAAAACTGCCCCTTCGTTTGGCGAAGCCAAAAGAACACAGCACATGATGGAAGGGGGTCAGCGAAGCCGGCCCTGCGTTTGGCGAAGCCAAACGAACACTGCTCATGATGAAAGGGGGTCGGCGAAGCCGGCCCTTTGTTTGGCGAAGCCAAACGAACACTGCCCATGATGGAGGGGGTCGGCGAAACTGGCTCTTCGTTTGGCCAAGCCAAACGAATACTGCTTATGAGGGAAGGGGGTCAGCGAAGCCGGCCCTTTGTTTGGCGAAGCCAATCGAACACTGCCCATGATGGAGGGGGCCGGCGAACCTGGCCCTTCGTTTGGCGAAGCCAAACGAACACTGCTCATGATGGAAGGGGGTGTGCGAAGCCGGCCCTTCGGTTGTCGAAGCCAAACGGATACTGCTCATAATGGAAGGGTGTCGGCGAAGCCGGCCCTTCGTTTGGCGAAGCCAAACGAACACTGCCCATGATGGAAGGGTGTCGACGAAGCTGGCTCTGCGTTTGGCGAAGCCAAACGAACACTGCACATGATGGGAGGGGGTCAGCGAAGCCAGCCCTGCGTTTGGCAAAGCCAAACGAACACTGCTCATGATGGAAAGGGGTTTGCGAAGCCGGCCCTTCGGTTGTCGAAGCCAAACGAAGACTGCACATGATGGAGAAGGGTTTTCGAAGCCGGCCCTTTGGTTGTAGAAGCCATACGAAGACTGCTCATGATGGAGGGGGGTCGGCGAAGCTGGCTCTGCGTTTGGCAAAGCCAAACGAACACTGCCCATGATGGAGAGGGACGGCGAAACTGGCCCTTCGTTTTGGGGAAGCCATCCGAATACAGCTTATGAGGGAAGGAGGTCGGCGAAGCTGGCTCCGCGTTTGGCGAAGCCAAACGAACACTGCTCATGATGGAAATGGGTGTGCGAAGCCGGCCCTTCGGTTTTCGAAGCCAAACGAATACTGCACATGATGGAGGGGGGTTTTCGAAGCTGGCCCTTCGGTTGTCGAAGCCAAACGAATACTGCACATGATGGAGGGGGTTTTCGAAGCCGGCCCTTCGGTCGTCGAAGCCAAACGAAGACTGCACATGATGGAGGGGAGACGGCGAAACTGGCCCTTCGTTTGGCGAAGCCAAACGAATACAGCTTATGAGGGAAGGGGGTCGGCGAAGCTGGCTCTGCGTTTGGCGAAGCCAAACGAACACTGCCCATGATGGAGGGGGGTCGGCGAAACTGGCTCTTCGTTTGGCCAAGCCAAACGATTACTGCACATGATGGAGGGGGGTCGGCAAAACTGCCCCTTCGTTTGGCGAAGCCAAAAGAACACTGCACATGATGGAAGGGGGTCAGCAAAGCCGGCCCTGCGTTTGGCGAAGCCAAACAAACACAGCTCATGATGGAAGGGGGTCGGCGGAGCCGGCCCTTTGTTTGGCGAAGCCAAACGAATACTGCTTATGAGGGAAAGGGGTCGGCGAAGCTGGCTCTGCGTTTGGCGAAGCCAAACGAACACTGCTCATGATGGAAGGGGGTGTGCGAAACCGGCCCTTCGGTTGTCGAAGCCAAACGAATACTGCGCATGATGGAGGGGGGTCTTCGAAGCCGGCCCTTCGGTTGTCGAAGCCAAACGTAGACCGCACATGATGGAGGGGGGTCGGCAAAACTGCCCCTTCGTTTGGCGAAGCCAAAAGAACACTGCACATGATGGAAGGGGGTCAGCGAAGCCGGCCCTGCGTTTGGCGAAGCCAAACGAACACTGCTCATGATGAAAGGGGGTCGGCGAAGCCGGCCCTTTGTTTGGCGAAGCCAAACGAACACTGCCCATGATGGAGGGGGTCGGCGAAACTGGCTCTTCGTTTGGCCAAGCCAAACGAATACTGCTTATGAGGGAAGGGGGTCAGCGAAGCCGGCCCTTTGTTTGGCGAAGCCAATCGAACACTGCCCATGATGGAGGGGGGTCGGCGAAACTGGCCCTTCGTTTGGCGAAGCCAAACGAACACTGCTCATGATGGAAGGGGGTGTGCGAAGCCGGCCCTTCGGTTGTCGAAGCCAAACGGATACTGCGCATGGTGGAGGGGGGTTTTCGAAGCCGGCCCTTCGGTTGTCGAAGCCAAACGAAGACTACACATGATGGAGGAAGGTCGGCAAAACTGCCGCTTCGTTTGGCGAAGCCAAACGAACACTGCTCATGATGGAAGGGGGTCAGCGAAGCCGGCCCTGCGTTTGGCGAAGCCAAACGAACACTGCACATGATGGAAGGGGGACGGCAAAGCCGGCCCTTCGTTTGGCGAAGCCAATCGAACACTGCCTATGATGGAGGGGGGTGGGCAAAACTGCCCCTTCGTTTGGCAAAGCCAAAAGAACACTGCACATGATGGAAGGGGGTCAGCGAAGCCGGCCCTGCGTTTGGCGAAGCCAAACGAACACTGCACATGATGGAAGGGGGACGGCAAAGTCGGCCCTTTGTTTGGCGAAGCCAATCAAACACTGCCCATGATGGAGGGGGGTCGGCGAAACTGGCCCTTCGTTTGGCGAAGCCAAACGAACACTGCTCATGATGGAAGGGGGTGTGCGAAACCGGCCCTTCGGTTGTCGAAGCCAAACGAATACTGCGCATGATGGAGGGGGGTTTTCGAAGCCGGCTCTTCGGTTGTCGAAGCCAAACGAAGACTGCACATGATGGAGGAAGGTCGGCAAAACTGCCCCTTCGTTTGGCGAAGCCAAAAGACACTGCACATGGTGGAAGGGGGTCAGCGAAGCCGGCCCTTCGGTTGTCGAAGCCAAACGTAGACCGCACATGATGGAGGGGGGTCGGCAAAACTGCCCCTTCGTTTGGCGAAGCCAAAAGAACACTGCACATGATGGAAGGGGGTCAGCGAAGCCGGCCCTGCGTTTGGCGAAGCCAAACGAACACTGCTCATGATGGAAGGGGGTCGGCGAAGCCGGCCCTTTGTTTGGCGAAGCCAATCGAACACTGCCCATGATGGAGGGGGGTCGGCGAAACTGGCCCTTCGTTTGGCGAAGCCAAACGAACACTGCTCATGATGGAAGGGGGTGTGCGATGCCGGCCCTTCGGTTGTCGAAGCCAAACGAATACTGCACATGCTGGAGGGGGGTTTTCGAAGCCGGCCCTTCGGTTGTCGAAGCCAAACGAAGACTCCACATGATGGAGGAAGGTCGGCAAAACTCCCGCTTCGTTTGGCGAAGCCAAACGAACACTGCTCATGATGGAAGGGGGTCAGCGAAGCCGGCCCTTCGGTTGTCGAAGCCAAACAAAGACTGCACATGATGGGGGGGGGTTGGCGAAGCTGGCTCTGCGTTTGGCAAAGCCAAACGAACACTGCCCATGATGGAGGGGACGGCGAAACTGGCCCTACGTTTGGCAAAGCCAAACGAAGACTGCACATGATGGAAGGGTGTCCGCGAAGCCGGCCCTTCGTTTGGCGAAGCCAAACGGACACTGCACATGATGGGAGGGGACGGCGAAGTCGGCCCTTTGTTTGGCGAAGCCAAACGGATACTGCTCATGAGGGAAGGGGGTCGGCGAAACTGGCTCTGCGTTTGGCGAAGCCAAACGAACACTGCTCATGATGGAAGGGGGTGTGCGAAGCCGGCCCTTTGGTTGTCGAAGCCAAACGAATACTGCACATGATGGAGGGGGGTTTTCGAAGCCGGCCCTTCGGTTGTCGAAGCCAAACGAAGACTGCACATGATGGAGGGGGGTCGGCAAAACTGCCCCTTCGTTTGGCGAAGCCAAAAGAACACTGCACATGATGGAAGGGGGTCAGCGAAGCCGGCCCTTCGGTTGTCGAAGCCAAACGCAGACCGCACATGATGGAGGGGGGCGGCAAAACTGCCCCTTCGTTTGGCGAAGCCAAAAGAACACTGCACATGATGGAAGGGGGTCAGCGAAGCCGGCCCTGCGTTTGGCGAAGCCAAACGAACACTGCTCATGTGGGAAAGGGGTCGGCGAAGCCGGCCCTTTGTTTGGCGAAGCCAATCGAACACTGCCCATGATGGAGGGGGGTCGGCAAAACTGGCTCTTCGTTTGGCCAAGCCAAACGAATACTGCTTATGAGGGAAGGGGGTCGGCGAAGCTGGCTCTGCGTTTGGCGAAGCCAAAAGAACACTGCACATGATGGAAGGGGGTCAGCGAAGCCGGCCCTGCGTTTGGCGAAGCCAAACAAACACTGCACATGATGGGAGGGGGACGGCAAAGTCGGCCCTTTGTTTGTCGAAGCCAATCCAACACTGCCCATGATGGAGGGGGGTCGGCGAAACTGGCCCTTCGTTTGGCGAAGCCAAACGAACACTGCTCATGATGGAAGGGGGTGTGCGATGCCGGCCCTTCGGTTGTCGAAGCCAAACGAATACTGCACATGATGGAGGGGGGTTTTCGAAGCCGGCCCTTCGGTTGGCGAAGCCAAACAAAGACTGCACATGATGGAGGGGGGTCGGCAAAACTGCCCCTACGTTTGGCGAAGCCAAACGAACACTGCTCATGATGGAAGGGGGTCGGCAAAGCCGGCCCTTCGTTTGGCGAAGCCAATCGAACACTGCCCATGATGGAGGAGGGTCGGCGAAACTGGCTCTTCGTTTGGCCAAGCCAAACGAATACTGCTTATGAGGGAAGGGGGTCGGCGAAGCTGGCTCTGCGTTTGGCGAAGCCAAAAGAACACTGCACATGATGGAAGGGGGTCAGCGAAGCCGGCCCTGCGTTTGGCGAAGCCAAACGAACACTGCTTATGATGGAGGGGGATCGGCGAAACTGGCCCTTTGTTTGGCGCAGCCAAACGAACACTGCTCATGATGGAAGGGGTCGGCGAAGCCGGCTCTCTCGGTTTGGCAAAGCCAATCGAACACTGTATATGATGGAAGGGTGTCGGCGAAGCCGGCCCTTCGTTTGGCGATGCCAAACGGACACTGCTCATGATGGAGGGGGGTCGGCGAAACTGGCCCTTTGTTTGGCAAAGCCAAACGAACACTGCTCATGATGGAGGGGGGTCGGCGAAACTGGCCCTTTGTTTGGCGAAGCCAAACGAACACTGCTCATGATGGAAGGGGGTCGGCGAAGCCGGCCCTTCGGTTGGCGAAGCCAAACGAACACTGCACATGATGGGAGGGGGTCAGCGAAGCCGGCCCTGCGTTTGGCGAAGCCAAACGAACACTGCTCATGATGGGAGGGAGTTTGCGAAGCCGGCCCTTCGGTTGTCGAAGCCAAACTAATACTGCACATGATGGAGGGGGGTCGGCAAAACTGGCCCTGCGTTTGGCAAAGCCAAACGAACTTTGCTCATGATGGAAGGGTGTCTGCGAAGTCGGCCCTTCGTTTGGCGAAGCCAAACGAACACTGCCCATGATGGAGGGGGGTCGGCGAAACTGGCCCTTCGTTTGGCGAAGCCAAACGAATACTGCTCATGATGGAAAGGGGTCGGCGAAGCCGGCCCTTCGGTTGGCGAAGCCAATCGAACACTGCACATGATGGAAGGGGGTAGTCGAAGCCGGCCCTCCGTTTGGCGAAGCCAATCGAACACTGCACATGATGGAGGGGGGCCGGCGAAGCCGGCCCTTCGTTTGGCGAAGCCAAACGAACACTGCTCATGATGGAGGGGGGGGGCGGCGAAACTGGCCAATTGTTTGGCGAAGCCAAACGAACGCTGCTCATGATGGAAGGGGGTCTGCGAAGCCGGCCCTTCGGTTGGCGAAGCCAAACGAAAACTGCACATGATGGAGGGGGGTCGGCGAAACTGGCCCTTTGTTTGGCGAAGCCAAACGAACACTGCTCATGATGGAGGGGGGTCGGCGAAACTGGCCCTTTGTTTGGCGAAGCCAAACGAACACTGCTTATGAGGGAAGGGTGTCGGCGAAGCTGGCTCTGCGTTTGGAGAAGCCAAACGAAAACTGCACATGATGGAAGGGTGTCGTCGAAGCCGGCCCTTCGTTTGGCGAAGCCAAACGAACACTGCTCATGATGGAGGGGGGTCGGCGAAACTGGCCCTTCGTTCGGCGAAGCCAAACGAATACTGCTTATGAGGGAAGGGTGTCGGCGAAGCTGGCTCTGCGTTTGGCGAAGCCAAACGAACACTGCACATGATGGGAGGGGGTCAGCGAAGCCGGCCCTGCGTTTGGCGAAGCCAAACGAACACTGCTCATGATGGGAGGGAGTTTGCGAAGCCGGCCCTTCGGTTGTCGAAGCCAAACTAATACTGCACATGATGGAGGGGGGTCGGCGAAACTGGCCCTGCGTTTGGCAAAGCCAAACGAACTTTGCTCATGATGGAAGGGTGTCGGCGAAGCCGGCCCTTCGTTTGGCGAAGCCAAACGAACACTGCCCATGATGGAGGGGGGTCGGCGAAACTGGCCCTTCGTTTGGCGAAGCCAAACAAACACTGCTCATGATGGAAAGGGGTCGGCGAAGCCGGCCCTTCGGTTGGCGAAGCCAATCGAACACTGTATATGATGGAAGGGGGTACTCGAAGCCGGCCCTCCGTTTGGCGAAGCCAAACGAACACTGCACATGATGGAGGGGGGTCGGCGAAGCCGGCCCTTCGTTTGGCGGAGCCAAACGAACACTGCTCATGATGGAGGGGGAGCCGGCGAAACTGGCCCATTGTTTGGCGAAGCCAAACGAACACTGCTCATGATGGAAGGTTGTCGGCGAAGCCGGCCCTTCGTTTGGCGGAGCCAAACGAACACTGCTCATGATGGAAGGGTGTCGTCGAAGCCGGCCCTTCGTTTGGCGAAGCCAAACGAACACTGCTCATGATGGAGGGGGGTCGGCGAAACTGGCCCTTTGTTTGGCGAAGCCAAACGAACACTGCTCATGATGGAGGGGGGTCGGCGAAACTGGCCCTTTGTTTGGCGAAGCCAAACGAACACTGCTCATGATGGAAGGGGGTCGGCGAAGCTGGCTCTGCGTTTGGCGAAGCCAAACGAACACTGCTCATGATGGAAGGGGGTCGGCGAAGCCGGCCCTTCGTTTGGCGAAGCCAAACGAACACTGCTCATGATGGAGGGGGGTCGGCGAAACTGGCCCTTCGTTCGGCGAAGCCAAACGAATACTGCTTATGAGGGAAGGGTGTCGGCGAAGCTGGCTCTGCGTTTGGCGAAGCCAAACGAACACTGCACATGATGGAAGGGGGTAGGCGAAGCCGGCCCTTCGTTTGGCGAAGCCAATCGAATACTGCACATGATGGAGGAGGGTAGGCGGAGCCGGCCCTTCGGTTGTCGAAGCCAAACGAATACTGTACATGATGGAGGGGGGTCGGCAAAACTGGCCCTTCGTTTGGCGAAGCCAAACGAACACTGCTCATGATGGAGGGGGGTCGGCGAAGCCGGCCCTTCGTTTGGCGAAGCCAAACGAACACTGCCCATGATGGAGGGGGGTCGGCGAAACTGGCCCTTCGTTTGGCGAAGCCAAACGAATACTGCTCATGATGGAAAGGGGTCGGCGAAGCCGGCCCTTCGGTTGGCGAAGCCAATCGAACACTGCACATGATGGAAGGGGGTAGTCGAAGCCGGCCCTCCGTTTGGCGAAGCCAATCGAACACTGCACATGATGGAGGGGGGCCGGCGAAGCCGGCCCTTCGTTTGGCGAAGCCAAACGAACACTGCTCATGATGGAGGGGAGGGGCCGGCGAAACTGGCCCATTGTTTGGCGAAGCCAAACGAACACTGCTAATGATGGAAGGGGGTCGGCGAAGCCGGCTCTTCGGTTGGCGAAGCCAAACGAAACTGCACATGATGGAAGGGTGTCGGCGAAGCCGGCCCTTCGTTTGGCGAAGCCAAACGAACACTGCACATGATGGGAGGGGTCAGGCGAAGCCGGCCCTTCGTTTGGCGAAGCCAAACGAACACTGCTCATGATGGAAGGGGTTTCGGCAATCTGGCCATTTGTTTGGCGAAGCCAAACGAACACTGCTCATGATGGAAGGGTTTCGGCGAAGCCGGCCCTTCGGTTGGAGAAGCCAAACGAAAACTGCACATGATGGAAGGGTGTCGTCGAAGCCGGCCCTTCGTTTGGCGAAGCCAAACGAACACTGCTTATGATGGAGGGGGGTCGGCGAAACTGGCCCTTCGTTTGGCGAAGCCGAACGAACACTGCTCATGATGGAGGGGGGGGGCGGCGAAACTGGCCAATTGTTTGGCGAAGCCAAACGAACACTGCTCATGATGGAAGGGGGTCGGCGAAGCCGGCCCTTCGGTTGGCGAAGCCAAACGAAAACTGCACATGATGGAAGGGTGTCGGCGAAGCCGGCCCTTCGTTTGGCGATGCCAAACGAACACTGCTCATGATGGAGGGGGGTCGGCGAAACTGGCCCTTTGTTTGGCGAAGCCAAACGAACACTGCTCATGATGGAGGGGGGTCGGCGAAACTGGCCCTTTGTTTGGCGAAGCCAAACGAACACTGCTCATGATGGAAGGGGGTCGGCGAAGCCGGCCCTTCGGTTGGCGAAGCCAAACGAACACTGCTCATGATGGAGGGGGGTCAGCGAAGCCGGCCCTTTGTTTGGCGAAGCCAATCGAACACTGCACATGATGGAGGGGGGTCGGCGAAGCCGGCCCTTCGTTCGGCGAAGCCAAACGAATACTGCTTATGAGGTAAGGGTGTCGGCGAAGCCGGCCCTTCGTTTGGCGAAGCCAAACAAATACTGCCCATAATGGAGGGGGTGGGCGAAACTGGCCCTTCGTTTGGCGAAACCAAACGAACACTGCCCATGATGGAGGGGGGTCGGCAAAGCCGGCCCTTCGTTTGGCGAAGCCGAACGAACACTGCACATGATGGAGGGAAGTCGGCAAAGCCGGCCCTTCGTTTGGCGAAGCCGAACGAACACTGCTCATGATGGAAAGGGGTCGGCGAAGCCGGCCCTTCGGTTGGCGAAGCCAAACGAACACTGCTCATGATGGAGGGGGGTCGGCGAAACTGGCCCTTTGTTTGGCGAAGCCAAACGAACACTGCTCATGATGGAAGGGGGTCGGCGAAGCCGGCCCTTCGGTTGGAGAAGCCAAACGAAAACTGCACATGATGGAAGGGGGTCGGCGAAACTGGCCCTTCGTTTGGCGAACCCGAACGAACACTGCTCATGATGGAGGGGGGCGGCGAAACTGGCCCATTGTTTGGCGAAGCCAAACGAACACTGCTCATGATGGAAGGGGGTCGGCGAAGCCGGCCCTTCGTTTGGCGAAGCCAAACAAAAACTGCACATGATGGAAGGGTGTCGGCGAAGCCGGCCCTTCGTTTGGCGAAGCCAAACGAACACTGCCCATGATGGAGGGGGGTCGGCGAAACTGGCCCTTCGTTTGGCGAAGCCAAACGAATACTGCCCATAATGGAGGGGGTCGGCGAAACTGGCCCTTCGTTTGGCGAAACCAAACGATTACTGCCCATGATGGAGGGGGGTCGGCGAAGCCGGCCCTTCGTTTGGCGAAGCCAAACGAACACTGCACATGGAAGGGGGTCGGCGAAGTCGACCCTTCGTTTGGCGAAGTCAAACGAATACTGCAATTGATGGAAGGGGGTCGGCGAAGCCGGCCCTTCGTTTGGCGAAGCCAAACGAACACTGCCCATGATGGATGGGGGTCGGCGAAACTGGCCCTTCGTTTGGCGAAGCCAAACGAACACTGCCCATGATGGATGGGGGTCGGCGAAGCCGGCCCTTCGTTTGGCGAAGCCAAACGAACACTGCACATGATGGAAGGGGGTCGGCAAAGCCGGCCCTTCGTTTGGCGGAGCCAAACGAACACTGCACATGATGGAGGGGGTCAGCGAAGCCGGCCCTTCGTTTGGCGAAGCCAAACGAACACTGCTTATGATGGAGGGTCGGCGAAACTGGCCCTTCGTTTGGCGAAGCCAAACGAACACTGCTCATGATGGAGAAGGGTCGGCGAAGCCGGCCTTCGTTTGGCGAAGCCAAACGAACACTGCTCATGATGGGAAGGGGGTCGGCGAAGCCGGCCCTTCTGCTCTGGCGAAGCCAAACGAACACTGCCCATGATGGAGGGGGGTCGGCGAATCTGGCCATTTGTTTGGCAAAGCCAAACGAACACTGCTCATGATGGAAGGGGGTCGGCAAAACTGTCCCTTCGTTTGGCGAAGCCAAACAAACACTGCTCATGATGGAAAGGGGTCGGCGAAGCCGGCCCTTCGTTTGGCGAAACCAAACGAACACTGCCCATGATGGAGGGGGGTCGGCGAAGCCGGCCCTTCGTTTGGCGAAGCCAAACGAACACTGCCCATAATGGAGGGGGTCGGCGAAACTGGCCCTTCGTTTGGCGAAGCCAAACGAACACTGCTCATGATGGAAGGGGATCGGCGAAGCCGGCCCTTCGGTTGGCGAAGCCAATCGAACACTGCACATGATGGAAGGGGGTCGGCGAAGCCGGCCCTTCGTTTGGCGAAGCCGAACGAACACCGCTCATGATGGAGGGGGGGGGCGGCAAAACTGGCCCATTGTTTGGCGAAGCCAATCGAACACTGCACATGATGGAGGGGGGTCGGCAAAACTGGCCCTTCGTTTGTCGAAGCCAATCGAACACTGCACATGATGGAGGGGGGTCGGCGAAGCCGGCCCTTCGTTCGGCGAAGCCAAACGAATACTGCTTATGAGGTAAGGGTGTCGGCGAAGCCGGCCCTTCGTTTGGCGGAGCCAAACGAACACTGCTCATGATGGAGGGGGAGCCGGCGAAACTGGCCCTCCGGTTGTCGAAGCCAAACGAACACTGCACATGATGGAGGGGGGTCGGCAAAACTGGCCCTTCGTTTGTCGAAGCCAATCGAACACTGCACATGATGGAGGGGGGTCGGCGAAGCCGGCCCTTCGGTTGGTGAAGCCAAACGAACACTGCTCATGATGGAAGGGGGTCGGCGAAGCCGGCCCTGCGTTTAGCGAAGCCAAACGTATACTGCTCATGATGGAGGGGTCGGCAAAGCCAGCCCTTCGTTTGGCGAAGCCAAACGAACACTGCACATGATGGAGGGGGTCGGCGAAGCTGGCCCTTCGTTTGGCGAAGCCAAACGAACACTGCTCATGATGGAAGGGGTCGGCGAAGCCGGCCCTTCGTTTGGCGAAGCCAAACGAACACTGCTCATGATGGAGGGGGTCGGCGAAGCTGGCCCTTCGTTTGGCAAAGCCGAACGAAGACTGCTCATGATGGAAGGGGGTCGGCGAAGCGGGCTCATCGTTCGACAAAGCCAAACAAACCCTGCACATGACGGAAGGAGGTCGACGAAACTGGCCCTTTGTTTGGCAAAGCCAAACGAACACTGCACATGATGTAAGGGTGCGGCAAAACTGGCCCTTCGTTTGGCAGCGCCAAACGAAAACTGCTTATGATGGAAGGGGGTCGGCGAAGCCGGCCCTTTGTTCAACGAAGCCAAGCGAACACTGCACATGATAGAAGGGGGTCGGCGAAGCCGGCCCTTCGTTTGGCGAAGCCAAACTAACACTGCACATGTTGGAAGGGGGTCGGCGAAGCCGGCCCTTCGTTTGGCGAAGCGAAACTAACACTCCACATGATGGAAGGGGGTCGGCGAAGCTGGCCCTTCGTTTGGCGAAGCCAAACGAACTTTACTGTCATGATGGAAGGGGGTCGGCGGAGCCGGCCCTCCGTTTGGCCAAGTCAAACGAACACTGCCCATGATGGAGGGGGGTCGGCGAAACTGGCCCTTCGTTTGGCAAAGCCAAACGAATACTGCACCTGATGGAAGGAGGTCGGCGAAGCCGGCCCTTCGTTTGGCAAAACCAAACGAACACTGCACCTGATGGAAGGGAGTCGGCGAAGCCGGCCCTTCGTTTGGCAAAGCCAAACGAACACTGCACATAATGTGAGGGGGTCGGCGAAGCCAGCCCTTCGTTTGGCGAAGCCAAACGAATAGCGCTCATGATGGAAGGGGATCGGCGAAGCCGGCGCTTTGTTTAGCGAAGCCAAACGAACACTGCACATAATGTGAGGGGGTCGGCGAAGCCGGCCCTTCGTTTGGCGAAGCCAAACGAACACCGCACATGATGGAAGGGGGTCGTCGAAACTGGCCCTTCGGTAGTCGAAGCCAAACGAAGACTGCATATGATGGAAGGGTGTCGGCGAAGCCGGCCCTTTGTTTGGCGAAGCCAAACGAAGACTGCACATGATGGAAGGGGTTCGGCGAAGACGGCCCTTCGTTTGGCGAAGCCAAACGAACACTGCACATGATGGAGGGGGGTCGGCGAAACTGGCTATGCGTTTGGCGAAGCCAAACGAATACTGCTCATGATGGAGGGGGGTCGGCAAAGCCGGCCCTTCGTTCGGCGAAGCGAAACGAATACTGCACATGATGGAAGGTGGTCGGCGAAGCCGGCCCTTCATTTGGCGAAGCCAAACGAACACTGCACATGATGGAGGGGGTCGGCGAAGCCGGCCCTTCGTTTGGCGAAACCAAACGAACACTGCACATGATGGAGGGGAATTAGCGGAGCCGGCCCTTTGTTTGGAGAAGCCAAACGAACACTGCATATGATGGAAGGGGGTCGGCGAAGCCAGCCCTTCCTTTGGGGAAGTCAACCGAACCCTGCACATGATGGAAGGGGATTGGCGAAGCCGGCCTTGCGTTTGGCGAAGCCAAACGAACACTGCCCATGATGGAGGGGGGTTGGCGAAACTGGCCCTTCGTTTGGCGAAGCCAAACGAAGACTGCTCATGATGGAAGGGGGTCGGCGAAGCCGGCCCTTCGTTTGGCGAAGCCAAACGAACACTGTTCATGATGGAAGGGGGTCGGCGAAGCCGGCCCTTCGTTTGGCGAAGCCAAACGAACACTGTTCATGATGGAAGGGGGTCGGCGAAGCCGGCCCTTCGTTTGGCGAAGCCAAACGAACACTGCTTATGATGGAGGGGGGTCGGCGAAACTGGCCCTGCGTTTGGCAAAGCCAAACGAAAACTGCACATGATGGACGGGGGTCGGCAAAACTGTCCCTTCGGTTGGCGAAGCCAAACGAACACTGCTCATGATGGAAAGGGGTCGGCGAAGCCGGCCCTTCGGTTGGCGAAGCCAATCGAACACTGTATATGATGGAAGGGGGTACTCGAAGCCGGCCCTCCGTTTGGCGAAGCCAAACGAACACTGCCCATGATGGAGGGGGGTCGGCGAATCTGGCCATTTGTTTGGCAAAGCCAAACGAACACTGCTCATGATGGAAGGGGGGCGGCAAAACTGTCCCTTCGTTTGGCGAAGCCAAACAAACACTGCTCATGATGGAAAGGGGTCGGCGAAGCCGGCCCTTCGTTTGGCGAAGCCAAACGAACACTGCTCATGATGGAGGGGGGTCGGCGAAGCCGGCCCTTCGTTTAGCGAAGCCAAATGAACACTGCTCATGATGGAGTGGGGTCGGCGAAGCTGGCTCTGCGTTTGGCGAAGCCAAACGAACACTGCTCATGATGGAAGGGGGTCGGCGAAGCCGGCCCTTCGGTAGGCGAAGCCAAACGAAGACTGCATATGATGGAAGGGAGTCGGCGAAGCGGGCCCTTTGTTTGGCGAAACCAAACGCACACTGCACATGATGGAAGGGGGCCGACGAAGACGGGCCTGTGTTTGGCGAAGCCAAGCAAACACTGCACATGACGGAGGGGGTCGGCGAAGTCTGGCCTTCGTTTGGCAAAGCCAAACGAACGCTGCTCGTGGCGGAAGGAGGTCGGCGAAACTGGCTCTTCGAACACTGCTCAAGATGGAAGGGGGTCGGCGAAGCCGGCCCTTTGTTTGTCGGAGCCAAACGAACACTGCACATGATGGAAGGGTGTCGGCGAAGCCAGCCCTTCGTTTGGCAAAGCCGAACGAAGACTGCTAATGATGGAAGGGGGTCGGCGAAGCCGGCTCTTCGGTTGGCGAAGCCAAACGAAGACTGCTTATGAGGGGGGGGGGGCGGCGAAACTGGCCCTGCGTTTGGGGAAGCCAAACGAACACTGCTCATGATGGAAGGGGGTCGGCGAAGCCGGCCCTTCGTTTGGCGAAGCCAACCGAAAACTGCACATGATGGAAGGGTGTCGGCGAAGCCGGCCCTTCGTTTGGCGAAGCCAAACGAACACTGCTCATGATGGAGGGGGGTCGGCGAAACTGGCCCTTTGTTTGGCGAAGCCAAACGAACACTGCTCATGATGGAGGGGGGTCGGCGAAACTGGCCATTTGTTTGGCGAAGCCAAACGAACACTGCTCATGATGGAAGGGTTTCGGCGAAGCCGGCCCTTCGGTTGGCGAAGCCAATCGAACACTGCACATGATGGAAGGGGGTAGTCGAAGCCGGCCCTTCGTTTGGCGAAGCCAAACGAACACTGCACATGATGGAGGGGGGTCGGCAAAACTGGCCCTTCGTTTGTCGAAGCCAAACAAACACTGCTCATGATGGAAAGGGGTCGGCGAAGCCAACCCTTCGGTTGGCGAAGCCAATCGAACACTGCACATGATGGAAGGGGGTAATCGAAGCCGGCCCTTCGTTTGGCGAAGCCAAACGAACACTGCACATGATGGAGGGGGGTCGGCGAAGCCGGCCCTTCGTTTGGCGAAGCCAATCGAACACTGCACATCATGGAAGGGGGTAGGCGAAGCCGGCCCTTCGTTTGGCGAAGCCAATCGAACACTGCACATGATGGAAGGGGGTCGGCGAAGCCGGCCCTTCGTTTGGCGAAGCCAAACGAACACTGCTCATGATGGAGGGGGGTCGGCGAAGCCGGCCCTTTGGTTGGCGAAGCCAATCGAAAAATGCACATGATGGAGGGGGGTCGGCAAAGCCGGCCCTTCGTTTGGCGAAGCCGAACGAACACTGCACATGATGGAGGGAAGTCGGCAAAGCCGGCCCTTCGTTTGGCGAAGCCGAACGAACACTGCTCATGATGGAGGGGGGGCGGCGAAACTGGCCCATTGTTTGGCGAAGCCAAACGAACACTGCTCATGATGGAAGGGGGTCGGCGAAGCCGGCCCTTCGTTTGGCGAAGCCAAACGAACACTGCTCATGATGGAGGGGGGTCGGCGAAACTGGCCCTTCGTTTGGCGAAGCCAAACGAACACTGCTCATGATGGAAAGGGGTCGGCGAAGCCGGCCCTTCGGTTGGCGAAGCCAAACGAACACTGCTCATGATGGAGGGGGGTCGGCGAAACTGGCCCTTTGTTTGGCGAAGCCAAACGAACACTGCTCATGATGGAGGGGGGTCGGCGAAACTGGCCCTTTGTTTGGCGAAGCCAAACGAACACTGCTCATGATGGAAGGGTTTCGGCGAAGCCGGCCCTTCGGTTGGAGAAGCCAAACGAAAACTGCACATGATGGAAGGGTGTCGTCGAAGCCGGCCCTTCGTTTGGCGAAGCCAAACGAACACTGCTTATGATGGAGGGGGGTCGGCGAAACTGGCCCTGCGTTTGGCAAAGCCAAACGAAAACTGCACATGATGGAGGGGGGTCGGCAAAACTGTCCCTTCGTTTGGCGAAGCCAAACAAACACTGCTCATGATGGAAAGGGGTCGGCGAAGCCGGCCCTTCGGTTGGCGAAGCCAATCGAACACTGCTCATGATGGAAAGGGGTCGGCGAAGCCGGCCCTTCGGTTGGCGAAGCCAAACGAACACTGCTCATGATGGAGGGGGGTCGGCGAAACTGGCCCTTTGTTTGGCGAAGCCAAACGAACACTGCTCATGATGGAAGGGGGTCGGCGAAGCCGGCCCTTTGTTTGGCGAAGCCAAACGAAGACTGCACATGATGGAAGGGGGTCGGCGAAGCCGGCCCTTCGTTCGCCGAAGCCAAACGAACACTGCACATCATGGAAGGGGGTCGGCGAAGCCGGCCCTTCGTTTGGCCAAGCCAAACGAACACTGCTTATGATGGATGGGGGTCGGCGAAACTGGCCCTTCGTTTGGCGAAGCTAAACGACTACTGTTCATGATGGAAGGGGGTCGGCGAAGCCGGCCCTTTGTTTGGCGAAGCCAAACGAACACTGCACCTGATGGAAGGGGGTCGACGAGGCCGGCCCTTCGTTTGTCGAAGCCAAACGAATACTGCAAATGATGGAAGGGGGTCGGCGAAACTGGCCCTTTGTTTGGCGAAGCCAAACGAATACTGCTCATGAGGGAAGGGGGTCGGCGAAGCCGGCCCTTCGTTTGGCGAAGCCAAACGAACACTGCCCATGATGGATGGGGGTCGGCGAAGCCGGCCCTTCGTTTGGCGAAGCCAAACGAAGACTGCTCATGATGGAAGGGGGTCGGCGAAGCCGGCCCTTTGTTTGGCGAAGCCAAACGAAGACTGCACATGATGGAAGGGGGTCGGCGAAGCCGGCCCTTCGTTTGGCGAAGCCAAACGAACACTGCACATGATGGAAGGGGGTCGGCGAAGCCGGCCCTTCGGTTGGCAAGGCCAAACGAACACTGCCCATGATGGATGGGGGTCGGCGAAGCCGGCCCTTCGTTTGGCGAAGCCAAACGAAGACTGCTCATGATGGAAGGGGGTCGGCGAAGCCGGCCCTTTGTTTGGCGAAGCCAAACGAAGACTGCACATGATGGAAGGGGGTCGGCGAAGCTGGCCCTTCGTTTGGCGACGCCAAACGAACATTGCTCATGGTGGAAGGGGTCGGGGAAGCCGGCCTTCGTTTGGCGAAGCCAAACGAACACTGCTCATGATGGAAGGGGGTCATCGAAGCCGGCCCTTCGTTTGGCGAAGTCAAACGAATATCGCTCATGGTGGAAGGGATCGGCGAAGCCGGCCCTTTGTTTGGCGGAGCCGAACGAACAGTGCACATGATGGAAGGGGGTCGGCGAAGCCGGCCCTTCGTTTGGCGAAGCCAAACTAACACTGCACATGATGGAAGGGATCGGCGAAGCCGGCCCTTCGTTTGGCGAAGCCAAACGAACACTGCTCATGATGGAAGGGGGTCAGCGAAACTGGCCCTTCGTTTGGCGAAGCCAAACGAACACTGCTCATGATGGAAGGGGGTCGGCGAAGCCGGTACTTCGGTAGGCTAAGCCAAACGAAGACTGCACATGATGGAAGGGGGTCGGCGAAGCCGGCCCTTCGTTTGGCGAAGCAAAACGAACACTGCACATGATGGAGGGGGGTCGGCGAAACTGGCTTTGCGTTTGTCGAAGTCAAACGAGCACTGCACATGATGGAAGGGGACGGCGGAGCCGGCCATTCGTTTGGCGAAGCCAAAAGAACACTGCACATGATGGAAGGGGGTCGGCGAAGCCAGCCCTGCGTTTGGCGAAGCCAAACGAATACTTCTCATGATCGAAGGGGGTCGGCGAAGCCGGCCCACCGTTTGGCGAAACCAAACAAATACTGCACATAATGTGAGGGGGTCGGCGAAGCCGGCCTTGCGTTTGGCAAAGCCAAACGAACACTGCTCATGAAGGAGGGGGGTCGGCGAAGCCGGCCCTTCGTTTGGCGAAGCCGAACGAACACTGCACATGATGGAAGGGTGTCAGCGAAGCCGGTCCTTCATTTGGCGAAGCCAAACGAAGACTGCACATGATGGAAGGGGGTCGGCGAAAGTGGCCCGTCGTTTGCAAAAAGCCAAACGAACACTGCACATGATGGAGGGTCGGCGAAGCCGTGCCCGGCCTTCGTTTGGCGAAGCCAAACGAACACTGCTCATGATGGAAGGGGTCGGCGAAGCCGGCCCTTCGTTTGGCGATGCCAAACGAACACTGCTCATGATGGAAAGGGGTCGGCGAAGCCGGCCCTTCGGTTGGCGAAGCCAATCGAACACTGCTCATGATGCAGGGGGGTAGTCGAAGCCAGCCCTTCGTTTGGCGAAGCCAATCGAACACTGCACATGATGGAGGGGGGTCGGCGAAGCCGGCCCTCCGTTTGGCCAAGCCAAACGAACACTGCACCCGATGGAAGGGAGTCGGCGAAGCCGGCCCTTCGTTTGGCGAAGCCAAACGAACACTGCACCTGATGGAAGGGAGTCGGCGAAGCCGGCCCTCCGTTTGGCCAAGCCAAACGAACACTGCCCATGATGGAGGGGGGTCGGCGAAGCTGGCCCTGCGTTTGGCGAAGCCAAACGAATACTGCACATGATGAAAGGGGGTCGGCGAGGCCGGCCCTTCTTTGTCGAAGCCAAACGAATACTGCAAATGATGGAAGGGGGTCGGCCGAAGCCATTGCCCTTCGGTTTGGCGAAACCAAACGAAAACTGCACGCGATGATGGAAGGGTGTCAGGCGAAGCTGGCCCTTCTCGTTTGGCGAAGCCAATCGAATCACTGCACATGATGGAGGGGGGTCGGCAGAACAGCCGGCCTTTGTTTGGCGAAAGCTTCAAACGAACACTGCTCATGAGGAATGGAAACGGGTCGGCGAAGCCATGAAGCTCTTCGGTTTGGCTGAAGGGGCCAAACGAATAGACACTGCACATCCGATGCAATGAAGGGTCAAATCAGGCAGAAGCGCTGACAAATGATCAGTGAGCCCTCGTTGGCGAAGCCAAACGAACACTGCACATGATGGAGGGGGTCGGCGAAGCCGGCTCCTTCGTTTGGCAGAAGCCAAACAGACACTGCTCATGATGGAAGGGGGTCGGCGAAACTGGCCAACTTCTGTTTGGCGAAGCCAAACGAACACTGCACATGATGCGGAAGGGGTGTCAGCGAAACTGGCCCTTCGTAAAGCTGGCGAAGCCAAACAAACACTGCTCATGATGGAAAGGGGTGGGCGAAGCCAACCCTTCGGTTGGCCAAGCCAATCGAACACTTCAGATGATGGAAGGGGGTGATGGAAGCCGGCCCTTCATTTGGCGAAACCAGACGAATCACTGCTCATGATGGAAGGGTGTCGGCGAAACTGGCGCTTCAGTTTGGCGAAGCCAAACGAACACTGCCTGCATGATGGAAGGGGGTCGGCGAAGCCGGCTCCTTCATGGCGAAGCCCAAACGAACACTGCACATGATGGAGGGGGCGGCGCGAATTGCCGGCCCTTCGTTTGGCGAAGCCAAACGAACACTGCACATGATGGAAGGGGGTCGGCAAAGCTGCCGCCCTTCAGGTTGGCGAAGCCAAACGAATACTGCACATGATGGAAGGGTGTCGGCGAAGCCTATCGTTTGTTGCTTAGAAACCAATCGAACACTGCACATGATGGAGGGGGGTCGGCGAAATTAACCGCTTGCTTCGTTTGGCGAAGCCAAACGAATACTGCTCATCGCGATGGTAGCGGGTGTCGGCGAAGCCGGCCCTTCCGGTTTGGCGAAGCCAAACGAACACTGCACATGATGGGAAAGGGGTCGGCGAAACTAGCCGGCCTTCGTTTGGCGAAGGCGAACAATCGAACACTGCATTCATGATGGAAGAGGAGTTTTACATAAAGCCGGCCTCTTCGTTTGGCGGTGAAGCCAAACGAACACTGCTCATGATGGAAGGGGGCCGTATTCGAACTGCCATCTCTCTTCGTTTGGCGAAGCCAAACGAACACTGCACATGATGGAAGGGGGTCGGTACGAAACTGGCCCTTCGTTTGTCAGAGTCAAACGAATACTGCTCATGATGGAAGGAGGTCGGCGAAACTGGCCCATTGTTTGGCGAAGCCAAACGAACACTGCACATGATGGAAGGGGGCACGGCGGAAGCCGGCTCCTTTATTCGGTGGCAGAAGCCAATCGAACACTGCTCATGATGGAAGGGAGTCAGCAAGCCGGCCCTTCGTTTGGCGAAGCCAAACGAACACTGCACACATGATGGAAGGGGGTCCGGCAAAGCCTGGCCCTGGCGAAGCGGTCGTTTGTCATGAAGCTTCAAACGAAACACTGCCCATGATGGAGGGGGGCCGGTGAAACTATCCCTTCGTTTGGCGAAGCCAAACGAATACTGCACATGATGCAGGGGGGTAGTCGGAGCCGGCCCTTCGTTTGGCGAAGCCAAACGAACACTGCTCATGATGGAAAGGGGTCGGCGAAGCCAACCCTTCGGTTGGCGAAGCCAATCGAACACTGCACATGATGGAAGGGGGTAATCGAAGCCGGCCCTTCGTTTGGCGAAACAAAACGAACACTGCCCATGATGGAAGGGGTCGGCTAGCCTGGTCCTTCGGCTGGCGTCAAACGAAAACCGTACATGATGGAAGGGTGTCGGCGCTGGCTCCTCTGCGTCTGGCGGAGCTAAACGAGCACTGCCCATGATGGAGGGGGGTCAGCGAAGCTGGCCCTTCGTTTGGCGTAGAAGGCAAACGAATACTGCTGCTGAGGGAAGGGTGTCTAAGCGAAGCTGGCTTTTGCCACGGCGAAGCCAAACGAAGACTGCTCGCATGATGGGAGGGTCAGTGAAGCCGGTCCTTCGTTTGGCAAAGCCAATCGAACACTGCACATGATGGAGGGGGGTCGGCAAAGCCGGCCCTTCGTTTGGCAGAAACCAAGCGTCTGCTGCTGAGGGAAGGGTGTCGGCGAAGCTAGCTTTGCGTTTGGCGAAGCCAATCGAACACTGCACATGATGGGAGGGGGGCAGCGAAGCCGGCCCTGCGTTTGGCGAAGCCAAACGAACGCTGCTCATGATGAAAGGGAGTTTGTGAAGCCGGCCCTTCGGTTGTCAAAGCCAAACGAATACTGCACATGATGGAGGGGGGTCGGCGAAACTGGCCCTCCGTTTGGCGAAGCCAAACAAACACTGCTCATGATGGAAAAGGGTCGGCGAAGCCGGCCCTTCGGTTGGCGAAGCCAATCGAACACTGCACATGATGGAAGGTGTTCGGCGAAGCCGGCCGCCTGAATTTGGCGAAAGCCAAACGAACACTGCACATGATGGAAGGGAGTCGGCAAAACTGGCCCTTCGTTTGTCGAAGCCAAACAAACACTGCTCATGACGGAAAGGGTCGGCGAAGCCAGCCCTTCGGTGGCGAAAACCAATCGAACACTGCGCATGATGGAAGGGGTAATCGAGCAGAGCCGGCCCTTCGTTTGGCGAAACAAAACGAACACTGCCCATGATGGAGAGGGTGTCGGCGAAAACGAACGCTTCGCTACCGTTAGCGAAGCCAAACGAACACTGCTCGCTGCATGATGGAAGGAGATCAGCGAAGCCAGCCTTCATTTGGCAAAAAGCCCAAACGAACACTGCTCATTGATGGAGGGGAGGGGCCGGCAAAGCCCGCCTACATCGTTAGCCGCCATCGTTTGGCGAAAGCCAAACGAACACTGCTCATGATGAAGAGGGGGTCGGCGGGCTGAAGCCCTTCGGTTTTGTCGAAGCCAAACGAAACTGCACGGTATGATGGAAGGGTGTCGGCGAAGCTAGCGCTTCGTTGGCGAAGCCAAACGAACACTACACATGATGGAAGGGTTCGGCGAAGCCGGCCTCTTCGTTTGGCGAAGCCAAACGAACACTGCATCATGATGAGAGGGTCGGCAGAAGCTGGCCCTTGCTTCTGTTGGCGAAGCCAAACGAGAATGCACTGCTTATGATGGAAGGGTGTCGGCGAAGCTGGCTCTTCGTTTGGCGAAGCCAAACGAACATCTGCACATGTGATGGAAGAGGGTCAGCGAAGCCGGCCTCTTCGTTTGGCGGTGAAGCCAAACGAACACTGCTCATGATGGGGAGGGGGTCGGCGAAGCCAGCCTCTCTCACTGTGCAGCCAATCGAACACTGGGCCTCATGATGGAGGGGGTCGGCGAAGCCAGTAACTGTTTGGCAGCCAGAACGAACACTGCTTATGATGGAAGGGTGTCGGCGAAGCCGGCCCTTCGGTTGGCGAAGCCAAACAGAACACTGCACACATGATGGAGAGGGGGTCGGCGGAAGCTGGCTATGCGTGTTGGCAGAGCCAAACGAACACTGCTCATGATGAAGGGTCGGCAGAAGTCTGGCCCTGCACGTTTGGCAAAGCCAAACTGAACACTGCCCATGATGGATGGGGGTTGGCGAAGCTATTCGTTTTGCGAAGCCAAACGGAGAACACTGCCGCATGATGGAGG